>OX596014.1:3990191-4365391 GCA_951394025.1 Heteromyza rotundicornis | reverse complement strand
CTATGAAAGCGAACCTAAATATATACTAACCGAAAGTGCGCCTAAATATATACTAACCGAAAGTGCGCCTTGCACTTTGCAGAGCAATTTCAACTTTTTTGGTTTGAAATTTTGACAAAAAATAAATTCTCAACTTTTTGGGTTGAGTTTTTTAATGTCAGGGTTTTAAATTTAAACTCTTTGGTTGAGAATTTCAACCTTAAGTTGAAATTTTGATTATATACTTTTTTTGACCTGAAAAGTTTAAAATCTCAACCAAAAATAGTTCAGAATTTAAATTTAAACCTGGAAAAGTTGAGGGTGGTTGAAAAATTAAACCTGAATTTTCGACAGTTTATTCGAAATTTTTTCCAATAAACCATTATGTGAGGCGTTTGAAAGCAAAGTGGTTATGCTATTTTATGCTTCTACTGGGTTCACATTATTTTTAAAAAAAGCACTCTGGCAGATTTCTGCTTTCCCTAATTTATGATAAATAAAAGTTTCACTTTTGCACTGACAATTTAGGCAAATTTTTCAATGCAAAAGTGGTCCAACCCACATTAAAAAATTTGTATGCCAAATATTAGCACACTATTTTTGGAGATCGATTGCTTCTTTTGTTCTTTTATTTTGTTTGGTTTTTCTTTCATTATAGTAATATGTTTTCATTCATAAGTTAGTTTTCGAATCACAAATTTTTTTTTTTGTTTAAAATTTTTCTTTGCTACCTAATTACCTGGTAGTAAAATATTGCTAAAAAAAAATTTTAATTAAATTTTTTTGCTGACTTCTTCTTCATTTCGAAATATATATTCTTTCTAATGGTCGGCCAATTGATGAGCTAAAAATTAAAGATTTAAATGACTTGTTGCCATGTATACCACCTGTTTGCCATGGATTTTATCTAGAACTATAATCTTCGACCTAGTAAACGAAATCTATAAGTTGTTCTCTTGCTTCAGTTGACAAAGTGCTATTCATGATTTCAACAATTTTCAAAAATGCCTCAAGCTCTTTCTTGTTGCCATCAAACAAAGGGATCGCCTTTATGGCAGTTTCCATATTAAATGCAGACATTTTCGAATATATACTTGATGTACCTTGATCTAAAACTTCTAAAAGCTCGAAAAGTTCGTCTTTTTCTTCTTCTGGTTCCTCCCTGTCGTCTTTACTCTTAGCTAATTAAATTTGTTCATTTATTAGTTTTTTTAAATTTTTGTAAGAAGAGTTGAATTCTATTTTTAGGGAAATTACTTTTTCGTCCTGTTCGTTTTCGCTAGCTAAAAGGTCGAATTGATTTTTTATTTCATTTATTTCTACCAATTTTGACAGCAATGTTGCTTCTTTGTAACCTCTTTTTGAACTCTTTTTTAGATTACTTAAAATCTTATCTATTTCCTGAACTAATTTCTCCATTTATATTGTGGTTTATTTAAAAGAAAAATAAATTTTATTTATGCTATTAAAAAAATAATTATTATAATCAGCGTTATCGCGTACTCCGGGACTGCTGTTGCTGTCATCGTCTCTGAATTGTTGTTATTTATTACAGTCTCCTGAAGCTGCGGCTTGCTTTGTTGCTTTCCCATTCTGCTTCCTTTTGTCTTTTGTTTGCTTGGTTGTTGTCTATTGCTATGGATGAATGGCGCACAAATTGGTGTCCGCAAATAGATTGATTAAATAGGCCTCTGAAATTTCATGAAGTATGCCAATGGTGGACTTTCGGTAGCGAAGGATTGGAGAAGGCGCAATGTTTGGGCGATGACGACGGGTTTTATCATGCAACCGGTGCAGATGAAATTCTGCCTGTATTTATTCTCATAGCGCAATTTGAATTTCGTTTTGTCAAAAGAACAATTCCAAGGTTGGAAGTTGGCAGGATCGCCATATAATATTTTCAATATAATCTGTTTTGGTCAGTAGCCCCTACTCTATTGGTTGGATGTTTAAAGCGGTCCTCCGCTGACATTTATGCTTGGCGAAGTCGCCGCAATTAGTCAAATGAAAGATGTTTTCGGTTTTAAAGCCAAAAAGTATCTCTGATTTATTTCTGAATCGCCATGGCTTTTATACCCTGGCGACCCTTTCAATTTCTTTTCAATTTTCTTTCAATTATATTCAATTCCTAAAAAATATGCTTACATCTACAATTCTATAATACAAAAATCATTTCTACATTCTGATCAATATTTTATTACCGCTGCCAGAAGGGCATTGGCCGATCGCATTTATTGCCAAAGCCAGGATTCAAATTTCATTCTGCCTCGCGCTGACAGAAATGCAAGCGAAGGGAAAAGTGACAAAAGCAAACAAACGTTGGTTTACGTACTATTATGCTGCGCTCGTATTCAGGCCAGCAGCGTATGCTATTAATGCAGTTTCAAGTGTTCGCTGCTAGCGGTACTTTTTCGTTTGTGTACTCTTGTGGGCTGGTGCGCTACACTGTAGTATATGCATATACACCACAGTTGTAGACTACGAAATTTTTTGAGATGAGGTAATGACGTTATAGTTTTATTTAATTTTAATGCTAATCCATTTTAAATATGTAATTTTTAGATTAATCAGTTCACCATATTTTTCCGGTTTCTTCTTTTTTCACGACTTTTGTCTATCCTATTTTTAAAAAACCAAAAAAAAAATGTTTAATGGTCTAACCCACATGTTTGTTTGATCTATTACAAAATTGCACAGTGCAAAAGTGGTCCAACCCACACCTTTTTTTTAATAATCAACATTAACTATGTTTTTTAATAATATTCGAAAGAGAATTCCATTTAAAAAAATAAAAATGAAACAGGATACTATATTTAAGCATTTTTTAAAGATATTGCATATTTTAAAATCCATTTATCACTGTTTTACCTCGATGTGGATTGGACCACTTTGCTTCCAAACGGCTCATGTAATCATTACTTTATTCTTTTTTCCCAATTACGATTACTATAATTGTAATTGAAATTTTTTCAATAAAAAAAAGAAAAAAGTAATGATTACATTTTTCTTCTCAATTAATTTGTTTCAATTACAAATGTAATTGAGAAAATGTGAAATTTTCCGATGAATGTAATTGTAATTGAAAAAATTTAAATTACAATAGGTAGTCTAGTTTAGAAAATAAGGGTGATCGTTTTTATTTTGAATGCAATATGATAGAAAATACAACCTAAGAGTCCTAATCATTATTTGTCCATTTAAAATTTTTGCTGATTTTTCAAAGAATTTTTTGTAACAAATCTATTAATTGGGTAGAATATATAAAAAAAAGGTATACAAAAAAATAAGTAAACTTATATGTAGGTACAAAGCAGATAATTTCCATAATTTATCATGTGATTCCAAAAATGCAAAAACCAACAAAATACTTTGTCGCGGGGGGCGGCTGGTTGTAAATGAAACATTGATTAATATGTAATTTTAATAAATATTTACCTAAAACTCAGTCTGAATCCTCCCTCTGTTTATTGCACACGATCTGGAATCTGTCAAAATATAAAAAGGTCAATTCACAATAGTTTTCATCTTAGACTATGATCAGTGCTACCAAGTAGGGAAAAAAAATAAAAAAAATGTTCTTTGATAGGATACATGAAAAGCTCTTCTAATCGGACATCGGAAATAAGGAGGGAATTGTTTGGAGAAGAAGAAATCTGCCGACCATCAAGAAAACTAGATCGGAAGACCGATTTCGGGGAAAGAAAAAAAAGTAAAGAAAAATTTTCTTAAAAATTTAAGTTAAATAAAAAAAGATATTTTGAGAACGAGAAGAAGGAAAAAGCCACTGAGGTTTCCAAGAGGAGCGGATGACACTATTCCCGCATTAACCAGAGGGACTTTTGAGAAAGGCAGGAGAGAACGAGTTGTCGTAGCAGGTTGCTGATTTTCAAGTCTGAGTGAGACCGAATAAAAAAAAACAAAAAGAAGGAAATTTGAAAAATTTAGTTAAGAATTAAAAAATTTTTTTTTGCATTCAAGAAAAGCACAATTTTAAAAAAAAAAAAAAAAAAAAAAAACCCCATATAAATTCATTTAAATTCCGACATTTTTCATTTTCAGCAGTTTAAAAAAAAAAAGGAAAGGAAAAATGTGTATATCGGCATAAAATGTTTGTACCTGCAAAAAAATTTATGTATAGCGACAAAAGCAAATTTACGGTTTAAACCGTAAAAAGGAACCAATGTTCACAAAAGAAAAAGAAATTCAAAATCAAAAAAAATGAAAAGCCATTTAATTTAATTTTTTTTATTAAAATTTTTTTCATTTATTTAGTTGTTTAATTTAAGTGTTGTAAATGTAGTGTTTAAGTAGACGTAAAGAAAATTTCAATTCGAGTTATAATTAAAAAAAGTTAATCCTGGTTTAACGCTTTGAATATTTCTGGTGGAAATTAATAAGACCTCTTCCGAAAAATAATTTGTATAACATTTGGGCCCAAGTTCGCTACGATTAGGGGGAATTTGAGGTAGAAAACTAGAATAAAGGAAAAAGGGTTTTACTAAGAAATATAAAAAGTGATAGAGATAGGATTGGAGGAAAGAATATAAAGTAATAAAAAAGAAAGAACTCAATAATAAAGAAAATATTGATGTCAGTTTTAAGTTTATTTAAATAAAAAATGTACATAGCAATTACCATAACAATTATTTGGAACCTAATTTTTTTTTAAATGGAGGAGTAACTGGAATGATTGGGTACTGACTGGGGTGATGTGGTTCGAGGGATTTTTCCAGAATTTTGGCGTGGATTCATCGCAGGCTCAACATTAATTTGTTGAGGTGAGGGTGGGCTAAGCTAAGGACAATTCATATCACCTTTTTGTCCCAAGCCAATTGATACGATGTTTCTATTTTTGTCTCTAAGTGTTTTTGGTTCCCTTGTTTATATGACCACTTTTCCCATCTTCTATCTTTCCTACTTTTTTCCTCTATTTATTTTCTTACTATCTATTCTCGTTTTGAAAACCCCGGCACGGATTTTTAGTTTCCCTGCAGGCACAAATACGTGGTACAGTGGTGGTCAACCGTACCACGAATCCGACGAGCTATGTTTGAGCAGAGCAAGCGTGCCACCCGACTACCCCATTAGGACCAATTCCATAACATCTGGCACCTCCATACAGTGTTGCCACACCAATGGCATCCTGGAACAATAGCGAACCAACAACAAAAACATTTCTAACAGACTACAAAAAATAAAAAAATTTTAGCCAAATGCCGCAGTCTGTACACTCACTGTCCAAACTCCGCATTCTGCTTACTCACCAGAATTGAACGAGCTCCGAGTTAGCAAAAAGGAAGAGGAAGAGCTTATGACGTTTCTCTATGAATATAAGTTCTCTGATATTACCAGTAAAATTTTGTTGATATCAAATAGCTCTCTCAAATCTCCAACGGTAGTTCGCAACTTCGTTTTTGGTTTGATATTTGGTCCCCGACAAACCTATCGGCTGGATATCGACTTGAGCTCGAGTTGATATGAAATAGCTCTCTCAAATCTATAACGTTATTTATCAGCTCAAGTAGCGGTTAATAACATTCTTTGTATGGAGATTTTCTTAGTTATCGAGTTGAGAAATTGTTAGTTATCAACTTGTTCTCCAACGATATTCTCCAAGTTGACTAAATTCAAAAAAAGCAGTAATAAAAATATATTTTTTAAATTTTATTCAAAATTTTTTCCTAAAAAAATCAATTACACGTACAAAACTGATTTCATTGTAAAATACGAAATTTTGTTTAATAGTCAAAATTTACTTACTAAGTGCCAAAAGCCGCCAATGTGCCATTGGGAATATCAGTCGATGGAGCACGCAAATCTCCGCTCATGTCGATGCCCGACAAGATGCCTGTGACCGTGGGAAAGAATAAGCCAAAAACATGGAACCATGAAGATGGGTTGTGCTTTGGCCAATGATTCTCCACGAAATTACTGGTGACTCACCATCAAAGCCATGCTCTGAAAGGAAAAAGTACAGAAAAAATTAAATTACAGAATTATTAGCCAAAAAATCTATCCAAAACTTCGCCTGTATCCTCGCCAATGATCCCCATGAAATCCAAGGCCAATATCAGCACTATCATTAGTAAAATGAGCTGCAGCTTGATCACCCACTCTACGCCCGCCACATTGACGCAACTGAGTAACAGCACAGCGACCGTTGCGAAACCACTTATCGCCCACGTGTTGCTCCAAGCCCACCAGTCCAGCCATACTCTCATAACAACCCATGACATTTAACGCACAGCACAACGCCTGACCGAAGCAGTACAGCAGGCCCAGCGAGACGTTAAAGCGCGAACCCATTGTGTGCGCTATCAGGAGGTAAACGCCGTCACTCTCCACGCGACAGCGCTCAAATATGCCACCAGAGCCTTGCGCCGACCCAATTTGCTCGGCGGCGGCGACTTGAGAAGAAATTGGCGGCTCAAAGCCGGCTGGGAGCCGAAATTTTCTGTGCTGTCGGCGGCTCATACAAAATTCGGCTTTAGCCAAAATAAGTGTAGGAATTTAAAAAAAAATAATTTTTCTTAGCATAAAATGAAATAAAAAATTTTTTTTCGGACAAATTTTGGTCTAAAAAGACGAAATTATAAAGTGAGCGGCGGCTGAATTTGAGCGGATCCAAGCCATACAAATTCGCGGCGGCGGCTAGCCAAAATTGGCGGCGGCTCGGCTCAGCCGGCTTAGAGCCGTTCGGCGCAAGGCACTCTATGCCACAGTCCAACCGGAGCGCAGGAATACAATCACACTGTTTGATCTCACATTGAGAACGTTGCTGGAGATCAACTTGAGCACTAAGCATTTCTCCAAGGTTGGAGAAAAGCTATCGATGTGTATGCTGGGTCGTAACAGAATTACTTTCTTTGAGTTATCTACGTCAAAAAATGTTAGTTATAAGGTGTCAATGCTCAACGTGTGACCACTTGCTTACCATGAAAATTTACGAAGTCTTCACTCAGTTTTATAGCATCCGATGTATGGTATAGAGGAAAGTGTTATTGTTTCCAAGTCAAGTCAAGGAAAGTGTTATTGTTTAGAGAGAGCGAGTGAATATTTTTTTCATGGGTTTTTTGACGCCAGCTTCGAGCTCGGTTATGCTCACGGTGCAGTAAACCAGGTGAGGCAAGTAGCATTTTCCACTGCCAAACTTCAGATTTTCACCCCAGCCGTACGTCATTGAAAGAGGAATTGAAATGATTCAGGGCTACCGTTTTCGGCATGTTTGATTGGAAATGTACTGAAAAATTAGTAATATGCTGAAAAAGGCAACGCTGATAGCTGATTTTTGAATTGGAAAAAATGTCATTGAAAACGAAGGCAAAAAAAATCATAGAGATGACAGGAATTAAAGTCAGAGCATTATTAATACTTGTCTCACCTGGGGTTATGCTAGCATTTATCGCTAATGTAAATGGGGGGGTTGGGGAACTTATTTGCTCTCTCCTAAAGAAGCGAACGGGAAGACCATATCTCTTCTTTGGAAGAAATAACATCTATTGATGGGATATGTAGCGAAATCCTTCCTATTGTTGCCAGGCGTACCCCTTTGAGGGGCATTAAACAAGGGCTACCTAGGACATTTGTATTTGTGCATTTGCAAAGCTAAATTTTCCGATTGGTTATTCCATGTCGAACTGAATAGAAAATCCTCTATGAATCTAAAAGGGAGTTCACAAAGGTCTCATATTGGTCATAAAGTCATACTGTTGTATAAATATACAAGTCATACAAATGTTGTTGCTTTTTTCCATACAACAAATTTTACGACCAATACAAGTCAGCAAACTGTGTTTTTCGACTCTCATACTCACTATTCCTCTCATTTTAAAGTTGTTGCCAAAAAAGGTGTAGGAATTTGTGAATATTTGACTTTGGGACTATTTGTAATGCATAAAACGTGCACGTCTTGCCGAAAATATTGCAACAAAGATCGTGGAGACCACCAAAACTCTTCCGACCATCAACTTTGGCCAGATGACCACTTGCACCACCGGGCACACGAATACCGAGGCCAGAGGATTTTTGAAGCATTTTGAATGCATTAAATGTGTGCGACTGCTTGAAAATATTGAAAAAAAGCTCACGTGAACCACAGAATTACTTCGAATTACCAACGAATTAGGTTAGGTTCGACATTTGTAATGTAAGAGAGTTTATTTTGAAATGAATGCGGTCACAACTATCGTATTTTTTCAAATATGATTATATGACAATATGACTTTACGATTACTTGTGAATATATATGTATATATAAAAGATATGTGTATGTTTGTCTCTCACATTTTTGCAGAAACTTCTTTTTATAGCAAATACCATATGATGACAATTTCTCCCCACCCAAACAGTGTTACAATATCTGCGGATTTCAATCAACTTCGGTGAAATTTTTACATTTCGGTTTCAGGGAAAAAATTGCTTAAGGGTTCACCTATGCAACTATAAAAGTTCTTAGGCCCAGCAAAGCGGGTTAGGCCCAGCTAGTATTTAATAATTTTAATTTGGTAAAATAAGCTTTAAAATTTGACTTTTAGAACAAGTTATATGAACAGTTCCCATAAAAATTTATCACTTGTCGAGAAGGAAATGTTTTGGAATAATTTTACATAAGAAATTAGTGTCGATTAACCCAGTTTACTTTGGCTGTCAGATAGTAGGGCGATTCAGATAGTGGGAAACCCCTGGGAAACGATTCAGTTGTGCAGATGAGCAGTCCAAACATATGAAATTTGACATTTTTAAGCAACTGTGCGTTTTTCAGTAAACTTTTGTTTTAGACAATATGAAGCGATGAGGAAATTTTTGAAACCTTCCTTCCAATGACATCTAATCTTAAATTGAAACGAAGTGTCCATTGGAAAGGAAAGTTTCCCCGAAATACTCCTGCATTCGCTCTAGATCATTCCATTTGATAGAGGGTCATTGTTGTTTACTATTATCTCTTTTTCTCCAATCAATTCACATTGACTTACTTAAGGTCAAATCACAATGGCGTGCTAGGTCGGTCGGACTTTGACCGTACTTTAAAGATGTGTATGCGATATGAATCGAGTTTGCGTTGGATAAAATTCAAGTAATTATGGTTGCCAATTTGAATAATTGTTCCAATATTATAAGAATTTTCAATAATTTTTTTCATAACATTTTTTTAATAAAAGGGAAAGTTTGTTTAACTTTTTTGGTCCGTCACTTTTATATGCAAACACAAAACTGTACTTGGTTTTTTCCTGACGTTTGGCTGTTTTTGAGCTTCTTCAGAGGTGTAAGAATTAATATATATATTTGTCCAGGTCTGTCAACGCTATCCTTTTGGCAGTATTATTTCCTTAAAGGTGGCAATGGTAAATCAAAGCTACATATATATTTGTTACTTTTTGTGTGTATATCAGAGAAGAGCGTCGGTGCACCGAAAACCAGTTTCAAGCTACTCGCCAAAACCCAAGTGCAACTCCCAACTCGAATCCGTGTCGACGGATGCCACAAGTGTTCGGTGCTTGTGGATCCGAGTTCGTACGAGTGCACACGAAAAAAAAATAAAATGCTTGTGCCATTCGGCAAAAACTCGAATGACCTGGATAGTCGGATTAACTTGGATAGCTTGCGCATTGAAGTTGCTTGTGTGCGCTTGTGGGTTATTTGAAGTACGGAAAATGTTCGTATTTTGTATGTAGCATTGAATTTGTCGTTGATAGTAGGATTAACTTGAATAGCTTGCGCATTGAAGTTGCTTGTGTGCGCTTGTGGGTTATTTGAAGTACGGAAAATGTTCGTATTTTGTATGTAGCATTGAATTTGTCGTTGCTTGTGTGCGCTTGTGGGTTATTTGCACTACCGAAAATTTTCGCATTTTGTATGTAGCATTCAATTCGTCAATTATTTCGTGAGATATTATAGCTGATTGATTTTATTAAAATATAAATACTTAATAACTTTTTAATAACAAAAAAGGAATAGTTTTATTGAAAAATCTTATTTGTAGCAAAAAAAATAAAAATAGGAAATTCATAAAGAAAAACTTAAAAAGCAAAAGAAAAGTATGCAATTTAAATTTTAACTTAAAACTATAGAATTTTAAAATTATTAAGAAATCTTAAAACTGAGCTTAAAAATTAAAAAAAAAAAAACAAATGACTTAAAAAACATAAAATTATGTAATTCATTAGAAAAAAACTATATACATTATAAAACCTTAGTTGCTATATCAATTTTTTTATATGGATTCTTTGAACATTGAATTAAGAAATATTATACTATCTACTGTCTTGGGAAGTACACGATTTCTTTTCTCTACAATAATATTGCCATTTCACTGCTAAATGATGTTTCAATTGCAACTTTCAAATTACAACTAAACGAAAATATTTTTAGGACATAGAAAATTAGCTGCTTTTGCATATGTTTTTCACAATTGCAGCAATTTTTACCGACACGACAAGTGGAACCATAAATTTGGGATTTTCCTAAATCCAAAATTCGCGATTTCAAAAGGGTTAACAAGCTGATCATAAAAAATTATGCACAGTCGTTTCTTTGTTAATATATTGCAACAGCAAACGCATTCTTCAACAAACAACAATGAGACAGCGCCACCAAACCGCAACATAACAAAACAAATTCTTACGCAGCGCGACACATTTGGCATTTGCCTATCGCAAGCAGCGCTGTGAATAGGACATCGCGAAGGAGTTCGTCGCAACTCGACATTTCTCGCTCATAACAGCGAAGAAAACAAAGCGTAAAAAAGTGTAGGCGCCAGCGGTCGAACAATTTTCTGATCACATTTTTATGGTGCGACTTGTCGCGTTGGTAAAGAGTGCAGTATTTTCATGTCCTGGAATTGGTGGAAAAAATGTAAAAGCAGCTTATTTAAAAATGACAATTAGAACATCGATTATTTGCGCAGTGAATGAACCCCAAAATATTACGAGTACAATTTATAAAATACATAGATACATTCTACATTATAGTAGACAGCTATATTTATTGTTTCTTTACTGAATAGTCAAAGAATTTTCATACAAATAATTAAACAATAGTCTTAGAATAATTTTTTTCTTTATGGACAAATTTTCATGCGTTCAAAAAAAATAAAATTTAGTGCATTGTCTAAAAGTAGCTGCATTAATTTAACAAATTTTTTTCTCAGTGGAAAAATTAGCATGTGTCCAATAAATCTAAAATTTGTTGCACTCTGTAATGCCAACAACATTTTTAAAAACAATTTTTCTATGTGAAAAAATTGTATGTGTACAAAAAAATTAAAATTTTTGCACGGTGTAATAGAAAGTAAGTTTTTTAAAACAATTGTTTTTACCATTCCGTAATGAATTCAATATTCTAAAATTTTCCTACATGTCGCACGAAACTTAACAATACAAAATACGAACATTTTCCGTACTGCGCAGTGCGCACTGCTCATTCAACACAACTTGAGCACACAAGCTATCCAAGTGCTTCCGCCTATCCAGGTCATTCGAGTTTTTGACGGATGATGCAAGTGTTCGAGAGCGGCAAGTGGAAGTGGATTCGCAACTTGCTAAAACAGCGGCTAGCTTGCCGGTAGCTTGTGGGCTAAGCTACTCGGCGCTATTCTCTGGTGTATATACACATTCACCATACAGCTTGCTGAACTATATCGCCATTAGCTGAAGTTATTTTATAGCTGGCTGTGGTCTGTTGGTTAGAGCTTCGGCCTATGACTGCGGCAGTCTTGGGTTCAAGCCCGCCACCGGTCGTATTTTTTTTTTAATCCATTGCTTGATATTATTTTTTTAATCTTTCTTTTTTAGTACTTTTTTAATGTAAAAGTTCAACTTTACACAATTAAATCATCAAACAAAATTTCTTTCTATTCTTTACAAAATTTAATAAAAAATTACATATTTCACAAATTTCTATAAAAAAAAATTACATTTAAATTTTAAAAACATAGAAAATATTTTTGCATCTAAAATATATTTAGTAAACATTTAATTTTTTCAAATTAGTGTGTTTTTTTCCCGTGCATGCCACGAGCAAATTTACTAGAGTATATTATATGTATTTAATTTTTTTTGGCAACACTCTTTTCGTTTGTTAATAGTCAAACGCACAGTGTACAGTACCTGCATCCGCTTCAAATTCGAACCAGCCTTCATGGTCTCATCTGTCAAAATCAGCTGATGTTCAAATTAGAAAAATTTTAATTTTTGTAGTCGGTTTTTTCCGCCGTTGAACGGCAAAAGAAAATTCCAAAATGGGTCGTGCTTTGTGCAAAAACTATGAAGAAAAACAAAAAAACGGTATTTTTTTAAGGTTCCAATAGCGGAACATATGAGGAAGCGTTGGGTCGACCAGTGCGGCATTAATTTTGCTAATTGTGCGCGCATTTGTGAGGATCACTTCTTGGCCAGCGATTTTATCATGAATTAAAATAGGAACAATATTGTTATTTTATTTCTCGAGTACCAAAGCAAAAGTACCGTTTACGTAGGTACATTAAGGGTATTCATTTAAAGTGGGAAACCCCTCGAAAACGCACAGTTGCTTAAAAGAACTGTCAAATTTCATATATTTTGACTACTCATCTGCACATCTGAATGGTTTCCGAGGGGTCTCCCACTTTAAATGAATCGCCCTAGAGTAACCAACTTTGCTTGACACTATGGTGTTGTTCTTCTTCTTCCTATCAGCTGTTTCTCGCTTTTGACAAGTATGGCACCCGAGGCATGCGGATGTAGGTACTGTATACTGTGGTCAAACGATAATGCCATGAAAACGCATGAAGCGAACTTTGATTTGGCCGTAAGTTTTTCCTGCATTATCTGCCAAAGTTCGACCGACCTAATGCGTCATTGTAATCAGGGATGGAAAATTAGGTACAATTGTACCTTTTCCTATTTTTTCGAAGTGAAAGATACATTAGGTACATTTAATTGATTTTAGGTACATTTAGACAAAATCGAAATACTTTTTAAAATTAAATATTAATAAAATTTTTTAAAAATAAAGTAAAAAAAAATGTAAAAGAAAAATTTAATTAATTAAATTTCATAACGCATAGTGTATTTTTTTATTATACCGTTCGATACGGCCTAAAAAACAAAATTTTCAAGTAGCGAAGAACATGTTGAATTACACCTTAATCCATTAATTTATTATATTTAAGTAGTTGGCACCAAAATAACACAAGTAGTTTGTGAGGCTGACTTGGAGTCTGCAGACAGTGCGCACAGAAAAATGTTGGTAACATGAACTGACAACAAATCTTCGTTGTCAGTCACCACTATTTCCTGATAAGAGCGATTTCGCGCCTACAATAAATATACAACTAATGGTTTAAGTAGCGATAATTACTTATTAGTAATTATCAAACGAGAAAAGAGACGCATAGTTAATAAGGATTTGCATGAAATATGTGTTCTCTTTCTGTTGCATTATTTTTTATCTACCGCCATTTTAATAGTAGCAGCTATGAAGCTGTCCTTAGGAGAGTTAGAAAGGTTATTGAATAACATATAAAAAAGTTGTAGGATGCAAAAAAATCTAATCAACAGAAATTGCGTTAATTGATCATCAACCACAAACAATTTTTTTTCATTAAACCACTTATTTTTAGGAAAAACGTGATATTAATTTTTTTTTAAATGATGCAGTTTTTTTTTCCGAACTATAATTTTTCTTATAATTGTGATTTTGTAAACTTTTTGTATGAGATAATCAGAGGAGAGTTTACAAAATTGTAATTATAGGAAGAACTATTGCTCGGAGAGAAGAAATGATCAAGAAGTATTTTGTAGAAAACTTTCCAAGGAAAAAAACTGCATCATTTAAATAAATAATATTAACACTTTTTTTTTTAATAAAAATTTGGTGACTTGGAAATAAAATTTGTTGTCGCAACAGTTGTCATTTCGCGCAGGTCCTAATAAATTGATGTTCATTTTATACTTTCATGTTTCCTCAGTGAGGCTGGTATTTCAAATGGCATGATTAAACAAAAAAAAACATTGTAGAAATATTAAGGACATTAATTTATAGTGGGAAACCCCTCGAAGCGCGCAGTTGCTTAAAAGAACTGCCAATTTCATATGTTTTGACTGCTCATCTGCACAACTGAGTCGTTTCGAAGGGTTTCCCACTTTAAATGAATCTTCCTATTATTGTGTGTGCAGGGAAAAGTAGGGATTTCTTAAGGCCGATTAGGGATTTTTGAAAAAACGTGGAACATCACTGATATTAATTTTGGTATCTTGCATTTTGCCAAACTTTGATGAATTGCAAACCGCAAGAGGTGTTTTTTTGCTTCTAAATATTGTGAGGAATAGTTTATATTTCGTTAAAACCACATATTTCAACATAGCAAATTGTATGTGAACGCAATGAAATAATTAAATATTGCGCTTTATGGAAGCGCATTAATTTTAAGTATCAAATACCATATTTATTTGCAGAAAAAACTAGGGTGCCCATTAAATTTGTGTACGAATTGACAATTATTTCGGATTCAAAGTCTTGTATTTGTATCTGAAATTAAATTATTTCTAGTTGGATATTTTAGAACACAATGAAATGGATGCAATAATTAGTTCTTTTCATAATATTTATTATTTACATATATGTAATACTTCTATAATGCCAGTATCCTATCTCTGCAATGTGTTTTCAGCTCACTGTAAGAGCGAAATAGCAAGCATTGAATTTTGTATTAGTTTGACAGAGAAATCCGAACTGCGAATGTACTTTTTCATATATTTTGTCTCTTGATATCAGTGAATGTACTTTTACTATACTGGCAATATAGAAGTATTACATATATGATTATTTATATATTTTTTTATCATTCTATATCCGTTTCACTTGCACATGGTAATTATTTTTGACATTTGGTTGTCATTTCTAGTATTCACGAAAATCTCACAACTTCACTCACTTCTAGAGTGCAACACGGTATTGTTGTGACAGTTTTTGATACTACCTTATAACTACTATTTACGGACTGTACGCATGAAGATATAGTTGCGAAAATAGTTAGCAGCAGAGTATCACAACTAATAACCTACAAGCAGTGTTACTTGGGTAGTGTATATAAATATTATAGGCATATATTGATTTCAAAAAAATGTAGACGTGTTGCCAGTCTTAAATCAACTCAGTGAAACTGATCTCAGTGAATTATATATCATTTTGAGTTCAGATCATGAATAGATGAATTTAGAAGAAAACTATCAAATGTGTGGAAATCAATTGAAGGGGCAGGGTTCTCATTTTTTGCTACGGCGAGGGGAGTAGATTTAATTTTTTTATGAAGAGTAGTAGAAATTCTACGAAAGTAGTAGAAATTACTGTCAAGGTAGCAGATTTCAAGAGAGGGGAGTAGATTAGGGTATCTGCATAGAGTAGTAGAGATTCTACAATAGTAGTAGAAATTTCTGTCATGGTAGTAGATTTGTAGAAAGAGTGGTAGCATTGTATGAAACTCACATAATATTTTGAGGAGAAGATTTCTTACAATAGTAGTTGAGGAGTAGAAATTTTAAAATCATCGCGAGAGTAATAGATTTGTTCCGATAGGAGAAGAGTGAGAATGCTGTGAAGGGGTGAATGGATGAAGGCTGTATGTAACATACAAATTCTTTCAAAAAAATAAGTTTCAAAGTTTTTATTTTTCTTTTTTCAATACAAATTGGGGACTTGTCGCTTCAGATTCATCGAAACTTAAATTTGATCAATACTTAAATTTGTGTTACATACCGCTTTTATCCACTTGGTTTTGCCACGCCAAATCCAAAACTAATAATGAAAATTGCACAAAAATTTAATTTTTGGTGCGTACTGTAAAATTATCATTATTATTTTCATATTCAGCGTGCCAAAATACATAAGAATTTGTCTATCAAGTATATTTAACACACAAAATGTTCAGTTTTGTCGATCAGTGTAATCTTTGTTATTTATTTGTTACATTTTTCGTATCAAACCGAAATTTCGGGCGAAAACAGAATTTGGCCGAAAACGATATTTTATTTTTCGGCCGAATTCGAAACACGGCCGACACAGTTTTTTTTGGCCTAAAAATCGAAACCGAATTTCGGTCGGTCTCTACCTGGGCTTTCCCGAATCCCGGGATCCGGGTCCATTTTTAGTCCCGAAAATGTCGGGATTTCGGAAAAAATATCCCGGAATTTCCGGGTTCTTAAAGTTTTTAAAGAAATTAGTTCATAAAAAAGTTTAATAGAAGAAAAATATATCTTTTCATCGGCTATAAAATTTTTAAAAAACTATGTTAGAAGAAAAGTAGTTTTTGACAACATTTTGAAATGAGAAAAGGTGAGGTAAAAAACTCAAAACATCCAAATTTTTAATATATTAAAAAAAATTACGGAATACTTTGAATAATACAAAACCAACAATAATTCCAATAAAATTGTTTAAGCCCAGTCTTAATTACGCAATAAAAATAAATAAGTAAAACTGGAAACTGATATAAAAGTAATTTTACAAATTTTACTTTAGCATATTTTAAATTGAATTTTGTCTTTTCTAAAGAAACGGAATCGCAAATACTGAATTAATGAATTAATTCATTCATTTATTATATAATCGAAATTAATGTTTATGGTTATTTATTTAAGCAAAACTATATTTTTTTCCATTAAAAGTTGTAAAAAATTATTTTTTATTTTTTAAAATGTATTTTGTTTGGAAAAGTAGCAAATCCCGAAAGATCCCGGCATTGTAATTTTCAGTCCCGAAAATCCCGGGATTGCGAAAATGCTTCGGGATCGAAAGCCCTAGTCTCTACTAATGAACCATTTGTCACCCCAACCATCAATGATCGCTACAACCATAATGATATCTGCGACCATGATCCAATCATATTTTTCTCTGCGTGTAAGTTGTATATCTCGTGCAAAGTTTTTGTTTGTTTTAGCAAGTAAATTTGTGTTATTGTTTTTATTTATGTTATATACTACTTAAAAACTTCAATTAATGTGTAAAAGCAATTGTAATTCTTTACAATAAACAATTAAAAAAATATACAATTTAAAAAAAATTTGTAGGTACATTGACCTATAATTAGGTACATTCTTTTTGTTAAATTAGGTACATTCGGAAATTTTGAAATTCCATCCCTGATTGTGATATGACCCTTACACACAAAATAATGCAATTTGTTCGATTACTCTCTTAAGAAGCGCTTCTGTTGCATTTGCCTTCAAAAAATTATAGTTAGCTTCAGCACCAAACACGTCTCTCGAAAATTGAAGCAGCGTATTTTTTTTGTGAAAATGTAGCATAGTTTTAGGAAAAGTTACCAACGCCTAACGTTACAATAATAAAAGCATTGAAATTTTTAGATTGGCCAACAAAATCTTTATTTCGTCAAGTTTTAAAGTAATTGAAATCCGAATGAAAATAATACTGATATAGAATCTTTTTAAAGTGTGAAAAAATTATATATTTATTTGCCACGAAGCCGTAAACAATTGTGGTTCACATATTTTAGCTTGAAGTCCACTCGTTCACTCGTTGGGTGGATGCTTTGTACGTTCGTCTGTTTTTTCGTTATACATATAATTGCGAAATAAACACTTACTAAAGCGGGTGAGTGCCTTGTGTAACAGACACTTGTTGTTTTGCGGAATAACTAAATCCAAAATAGCGTGCATAAATTGGCTAGAGTAATACAATAAGTGGAATCATTAAAGCTAAAATAAACTAGTCGAAGGAAACTTTAACTTTGTGGTCGTTTTTAATAGCTAAATAATTCCATGTGGTAACTAACTTGTTTTCAACCTAAGTAATACACATGCTTCCTGAAACAGCGATTCACTACGATTTATAAGTGGGTAAAATGCATGATAAGATGACTTGCCAACAAGACTAGCGCGTGAAAAAATGCACTACCTTTAATACATATAAGTAATTTATTGTCGGTCGACATTTACATTGGATTATCTCTACAAGGATTACTGGCTTTTGTAATGTAAATAAAACAATGAAAATGCCACACATTGATGATCATTTCGAAAGTGGTATTGCGAAACATAAAACTGAACTAATATATTATGGACAGAAAAAGGCATATCCATGTGTGCGAATAATATTATTCTTAGGTCTTATAACGAGCAGTACCGCATTACCGCCTGTTATACGGTTAGGTGAGTTATCAATACAAAAGTACCTCCATAATACACAAGTACTTGTGTGTGCTTATTTGTTTAAATATATTTTTGTAGGTGCAATCTTTACAGAAGATCAACGGGATACCAATATCGAGTCTTCCTTCAAATATGCTATTTATCGTATAAACAAAGATAAGAACATTCTGTCTAACACCCAACTTGTCTACGACATTGAGTATGCTCCGCGAGACGATTCATTTCGGACCACGAAAAAGGTGTGCCGTCAATTAGAGACCGGAGTTCAAGCGATATTTGGACCCTCTGATCCAATGCTTGCCGGTCATATACAGTCTATATGCGAATCGTTTGATATACCGCATATTGAAACACGAATCGATTTGGATACATCGAGCTTTAAGGAATTCTCTATTAATTTGTATCCGTCACAGCATCATATGAATCTCGCATATCGTGATCTAATGGTGTATTTGAATTGGACAAAGGTGGCAATTATCTACGAAGAAGATTATGGTATGAACCTAAGCTCAATTTAACAATTACAGTAGTATGTCAAAATATTCAATGTCATTTTGTTGAATTCATTGCTACAGCCATAGTTGCCAGGTAGATATCTCCCACAAAATCTCACAATCTCATACAAAATTTGTAAAAATCTCACGAGAATCTTACAGAAATTAATAATTGTCACAATAATGATTATATGATCATTAAAGGTTAGGTTAGGTTAGAGTGGCGGCTAATTGCCTCACATATACCATGCTGGTCCATAGTGTTACCACGACTCTCCGTTCACTCAAAGTTTACAGTCCTTCCTTCGTGATCATTATCAAATCCGAAAGTTTTCGTCTGCAATGCGAAGTGCTTCAATTGAGAGATTTTTAGTATGGACACCTCCGTTATTGAGTTAAAGAAGGCGGCTCCTAGTATTTTGATTCTGCATCTGACCAGCGCAGGGAAGTAGCAGAGCAAGTGTACCAGTGTTTCTTCCTCATCAGGTTCGTTACAGTTCCGACACCAGTTGTTGGACACCAGATCCATCGTAGTAGCTTGATGTCCTATAAGACAGTGTCCGGTCACAACACCGTCAGTCTGCATTCGTCTCAGTTGAGGGATAAGATGTATTTGGATTGAGGTTTACTATAAATTCAAATATTGCTTATCGTACGCGCCGCTAATGAGGCCACGTGCAAAATGCAACCAGCTAAACCTAAATCCTTCTTTCTCACAAAAAACCAAACTTACGCGTAACAACAAAAGTAACATGCAAAAGCAGTAGAAAATCTCCAGACAAAACTCAAAGGATTTGCTAGTATGTGTATGGCAAACGCCACCTATCTACTTCTTTTGTAAAATTGTAAATAGAATTTGTCATTTTTTTGTATTCTTCAAATACGCATAACTGTTGTCAAAAAAATTAAATAATTTCTACTATTCTATAAACCGGTTTAAGTATATACAAACACACAAAAAATTTATGAACCAAAAAAATTTATTATCCCAAAGATTATTTGAATGATCTGCCAAATAGTTGAAAAACAACAACAACAAACGCGTCAAGCGCGCCAACGGCAAAAAGTATGTAGCTTTTTTCCTCAGCGTTTGTGTATTACATGTTCCATATCGTTAAATTTGTTCTTTTATTTTTCGTTCAATTTTTTCTCCTTTTTTTTACACAGAATTTTTTTTACTTTTTTTTTCATTCTGAGGGTGTTATATATGAAGTGCGTTTATTGAGTCACCATGCCTGGATGACCAATATTCTCTTGAGGGAATTTTAATAGAAAAGTTACTTTTAAAGTATGTGTTTGGAGATATGTAATCAGTAGTAATAGACAGAGTGTTATCTAAGTTATTTTTCGTTCAATTTTTTCTCCTTTTTTTTACACAGAATTTTTTTTACTTTTTTTTTCATTCTGAGGGTGTTATATATGAAGTGCGTTTATTGAGTCACCATGCCTGGATGACCAATATTCTCTTGAGGGAATTTTAATAGAAAAGTTACTTTTAAAGTATGTGTTTGGAGATATGTAATCAGTAGTAATAGACAGAGTGTTATCTAAGTTACTATGTCCTATGGGCCTGTACGGAAAACAATTTGATTATTTAAGCCGTAAAGCAGTTGTTTGGACTACACCTTTGGCAAAAAGATCTATTAGTATTAGGCAAAGCTGGGTATAGTTAATCGAGAATTTAACTTCGTTAACCCGGTAAAAGTTAATCAAAAATTTTACTTCGTTAAATTGAAAGGTTAATTTCGTCGAAAAGTTTACTTCGTTAAAAGTTAAATTAAATAGTTAAATTTTTTATAAAAAACAAAAAAAAATTTTTTTACACAAAAAAAAACACATAAAAAAAACATTTTAACTATATTCAATTCAATGCCTGCACTCAGAGAACCTTTTTCCCGGTTTCTATATGCAAATTTGCTTTAAAATAAATTATCAAAAGCGAAATTTCGTGTATGAAACAATTTATTCATATTCATATAAAGCCATACAAATTTTATTAGAATATTAAATAATAAGAATGAAACGAATGAAGTTTGGTTAAGAACAAATATCACAGGCCATTCTAAACACAATGGCGTTCTCAGCTTTTCGGCATTTGGAGAAATTTGAGAAATGGAAAATACGATGTAAACATCCCGACGATGTAAACCCCACGTGATTGCTGAGAACGCCATTTTGTTTATGATGGTCCATTCATACATAAAAAGAGAATATAGATCACTTCGAAATATATCGGCTTGTGTATTTAATTGTTTTGTGAAATAATTTTTAAATTAAATGTTCCAGTTCAATAATAGTATGGATTCTTACTTTTTACTTTTTTTTTTGCATTCCATAATAAAAAAATGTTTTCGTTTTAAAGTTAACTAATGCTAGTTAATCGAAGAAATTTAACTTAACTAAATGAAAAAGTTAATGGTTTTCGAAATTAACTGAAACGTTAAGAGTTAACCAAAAATTTAACTTCGTTAATTAACTATTAACTAATTAACTAGTTAATGCCCAGCTTTGGTATTAGGTGTAGTATCACATTAAGCGACTCTGTAGATGTTGTTTTGAGGGCTCCCACTTAGGCATGTCAATTCCGGGATCGAAATTGCTGAAATTACTTTAAAGGAAATTTATTTTCTGCTTTTTAGTCGGTTAACGGGTTATATTTAAAAAAACTTATTTTTTACTCTTTTTTATTTTCAATGCAATATGATAGAAAATACATGAACCTAAGAGTTCTCATCATTATTTGTCCATTTACAATTTTTGCTGATTTTTGAAAGAATTATTTGTATCAAATTTATTAATTAGTTAGAATATATAAAAAAAATTATACAAAAAATAAGCAAACAAAGCAGATAATTTCCATAATTTAACATCCAAAAATGCCAAAACCATCAAAATACTTTGTCCCGAATCCAAACAAATCATAGAAAAATATACATACATATAAGAAAACAGCAGGGATGGAACACCCTGCGCCGCCAATCATAGTAATAAAAACCTAACGGCAACAAATTTACAGATGAATTTAAAAAAAGAATCAAAACAAACGCATCAAGATCTAGTCAAAGAAAACGATCGAAATAAAAAAAGGGACAAAAACACAAATGTAAAAAAAAGCAGACTAAAAAAAAATTAAACTAGAGAGTGGACTATCTTCGGCTATACCGAAGCTGAAATACCCCCACACTGTAGGAAGAAGTACCTCGAATATAAAAAAATGTGGTCTCAAGACCCTATTTTGACCCAATTATAGGTGGTTTTGGAGCCCGGAACATGTCCAAAATCCGTTTCTAAAAATTTCCAATCAAATCCACCAAAAAAAATTTTGGTCTCAAGACCCCATTCAGACCCTTATATATGTGGTTTCGGAACCTCGGACCATGTCAAAAATACGTTTCTAAACATTTCCAATCGAATACAACAATAAAAAAGACTTGAACAATTTTTACCTTTTTTTTCGGTGTATGGGAGCCACGCCCAGTTTTTATCCGATTTGGCTGATTCTCGAACTTGATCTCAGTATTCACGAGAAAAACATGTACCCAAAGTTTCAAGTCGATATCTCCAAAACTGCGACCTCTATCGTGCGGACGGACAGACGGACAGACGGTCAGACGGACAGACAGACGGACATCGCTAAATCGACTCAGGAGGTGATGCTGATCAAGAATATATATACTTTTCCATACCGGACACGCCTCCTTATGGGCGTTACAAACGTTGTGACAAAGTGAGTATACCCTGCCACTGTGTGTGTGGGGGTAAAAAAATATTAGCTAAATGCCGCACTCACTGTACAAAACTCCGCAGTCTGTTTACTCACCAGAATTGCACGAGCTTCGAGTTAGCAAAAAGGAAGAGCTTATGACGCTTCTCTATGAATATAAGTTCTCTGATTTAACCCATTAACCGACTAAAAAGCAGAAAAAAATTCCCTTAAAATTTATTTAAGTAATATAAGTAAATGAATATTGTGTATAGTCGGGTTCAAGCTCAGTGCAACAAAGGATATCGTACCAGTGAGAAAAAGGTTACTGATGATCTGCCGTAGTGGGCAGTGAAATGCACATAGCTTACTTTCTACCTGCTGGCATACAATTTGTTGTTGTAAAAATTCGCAGATTAATTGATTTAAGTTGCACTGAGCTTGAACCCGACTATACACAATATTCATATCAATAAATGTAATAAGATAAAAAAATTTAAAAAATTCAGAAAAAAGTTAAATATTAAGTTATTAAAAAAAAAACAATAAATATATAAAAAAAAATTATTTAAAAAAGAAAATCTAAACAAAAAATTTTTGAAAAAAATTATTAAAAATAAATATGGGCTATTCCACATCAAATCGGCACGAATTTTGAAAAAATTACCCTCGACCTCCGGTTTTTATGAAATTTGTAAGATAGGTAAATAACAGCGACAAAAACAATACAAGTTCCTTTTTTTTTTTTTTTTAAATCCGAATATTTTTCAAAATTATTGAAAAAATAAAAAAATGTTAAGGTCTTGTTTTTAGGCTAAAGCCTGGTTTTTATTATGTCATAATCAATGGCTACTACTGTCAGTTAAGTGAAAACAGATTGGTATTTCGTTCTCAATTTAACGAAGCAACACACGCTGTAAATCCGAAATGAGTTGAAACTAGTAAGAGTTATCTTCGGTCTGACCGAAGCTATAATACCCTGCACATACATTACATTACATACATATACGATACATTCTGAGATCATATGTTAGTAATTTTATCGAAAATCTGTATTTTTTTGGTAGTTTTTCGATATTTCATTCATAATTTTTCGATATTTTATCGATTTTTTATCGATAATTTTTCGATAATTTATCCATTTTTTATCGATAATTTTTCGATTTTTATAGATAATTTTTCGATAATTTATTGATAATTTATCGATAATTTTTCGATAATTTATCGATAATTTATAGATAATTTATCGATAATTTATAGATAATTTATCGATTTTTTTTTCGATTTTTTATCGATAGTTTTCCAATATTTATCAATAATTTTAGTTTCCTGATCCATTAAAAAATTTTGTTCCAATTCCATTTTGTTCCGGTCCAATTCCATTTCGTTTCGGTTCCATTCCCATTTCGTTCCCGACCTCATTTCAAACCCAATGCAAAAAACCGCATCCAAACCAATTCAGTATTTCTCAAGATAAACGAAAATAATATAAAATTGGCGGCCATTTTGTATCGGAAGTAGGCGTGGCTCTTATCCGATGTTGCCCTTTTTCAATACCGTCCAATCATTTGCCAAAATAAGAGGAGTCCCAAAATTTGGGGTCGATAGCTCAAAAGCTACGACAGTTATCGTGCGAAATGGACATACGGACATGGACTAATCGACTGAGGAGGTGATGCTCATCAACAATATATATATACTTTTCCATACCGGACACGTCTCCTTATAAGCGTTACAAACGGTGTGACAGAAACAATATACCCTTGGCACTAGTGTGCAGGGTATATTAATTGAAAAAAAGCAAATAGTAGGCAAAATAATACCCTTTTGCCTACTTTTCAAATCTCGCTCGCTGCTTTCCTACATTTCTTCATTTGCGCGACCGCAAACAAAATGAGTTGAAATGTAGCCTTTAAATTAATTGGTGGGCTTGATTTTGTAGGCATAGAAAAGTATATATTCTTGCTAAGCATCACCTCCGATGTCGGTCTGTTTCGCACGATAACTGTTGTAGCTTTTGAGCTATCGACTGCAAAAATCGATAAATCATCGATTAAAAATCAATAAATTTTCTAAAAATTGTCGATTAAAAGTCGAAAAATCATTACACAAAAAGGTCGTAAAATTTGGAACCAAATTTGAATGGATCGGGAATGAAGTGGAAATGGAAATTATCGATA
Organism: Heteromyza rotundicornis; assembly: GCA_951394025.1. NCBI lineage: Eukaryota > Metazoa > Arthropoda > Insecta > Diptera > Heleomyzidae > Heteromyza > Heteromyza rotundicornis. The sequence goes on along the minus strand of OX596014.1, from coordinate 4,340,892 downwards.
ACCAATCGAAAAATTATTGATAAAATATCAGAAAATTCTCAATAAACAATCGAAAAATTATTGATAAAAAATCCATAAAAATCCATAAAACTACGTACTCACATGTGTTGGGTATTTTAGGTTCGGTCAGATCGAATATAATTCTCTTACTAGTTTGTTTAAGTTTTGAAATATATGTTAATGTAATAATAATGATATGCAACAATTTTAGGATCATGGGGTGGTGTGAATAAAGGAATACTAAATACTATTTTCATTTAGTTTTTATTGCAAATAGCATTTAGTCTGGGGGCTGGAAAATTCCTGTCTGGGTGAGAGTATTAGGATAGTACAGTAAATCCTCCAAAGTGTGTGGGTACAGTCCTGTTCTAGGACTTTCTCCAAAAGTTTTTTGATGATATTGGTATAACAACCATATAACTAAATTAAAGGTAATTCAACGTACTTTCACTTGGAATAGTTTTCTTACCACCAAATGTACTTTGAATTACCTTATATTTGGTTGTCATACCTATCTTTTTTGTTTACCAAAATTGACCAATTGCTTGGCTAATACATTGCATCTATTACAACAAATAAAGTAATATCGCTAAGCTGCTAATAATTAAGGTGTTAAGATCGTCATTTCATAAAAATTAGGACAAAATTATCCGAAGGATTTTAGGTCCTAGAACAGGACCCCAACACTTTGGAGAATTTACTATACTAACCTAATACTTTCACTTGGTGAAGGAATTTTCCAACCCTAGAATTCTGTTGCACTGTGTAATATTTGAATGATGACATTATAACCTTCTCAAAAAGGCAAACTATGTAAAAACTAGAGAGTGAACTGTCTCCGACTATGCCGAAGCTTAAATACCCCCACAAAGTATGATCCATTTTGAAGTACCTTGATCATAAAAAATGTTGTCTCAAGACCCCATTTTGAGATTCAGACCATGTCTACAATCCGTTTAAAAAAATTTCCAATCAAATGATTTGACGAAAAATCTCACACAAAATTTGAAAAATTCGCACGTGAGACATCATCTCACAGCAATGAAAAAATCTCACAAAAATCTCACATCTTACACGAAAAAAAACATTTCATGTGAGAAAATATCTCACAGCAATTGGAAATCTCACAGTAATTAAAAAATGCTCACAAAAATCTAGCATTAGTTAAAAAATCTCACAGAAATCTCATATCTCACAAGCCATAAAAAAATCTCAATGTGAGATAAGTCTCACTAATGTGGGCGGGATTATAGTGAAGAGACTACACGCTAATTTTATCTAAACTTTATTTAAAAAAAAAAGTAAAATCAAAAATCCCAACGCGATAATTAAATTCCCTAATTGCCCGGTAGCTCAATCGCGACGCGTGGGATTGGAGCCGACCCTCGCGGTAACCCCGGCCGAACGAAACACACGAATACGCGAAAACCCGATAACTAAACTTTTCAAAACCTACTCTGAAATATACACGTATATGAAAACCGCAAATAACCGAACGCGAAATGAAACGAAAACTCACTGACACACAAAACGAAAATTTCTCAAACGAGAGTATTTAAAAAAAAACACTAATGACAAAAATTATGGTTTTATGTGCACTCGATTTACCAGACCGACATGCCTGAAATCCCTCGCACGATTCTTTACAGAATCAATTCACCAGCTGGACTTCGATAAAATCGATTTCGGGGCTTTACCCACACCTATATGTGAAAGATCTCCTCAGATTTTTCTAGAGTGTGTTTGGCAAATTTACATATACACCCCCGCACCCACCAAAATGAAAATGCTCATTTTGGCGGCACTCATGCATGTATAGGCTAAAGCATAAATGTCGACAGATTCCCCTCCCTCAAACAGGTTCAAAGAGTACAAAAAGCTTTAGTCTAGTTTTTTTTTTCCATTTTTATGTCCTCGTCCCGTAAGTATAGTATCGCTACAATTCCATTTTGTTCCAGTTCCATTCCCATTTCGTTCCCGACCTCATTTTCAACCCAATGCAAAAAACCGCATCCAAATCGGTTCAGTATTTCTCAAGATAAACGACATACCGGACACGGCTTCTTATGGGCGTTACAAACAGTAAGACAAAAATACTATATCTCCGGGTAAATTGTAAATTGCTTAAAAAAACCCAAAACCGGTTTGTACCTATAACCAACCTATGCACCTTCTCTATAATTAACATTATCTAGTATAACTTTCGAAATTCACTGCGGGGACAGGCAATGTCCAAAACCGTAAGTTTTTCGCATAGTGATGCAGAATTATAGCTACTATAAGCAGGTACCAATAATTTTTGTGAAACTTCAGAAAACAAAAATGAATTTATCTCCATTTTTCGAGATTCTACCGTGCGGCGTAGGCATTGGTAGACATACTGGTGGTTTCAACCCTGTGAACCGACCAGATGCCGGCCAAGGAGAAGGGACTTGAATCCAGGAGTATCCGGTATTCCCTTGTTTATTTTAACTGAATTTGGGACTTGGGGCTGTCGAAAGCCGTATAAAGGCGCTCACAGAGGCGTTATTCGCTATCTAATCTCAGAACCAATTCGATATTTCAAAAATTCAATTTCGAAAACGAAAAGTGCCTCACGCGGGCAGCGATTTCACAGAGGTAGATTTCGTTTGTTATTTATTATATTGCTATGGAAACAACCGAAAAGTCTGTTTAAATGGTTCTGAAACTGACTATTTTGTTTGTTATTTATTGTTTACTATGGATACAGTAAAAAAAGTTTATTTTCAAACTGATTCGAAATTGTTCTGAAACTGTCTTTATTTGTTTGTTATTTATTGTATTGCTATGGAAACAGGCTGTATAAAAACGCTCTACTTTCGTAAAAACAATGACTTTTGACAAAATTAATTTCGGAACCGCCAGCGGCACGTATAACGCCTCTGTGTGCGTTCTTAAAACATGATCTTAAATATTGTATGGATAATTTTAGAATTTTAATGCAATTTTAGGACTATTTAAACAGCAAGATCTGATGCATTCTACTGCTGATTTACGAACTGAAATGTATATACGCCAGGCCACCCCCGGAACATATCGGCAGGTTTTACGTGCCATACGCCAAAAGGAAATCTACAAAATTATTGTCGACACAAACCCCAACAATATAAAAGCCTTCTTTCGAGCGGTATGTTTTTTTCTACTTCAAGTATACATTTAGAGAAAGGGTCAGTGAGCGTAAGACAATAAATTTAAATTATATTCCAGATCTTACAATTACAAATGAATGACTACCGTTATCATTACATGTTCACTACATTTGTAAGTATGATTTGTTTGATTACATAAGAAATGTAGCCCTAAGTTGTGCTATATTATGCCTGCTTTATTTGTGTGGACAATTCAAGTTTTGTGATTTTTTTCAAACGTATTTTAATTACATTACATTTCCCCCCCACTCACAGTGTCAGGGTATACTAACTTTGACACAACGTTTGTAACGCCCATAAGATCTCAGTATTGAAGAGAAAAACATGTACCCAAAGTTATATGGAATTACCCAATAGGTTTTCAGGGTGTGACTGTCATAACCTTGCGGCAAGGCATTTGACAATTATGAAGGAGTTCACTTTTTCAGGCTTCCAATGTCATACTTTTATTCAAATAAATGTTTGTATTTGTGCAGCTGATCAAAGCACTCTTCCACCGAATTGTTAGATATTTAAAATATTCAAAAATCAGTCTACTTTGATCTTGATTTTATGCACGGTCGTATTTGAGCATCCTAGATCCATCTGCATCAATATCTTCTGCTCGAACTGAAGCCTCTTCTAGAACAATGTTAAAACTAAACAAAGGGTTGCTGAAATGGCGCCCGGATAAAGCTGTTCCCTCCCCGCGGCCCGAAAATAAAGAATAAAATAAGCACAAATATAATTTGGAGTTTGGTATCTTGACCGCAATATTTTGTCGAAAATGTCGGTATTAATGTGGTTTTGTCAAACACACCAAACATATTGAGTACTCAAACACCAATGGATATGGGCTAAAAATAGGGTTGCTAAACCCTATTTTCCTAGATCTATCCATCCACACTTGCATACACAACGCAAATAAAGTAGAACTATTGATGACTTAATTACGTTTATGGTTTTTGACATCCTGAACGAAATCTGGAAAAATTTTTCCAAAAAAAACGCTTTATCAAAAACAATGTTACAACATTACAGCAGTTGTAATATCAAAAAAGCCTGCATTTCATATGGGACAAATCAGAGCTTTAGTTGTAAATATCTCGGAAACTGAAAGCGGTTGTTGAAACATTTTTCCGGATTTTGTTTTAGGGGGTCAGTTTTTCAAATTTCAAGTAATTGGCCCTGTGCTTCATTTGTTCCCCGAATTTTTTATTAGGACCTTGAGACATACGACCTGGAAGATTTTAAATATAATAGCGTTAATATAACCGCTTTTCGCTTAGTCGATGTTGAGAGTAAACGTTACGTCGAGATTACAGAACACATGCAAAAATTTCAACATAGCGGCTTAGATATAATTGATGGCCAGCCTTATATACAGGTAGAAGATCTTCAAGTGAAGTGTTGAAATTCTACTGAGTCTAAGTACCACAACAAAAAATATTGAGAGAATTATCTTTGGTATCTTTGTTCCAGTTTTTTTACAATTAGACCCAATAGACTTTCAACCCATTAATTGGATTAAGGTACCTCTGAATCATTGAAATAATTTGCTTATAGACTCAACCAGCGCTAATGTTTGATTCAGTGTACGCTTTTGCTGCTGGTCTTATGGAACTTGATCGCAGCCATGCGCTAACGATACGCAACCTTTCGTGCGATTTGGAACATCGGTGGAACGATGGACTGTCGCTTTACAATTACATCAATGCCGTAAGCAAAATAACAATTGCAACTTTTGTCCGATTTGGAATTTAGACTTTTATTTCAGGCCTCTACCAGCGGTTTAACAGGGCAAGTTGATTTTGTCGAAGGGCGTCGTAATAAATTCAAAATTGATTTGCTTAAATTGAAACAAGAGCGCATTCATAAAGTTGGTTACTGGAATAAGAAGGACGGTGTCAGCATCAACGACCCAACTGCGTTTTATGATACAAATAACGCCAATATCACGCTGGTGGTAATGACAAGAGAGGTACGTATGTGATGTTGGAGCCCCCAAAATAAAATTTTTACAGTATTATTATACCTACACCTCATGAGATATGGGCATATTCACTTTGGTCTGATGTTTGTAACACCAAGAAGGATGCGTAATAGATAAGGAAAACTATATTTATTCTTGATCAGCTGCACCTCCTGAGTATATTTAGTAATATCCGTCTGTCCGTCCGTCTGTCTGTTCGTCATTGTAAACACGATTGCAGGAGATATAACAAAGCTAGAGATGCGGTATATGGGCATTTCCATAAAACGAATTTTTATTTTGACAATAGACTTAACTTATAGCTCTTAATTAGCCCTATAATTGGTGGCAAGGGTGATTTTGGGTATTTTTTCCGTTTCAAGTTAATTGCAAAAAACCAAGGCATTTGCACAGGACAAAAACAGAAGTGGTTTTCGCGACTAACAATTCAAACGCTGATTTCAGCGAAACCTTAGGTAATATTTCAATGTAACTAATATTAATATGTTATACATTGATGTCTCTTAAAAATGCTTTTGATTTACCCCAAAAATGATTTATACTTTTTCAAAATTTTATTTTAATTACTATCGCACTGAACATCTCGCACGGGAGTTTTATTTCCATCAGGATATTTATGTAGTTTCTGTTGCTCTTTTTACGAAACTTAATTTGTATATGGGAAATTGTACACGTGAAATTGGCGGAAAATCGTTATTTTGTACCTGAAGGAGACGTATAGAAAAGTATCAGGAAAAGATCAGTATCATCAACGGAATAAAAATAGATCGGAACAAAATGGTAATAAAACAAATTTAGTAATAAAACAGGAACTGAATGGAGGTAAACCAAGGACTAAATATAAATAATTAAAAAAATGGCAAAGTAAATTTTTTTTCGTTTAAAAAAAAGGTTTTAAAATTTAACATTTGCGTTTTAAATGTTTTGTTAACGCACAAATATGTACTCTATTTTAAACTTCCGTAAAATCTTCAAATTCTTTCAGTGTTATTTTATAACATTAGCGAAGCTAAGCTGACTGTCAGCGAAAGTGCAAATCTCGCTATAGGGGAGTGCATTATATTTTAGGAAAGGCAAGAATACCCACGAGGGGTTTACCGAATCGCGTAAAGAAGCTGATGAAATTGCATCAAACTTGGAGGGATTTGCAAAAATATGCAAAGAAAAATCAAGTATTATTTGAGCTTCGCAGAGCAGAGTTTTCCAGGAAAATTTGTTTGACATTGCACCCGCTGATTCACCTCTTCTAATAAAGATAGAAGAAGATAAAACCCTTTATGCAGAACAAAAGAAATCTAGGCCGACCCGGCCACTTAGCTGCTTTGGATAGATGCCAGTTAAGTATAAGAGACTCTGTTTTCATTCTGCAAGCTACAATCGAAACTCTTGGACATAATAGTGACGACTTCTCCATAAACAAGTCTACTATCCAACGAATTCGCACAGAAAAACGAAAAGAGAAGCAATTGAAACCTATTTCAAAATTAATGACAATTTTCTTCACGGGGGTCCTTCTACATGGGCGAATAATGCCTCGTATGCGGAAGTTAAGCTAATGGTATCCTTTCTAAAACCGGTGAACGATTCGGCTGAAAGAGCTGTAAAATTAATGCAGGATTTCCATTATCTGATTACCGTAGAAGAAGAACTAAAACAAATTTTGTTGCGCTGCATACAAGAACATAGGGTATTATACAGAGTTGCAAGGGGTCCCCCTCGGTTTTAGACCACATATTTTTAAGAAGACAAAACAAAAATTAGAAAAAAATTTCTTTAAAAAGGGTAAATCAATCTTAGGTAAAATTTTAAACAAAACAATTTTTAAAAATTAAAAAAAAGTAAAAAGTAACAAAATACAACGATTTAAGAACAAATTTTTTTTGTAATTAAATACTAAAAAAATGTATTCAAAATTTTGTAAAACTCACTAGGTAAAACCCAAGTCGATTCAAAATTAAAATTTAGGCGTTATTGATTTTAAATTTTCAACTCCAAAGGGTCTAAGTGACATGCAAATTAAGCGGATAACAAGTATAACACAAAATTTTAGACCCTGGGTGCTAATGTTCCGTTCCCTCCTCAAGAAATTGAAAAATTTAGATTTATATTTGGATTATTTTCGATAAAGACATTCAGACTTGTTTTTAATATTTCGGTTAAAAAAGTGGTAGGTCTCATACAAATTTAGCATTCAAGAATTTCGGTAACTTTTTGAATGCAATGTGCTTCAAACTAACAAACCTAATATTTGAAGGTTTTTATTTTAATTCTTACGAATAATAAAAATTAGTAACCTCACTGAACCGATACATTCAGCTGTTATATGATAAAGTCCCAGAAATAAGAAAAAGAGTACTTAATAGTACTTTCGGGAAAAAAGTGAGAGTAAAAAAGAGGAGGGCCTCAAAAAGCGTACTGTACTCTTACAAAGAGTACTGTACTCTTACAAAGAGTACTGTACTCTTACAAAGAGTACTGTACTCTTACAAAGAGTACTGTACTCTTACAAAGAGTACTGTACTCTTACAAAGAGTACTGTACTCTTACAAAGAGTACTGTACTCTTACAAAGAGTACTGTACTCTTACAAAGAGTACTGTACTCTTACAAAGAGTACTGTACTCTTACAAAGAGTACTGTACTCTTACAAAGAGTACTGTACTCTTACAAAGAGTACTGTACTCTTACAAAGAGTACTGTACTCTTACAAAGAGTACTGTACTCTTACAAAGAGTACTGTACTCTTACAAAGAGTACTGTACTCTTACAAAGAGTACTGTACTCTTACAAAGAGTACTGTACTCTTACAAAGAGTACTGTACTCTTACAAAGAGTACTGTACTCTTACAAAGAGTACTGTACTCTTACAAAGAGTACTGTACTCTTACAAAGAGTACTGTACTCTTACAAAGAGTACTGTACTCTTACAAAGAGTACTGTACTCTTACAAAGAGTACTGTACTCTTACAAAGAGTACTGTACTCTTACAAAGAGTACTGTACTCTTTAAAAGCGTACTGTACTCTTTAAAATCGTACTGTACTCTTTAAAAGCGTAATGTACTCTTTAAAAGCGTAATGTACTCTTTAAAAGCGTAATGTACTCTTTAAAAGAGTACGTCTGGTAACCCTACCCCGACTGCAAGAAAAGTTCCTTTCCGCAGTTGAGGACGACATTGAAGGTTCCGAATCCATTATAAAGCGAATATGCAAGTAGCTCAATTGATTGTATAAGAAAATATGGTATGAAATATTTCAAAATATTTTATACGTTGCCTTAAACTGTTATAGTTTAAATTTTTTGAAAATAATTTTTAGCTGCACTAGATTGAGCTGAAACTTTTACAATCTTATTTTTACACCATTTGGCAACTTTCTCGTCAAAGATACGACAGAAAAAAAATCGCACTATGTGTTGCAACCACCCTATTAAAAGTCTTATTCTATAATCAACAAGGGAGTAAGTTTCAGTCAGTCAAAGCCGACCTTACGCCTACTGGGCCATATTTAATCCATTATCTTGAATTTTGAAATTTCGACATCAAATTCGAAATCATCGACCCGAAAACCTCCCTACACAAAATTTCATACTATTTTGATGAAACCTTAACTACCCCAAAAACTCCCCTACTACAATAGACAAAATCTTAAAATTTCGGCCGCCATTTCCGCTGATTTAGAATATATATAGATTTCCATACCGGACACGCCTCCTTCCAGGTATTACAAACATCAGACCAAAGTTAATATACCCATACCTCATGAGCATGGAAGACAATTATATGCATTTGCATATTTTGAGAATTTTTTTATATTTGCATAATTTATACTTTGTTTTTTTTATATGTATTTGTTCAAATTTAGTTTTTGTTTCGGTATTTTTAACACATCAGTAACATTATGATTTTTTTTTGTCATTTTTTAATACTTGCATGCAGCTAAGCTCAAGCTTCCAACTGTTTTTTATATTAGTTTTTTTCTCGTTTTATTTTATGGTGGTGCAACTCACAAAGACCGCTTTAGTTCTCATCCTATAATACTCTTTTGACTAAAAAACGTAGAGAATTAAAATTTTTAAACATCAAATGTCATTTGATTGTTTATTGAATTCGCGTTTAATTAACTAAATACTATGTACCAATTTTCTGATATGTTCAATATAGGCTTTCAATAAGAGTTTTAAAATTTATATTGACTGATTTAAACTATGAACTTATATAAAAAGGCTATTGCTGTGTTTTTATATTGAATAAAATTTTAAAAAAAAATTAACATCAACTTTTTTTTTAAATTTTACTGTGAATATTTGACATATTTTGCCGTTTTTTGCGCTTATTTGCATACATATTTTTGATTTTTTCGTGCATATTTCTGCCTTCCCTGCTCATGAGGTGTAGGGTATAAAAATCCTATGCACTATATCATAGCTAATGTAGCCTAAGAGAAAATTAAATTTTACCCTTCTCGATAAGCAGGAAAAACCATATGTTATGGTCAAGGATGATGTCAATCTAACAGGAAATGGGCGATTCGAGGGCTTTTGCATTGATTTACTTAAAGCTATTGCCACACAAGTGGGCTTCCAATATAAAATTGAATTAGTACCTGATAATATGTACGGCGTTTACAATCCGGAAACCAATACATGGAATGGCATTGTTCGGGAGTTAATGGAAAGGGTAAGAAATAAATAAAAAAAAGCACTTTTTAACTCATAAGTATCATAATCATTTTGCCGGTTTTTTTGTACTGCAATTAAGGGGTTGTAATTTAATTTTAGCAAAAATTAACCAAATATTGTTACTAAAAAACATTCAAAAAATATACCTGGAGGAATTGAAAAACAAACAAAAAAACAACAGATATTGAAATTCGAAAACAAAAATTAGCTATAAGCTAAAAAATTTTAATTATTTGACCTTTGCACTGTTCGACAAATAAAAACTTTTTGAATAATTCTTTTTTATTTCATGGAATCGACATTATTGACCACAAAAATGAAAAAAAATTAAAATCGTCAAATTCAGATCAAAAATTATTTTTTTATTTTTTTTCAAAACTAAATTTTAAATTTTTTGACAAAAATAATTTTTAAATTTTTTAACAAAAATAATTTTTAAATTTTTTAACAAAAATAATTTCTAAATTTTTTAACAAAAATTATTTTTAAATTTTTTAACAAAAGAAATTTTTGTTTTGACAAAATTAAAAACATTTTTTTTTTAAATTGAAGTGTATAAACTTTTAGTTTGAAAGTGTTCAAACTAAATTTTAAAGCGCACTTTTTGCTCAGTGTATATGCGCCTTTGAACTTTTTTGGGGTGAATCATGTCTCCCCGTTTTCCGTTTTGGTCTTGAGACCAAATTTTATGTTCGAGGAACTTCTAAATCAGGGATACGCAAAATGATTTGCAGTTGCTTAGTGAGCAAGAGAGAGAATAACACAATTGTTCTATGAAATCCGCATCTCAGTTCTAAGTGGATCGTACTACATACACTGCACGAAGTAATGATAAGACCAACATCAAAATGTTAAAAATCTTTTATTGTATTACTGATACAGGGCATATTTATTGTCAAATATTTAATTGTACTAACAATTAATTAAATTAACTTAAAGAAGACTAAATTCATGCACTCAAATATTTTTGATAAATAAATAAAAATTATTTCATAAGAACAAATAATAAGACCAAACTTTTAAAATTTCTGAAATATTATAAATATTATTTTTTTTTAATTGTTAGTAGTTAGTATATGAACCCATTTTAATTATAGCTTGTTGAAGGGAAGGCGCCGTGGCATTGAGTTAATTAAAGACTTAATACAATTTTGTTCCATTTAGCAGTAATGCAGGGATTTTACATTGTCAAATTGTCTCCCATTCTTGAAAATCCACTTGGATAATATTGCCCTCATATTCCTAATGGGGTTTAAACCGGGGCTGCACGCGGGCCAGCCCAAAACAGGTAAGTTTCGCGTACTCAAGAACCGTTTTGTTGCCTTGGATGAATGAATTGCAGCATTATCTCCACTCGTCTGCAGCCATTTCATCACCCAAATTCAAAAGAACTTCATCAAGTAGCTCTATGTATATAAGGCTGTCCATTTTGGTCGGCGACCGTGGTGCAGTGGCTAAGACCTCTGCTTCATGATAGGAAGGTATCGGGTTCGACTCCCACCTGGGGCAAGGCAGAAATTTGTTTTCTGTTTTTCTGTGTAGACCGCCACTCTCTCGCCAAGTTCTGGCAATCTTGCGAGTGTAACTTTGCCATGAAAAGCTTTTTCTTTGGGAGTCCTGCCGTTCGGAACCGGCAATAAACTGTAGGTATACAACTATCATATACACTTGCCCATGATAATTACATTAAGAAGCTCGGCCAAAACCCTCGAGGGTTGTATCGCCAATATATGTATGTATATTTCAGAAATTTGTATAGTTTGGTCTTATCATTTGTTCGTATGAAATAATTTTTATTTATTTATCAAAAATATTTGAGTGCATGAATTTAGTCTTCTTTAAGTTAATTTAATTAATTGTTAGTACAACAGGGCAATAAATATGCTCTGTATCAGTAATACAATGAAAGATTTGTAACATTTCGATGTTGGTCTTATTACTTAGTGCAGTGTATATGGGGGTATTTCAGCTTGGGCATAGCCGAAGATAGTTCACTCTCTAGTTTATATTAAACTAGCTTATACCCACAGCTTCGCTAGCAATAATTTTGAAATTTCATGTGAAAAATTATTGTTAGTTCTAAGCATAAAATTTAGAAGATTCAAAAAATACTAAAGTAATTTAAAAAAAAAAAAAATGTTAACGTACAAATGTTATATGTATTATTTAAGCAACTGAAACGCGTGGAAGTGTGCGGATCTTAAATTTTCATAGTCAACATTCTTCCCATTCACCACCCAGCACCAAATACAAAATTTCACCGATATCCTTTGAATAGGAACCGAGGTACAGGGCTTAAAAAATTGTAGGGCGTGGAAGCGGGCGGATCTTAAAGTTTCATAATCAACCCTCTGCCCATTCACCTCCCAGCACCAAATCCAAAATTTCAGCGAATCCCTTGAATAGAACCCGAGTTACAGAGCCTCAAAAATTTAAAGGCGTGGCAGTGGGCGAACTGCAAATTACCAATTCATTACCTAAAACCACATATAAAATTTCAGTAAAATCGGTTAAACACTGCATGCATAATAGCATTTTAGAATAATATTTGCCACGCCCACCTCGAAAGCCCAAAGTTAATGATGACATATAGCCTACGTCAACGAAATAAACCTACATTTTGATATGTGTTTCAAATTGGTCAAGTATTTCTTGAGTTATAAGGGAAGAAACATACATACAAACCTTCAAACTCACAAAGAATTTTATATAAGTGAAGATATAAATAAATAACAAAGAAAATAAAATATATTTTAAATAAATCATTTTTCTAGCGCGCGGATTTAGCAGTTGCCTCAATGACGATAAATTATGCCCGTGAAAGTGTCATCGATTTCACTAAACCCTTCATGAATCTCGGAATCGGAATTCTTTTTAAGGTTAGCAATAGTCAGTCTTTTTATGGAAATTATACCCTAGTAATTGTATCCGGTATTTCCGTTTTATTTGGTAGGATTTCACAATAAGTTTGTAAGCTTCTAACTATAAATTATATTGAAATATTAAAAAAAATTCCCCGTAGGTACCAACGAGTCAACCCACTCGTCTATTCTCATTCATGAACCCATTGGCAATGGAAATTTGGTTATATGTGCTAGCTGCTTATGTGCTTGTCTCATTTACTCTTTTCGTAATGGCGCGTTTCTCACCGTACGAATGGAATAATCCGCATCCGTGCTTAGAAGAATCAGATATTGTGGAAAATCAATTTTCAGTATCGAATAGCTTTTGGTTTATAACAGGAACATTTTTGAGACAAGGTTCTGGATTGAATCCAAAGGTGAGTATTTCCATAACTATGTTCATAGAGTTGTCATTTTGTCACCGAGAATTTCCCATAGTTGACAAAATGGGAAATTTGTCTATTTATTCAGAGAGTGTTAAGAGAATTATATACAGCTGGATGAGAAAATCAATGGGCACAAATTTCAGCCTAATCCGAGTATGGGGAATCTTTTTTTTATAACCCTTATATTGATTTGCTTTGGGCGGACTATATATATATATATATCCTCAAATCTGCGGCGAGCTTTTTCATACACTTCCACATGAGCTAGAGAGCTGATGTGGAACTGATAGAACGCCGGTGACAATGCATTCTATTAAATTTTGGGGTCCATCACAGGAGTAGGGGGCCGTGGGGGGACTCTAACCCCTTATTTTTAAACATGGCATAACTTCCGATTCCTTCAAGCTACAATGATGAAATGGTAGGTGGGTTCTTATTGACAAAATTAAATTTTATACCCTTTGGAAAGGGGGGTGTGGGGGCAAAGGGGAGCGGGATGGAGCCAATTTAAAGTTCTAACTTTCGTATTTTGTAAGCTACACGGCTGAAATTTTTTACTTAGGTATGTTCGCATTCGGGAAAAAGAGTATTAAAGGGGAAAAAAGGAAGAAAAAAGGGGGTAAGAACAAAAAAAAATGTTTTAAAAAAAAAAAGAGAAAAATAAAAAAAGAGTAAAAAACAAGTTTTTTAAAATATAACCCTTTAACCGACTAAAAAGCAGAAACTAAATTTCCTTAAAATTAATTTCAGCAATTTCGATTTAAAATTAATGGTTTTTGTCGACTCCGAAATCTGCGTTGATATCAGGAGAAATCGAAGGAGGAGTTTTAAATCGAAATTGCTGAAATTAATTTAAAGGAAATTTAGTTTCTGCTTTTTAGCCGGTTAAAGGGTTATATTTTAATGTTTAACAAAATACTTCAATATCACTATGCGACAACATGAGGTTAATTTTTCTGATTGCAGATCTGACAACAGATTCTGAAATGTCCTGGCCATAATACCACCCATAAAGGATTTTTCTGGATAAGCTCGAATAAGCGAGTTATTCGAGCTCTAAGGTCACAGGGTTACTGCAATCTTGTTGAAAAAACTTTTCAACGTTAAGCAATATCTTGTTGGTATTTTCAGCAAAAATATCTACTAAACCCTAGCAACAATGTTGCCGAACATCTTAACCCCCTAATGGCAGTTTTTGAAGCACCCAAAATATCCCAAATAACAAAAAAAAAAGTTCAATAAAACTTTAATTTTTTTAAATTTTAGAAATAGCCCAGAATACAAAGGCTATTTATGGCCTGTTTATATTTGCATTAATGTGTTAAGATGTTCAGCAGTATTGTAGCTAGTTTAATACCATATTTCTGTAGAAGATACTAACACGGTATCACCCTCCTTTGTTTCAACAAAAGTGAATTTACCTCCTCTGAACACGAATAACTCGCATATTCGAGCTAATCCAGCAAAACCCTTTGAGGGTGTTATTATATAGACCAAGACCAAAGCTGGGCATAGTTAATCGAGAATTTAACTTCGTTAACCCGGTAATAGTTAATCAAAAATTAAACATCGTTTTAATTTTAACTTTCTTTTTATATTCAATAATAAAAAAATTTTTTTTTTAAACTTAACTAATGCTAGTTAATCGAAGAAATTTATGTTAACTAAATGAAAAAGTTAATGGATTTCGAAATTACCTGAAACGTTAAAAGTTAACCAAAAATTTAACTTCGTTAATTAACTATTAACTAATTAACTAGTTAATGCCCAGGTTTGACCAAGACATATCAGATCGACAATCAGAATTTGGTGTTGCACGGTGTAATTGTTCTCAACCGAGCTACAATGAGGTCAAACCCTACTCCAGCTAATTTTACGCGTATGAAATCATACCCATTACCCCAAGGAAATGGTGCTAACGCCGCATCACCAAAACAACAATTTTCATACGCAAAATTACTCAAGGCAATACTTAAGACCCTCCAGTTATTAAACCTGCTCAACAGAATATTGGCCTTGAACAAACACAGATGTTTATGCAAAACAGGTCGCAGTTTTTGAACGGCATGCAAGCTATGATGCAAGAGAAGTTACGCAATCAAAACATGCTAATTCAGATCCTTATAAATAATAAACCATGAATGCGATAAAAATATCCTTCTAGAACGCGAACGGCTTATGCCAACATAAATTGGGACTTATACAATTCCTCAATTCATACTGTGTAGATGTAATGCTAATTTCAGAGACCCATTTGACCCGAAAAACTTTTTTAATATACCCGGATACAAGTTGTACGACACTAAACACTCAGGTAGTAAAGGTGACCTTGATGAGTTCAGGGATCTCGATACTAGCTACAAATCTTAGCAGTGCGTCCTCCGTAGCTCTGGTATCCCATGCACCATTTGGCGTAGGGCCGGTACGCAGCCCTCAGACCCCATCCTCACCATGAAGACGCCCCGAAGCAGGCGACAGTATTTCAGTTGAAAACGAGTGCTTTCATCTGACGCTAGGATCAGATCCCTTGAGGCATCGCTAAATGCTTTCTCCAGCACAGTCTGTTTGTCTTCCGGAATCCTGCCGCCTGGTTTCCCGGCGTCAATGACGGCAAACCAAAGGCCGTCAGTACGGTTCTCACGAGTTACGTTCGCGTATGTTCGGAACAGGTATGTTGTTTTCAGATGCCTCCTTCGCCATCTGTGGCACTGCCTCAATAGCTTGTGACTTTGAGTTACTCCCAATGAGACTGGCTTTGGATGGTGATGGTGCATTATCGGCCGCAGCAGTCTGCTTAGCTTCTCTCTCTTCTTCTTCGCCTCTCCTCCCACTGAACCCACCTCCTCTGGTGACCTAAAACGTTTGTCTTCTTCCTATCATGTTCTTCCGAACACTTGTCTCCGTCACTGCCTGTAGTTTTGTTGGATTCAGTCGGCCGCTCTACGACCGTCCGATTTGAAACCTTTGACTTAACGGAAGCTACAGAATCATTCATGGTAGAATCATCTGCCTCGTTTCCGTATTCGTTGTCATTGTTTATGTTGCTGTTTTGGTTGTGTTGTTGTTGATATTGGTCCCACGAGTACTTCTGGGGTGTCTGTTACCAGCGGCCATCGCGAGGAGGTCATAGTCGCACTACCAAACAACTTTCACAGATTCGGCACGTATCAACAGAGTGAGTACATGTTATCCCCCTGCTCAGAGCTGAATGGCTGAACGCCACCTTAACGATCCCTTCGAAAAATTCGATACCCAGCACACAGAATTTCTGAGTCAAAAATATTTTGTACAGGCCAAGTTTCGGTAAATACCAACATATTTTGACTACAATCGAAACATTTAATATATATATCATATAGCTTTGTATTAAGACCTCGAACATTTTGATACAGAAAACAAACCACATTATACGGTATTTCATTTAGTTTTTTTGATTGGAATTTGATTGGAATCCGTAACCGCAGGACCAGGAGAATAAAATGAAACTGGTGATGCAAACGGAATAGGATGGAGTTGTTAGAGTTGAAATTTGCCTTGGGGCAGGTGGTAAAAGCCCAATAGAAGTATTTTGTTTCGGAGCTGTTTCATCCAAACATTTATACACCCAGAGAAAAAAACCACCTAAAATCAAAAATAACCACCTTAAAACAAGTAGAAACGTTAATGAAAGTCTGGTAAAGTTGGAAATTTTAGAAACAATTACGAACAAACTTGTTTTCAATTTAAAACTTGAATTCAAAAATAAAAAAACTTATTTCAAAGTTGTTTTCCGATTATTTCAAAAATGTTCCAATTTATATTAAGTTTGCCAGACCTTGATTTAAAATCGTTATTTTAAGTATTTTTCACTTTATTTCAACTTTGCAACTTTGTTTCAACATTGACAATAGTTACTTTAAGTATTTTTCTCTTTATTTCAAAGTTGTTTCCATTAAGTTGAAAAAATGAAGGAGTAGTATTTACTCGTACTTGATTTTACTATGTTTTTTTTCCCTGAGTGTACTTCTGAAAGTTAACTTCATACTCCGTCAGCTTAGACTTGGCAGCTTTTAAGTCCTTTGATACTTCATTATATCCCTTTCGGGCTTGACGTACCAATTTACAGATGTGCAGTTCTGTATAGCGGCAATCTTCGCAGGATCAACGAAGGATGCACGTTTGACGTGAAATAACCATCACATAGCCAACAAGAGACCATGGCGCATATTCATAGTCAAATTGAATAGCTGCTAAACTTTAGAACCAGCTTAGTAGCTGTCAGTTCAGTGTATTATCTGTCAACTTAGTAGACTACTAAAGTTAAGTTGGAGCTTAATTTGACTATGAATATGGGCCCATGCGTTCGGTCGTTTTCCACTACAATGGCGCACTTACGGAAAGAGCAAATCATATTTAAATGTAGTAAAAACTAGAGAGTGGACTATACCGAAGCTGAAATACCTCCACACAGTAGGAAGAAGTACCTCGAACTTAAAAAAAATGCGGTATCAAGACCCTATTTTGAGCCAGTTATAGCTGGTTTTGGAGCCCGGACCATGTACAAAATCCATTTCTAAACATTTCCAATCAAATCCACAAAAAAAAAAAATTGGTCTCAATTGGACCCTATTTAGACCCTTATATATGTGGCTTCGGAACCTCGGACCATGTCAAAAATACGTTTCTAAATATTTCCAATCGAATGCAACAATAAAAAAGACTTGAAAAATGTTTACCTTTTTTTTCGGTGTATGGGAGCCACGTCCAGTTTTTATCCGATTGAGCTGATTCTCGAACTTGATCACAGTATTCACGAGAAAAACATGTACCCAAAGTTTCAAGTCGATATCTCCAAAACTGCGACCGCTATCGTGCGGACGGACAGACGGACAGATGGACAGACGGTCAGACGGACAGACAGACGAGCAGACTGACGGACAGACGGGCATCGCTAAATCGACTCAGGAGGTAATGCTGATCAAGAATATATATACTTTTCCATACCGGACACGTCTCCTTATGGGCGTTACAAACGTTGTGACAAAGTTAGTATACCCTGCCACAGTGAGTGTGGGGGTATAAAAATATAAGAAGTGTAAAAAAAGTGTAAGTAGTAACGAGATAAAATTTTTACTGGGAAAATAAAGGCACTTTCAAATTATATTAAAACAAGTGACTGTATGCTCTGAAAATATGATCAGTCTGAATGTGGAATGTGCTGACACAAAAAAATTTCAAAATGGACGGTATAAGCAAAAACAAAAAGCTTTACTTTACTTGGTAAGATACTTAGCTGACAGGAATTCACGGAATTATCACACAAAACTTTGTTATTTGCACAAAACTTATTGCACTTAGCTAGAATTTTAATTATTTAATTGACTCGAAATAGCCTCAAATTACCACAGTATAACTATTTAAAAATATTTATTTAAATCGCAGCAAAAAATTCACTTAGAAACAAATTGAACAGGGTTGCCAATCTGAGCATAAAAAGTGTCTTAATAATATATGCAAACAGGATAAAAAGATCCCATCAATGATCTGAATCTGAAATCCCAAAACCTAAAATGTATTGCAATCTTTGCCTACTAATTACAAGGGAATTACCGGTGGTCAAACACTACAAATTGCGATATAGCTCAATCTCTGTGGCCTAAACTTGACATTAATAGAACAAAGAGTATACTAGCTCTCGATAGACACTCTATCCGCTAAGTTTATTCGAACATACCGGCCTATAAGTTTTATTTCTGTGATATCGGAACTCTTCGAAAAACTTTTAATAAAATTGATTTTACACGAAATATCAGTAAAAAGTTATTCTCGATCACCAATTTGTCTTTCGAGAAAAGCATGGCACGATCGACCAAGTGCTTCCCGTTGACATACTGGCCAGAGTACCACTAGGTAGTGTTCTCGCGTCCCTGCTATATATTCTTTATATATGCCCAAAGGTGGTAAAACTCTCATATCGACCTTTGCTGATGACACCGTTATTCTGTGCTATCACTCAAAACCAGACATCCAAGTAACTTGTTATTACGATGGAAAATCAAAAAGCTGTCACTTAACCTTCACACTATAAAGGGGCATGTGACCTGCTCTGAACAAACAAATTACCAAATTGTTCCCGAAAGTTCTGAAACCAAGTACCATGACACACACACCATTCTCCATGGCATAAGAATTAAATAAAATCACTCATATTAAACTGAAAAACAAGTGGAACTGAATTGGCTAATCAAAAGTTACTTCTCACGTATGTATAAGGTCCAATTATACAAAAGTGTAATAAGACCCACATGGACATATGGAATTGAGCTCCCTCTCCCTCCCTCTCCCCCTCTCCTATAAAATGGAAAAACTCCAAACTCAAACTCAAATCCTGCGACAAATTGCCAGAGCCCGTTGGGATATAAGGATAATGACATAAGGACATATCGACAGAGACCTAAAAATGCCGACACTAAAAGAAGAAATCGTGGAAACTTACTCAGAAGTACAAGCAGAAGCTTATGCTTCACTCAAACATTGTAGCTAGAAAACTATTTAGACCGCTGAATCCCCCGTCACGTCTTAAAAGAAATTGATATATTCACCATTTATTTGTTGCGATAATTCTAAATCTAAATCACTGAATGAAGGGAAAATAATACGTAACATAATATTATATAAACAAAGTTTTAAGTTGCATTTTTAAAGTTAAGCTGAATTATTTTAAATATATTGAAAAATCGTAATTGGGCCTAAGGTGATCCAAATAAGAAAAAAAATAGTTAGAAAAAAATAAATTATAGAAAAAATTACTCATTTTAACTTTTTCTATTTTTTTTTTGCCATAGATTTATTTTTGAGCGTGGTTGTATTTTGCCATTCCACGTCAAAACGACTAGATTTTTGGAAAATTTAACCCTCAGCCTATTCGATGAGAAATGGTAATGAAAAAAAGGTAAGTTCGTTTTTTCGAAATTTGAGTTTTTTGAAGATAAGCATCGCTGTAATTTTTGTTTCCTTTCAATGACGCATATCTGATTTTTGTTTTCGCAACAATGCATATCTTCGAATTATATTTTTAAAAATCGAAATCTACCTTGAGAAGTTGACAAGTTCTTTTTACACAGTGACAACACCGAGAGTACAATTTTTGATCGAATTGATGCGGAATATGTTATTTTAAAATCAAAATAAAAAACCGAAAAAATGTCGGAAAATTGGAACGTCTGTTATAGCTTTGGGAAATAAAATATTCGAGTAGCGCAAAGTTAATGGAAATTGGTTGATATTCAATTCATTTCATCTTTAAGATATCCAGTAAAAACATACATTTACAGCTAAATCCACGCTTTATTAATTAGGTACCAATTTGCTATCCATTTTTAAAAATATATTTCTTAGATTTTTTTATATTTTTATTTTAACCTGAAAAAATCTCATAATTAGTAGGGTTTTCATGGAATCGCTAAGGTTGTAGACTTGATTGCTTTATAGTGTTTTGTCACTGATAAAATAGTATTGTCAGAAGTAATAATATGTAGCTGCATTTTTTCTCATAATCTTTTCATCGTAAAGGTTCTAGCTCTCAAGTAATCACTAAAGCAAAGTTTCACACCATTATGTGGAGGTGAAAATAGTAATAGAGCAGTAATTTTTGAAAGATAACACAGCAAACAGTCAAAACGAACGGAAAAATTGTTTAATAATGGCAATAATATTTTTTTTGTTTGAAAAGATGTTAAAAATATTTTTTAACTACAATTAATATCATTACAAATTTTCTAAACTGATAGAAATATCCGCTTAAAATTCGAATATACACTAGGTGGTTTTTTTATGGAGAAAAAAGTTTTTCTCTGATCATTGATTACGCCCCCTAGTTTCGTTCTTTTATGCATTAAGATTAAGCTGTAAAAATTTCAGAAAAAAATATTGATGTTTACACTGAAAGAAAAATTTAGTGCATTGGTTTTTAAAATAGAGCTTACAACAATTTTGTTTAATTTTAAAACACATGCGTTCAAAACAAATTCTAAAACGCAATCATTCAATTTAAAAACTTTTAAAAAAAAAAATTTTTTAATTGAACAAGTTTGTTTTAAAATAAGATTTTAGTACATTGTTTTAAAATTTAAAACTACGTTTTAATTGTACAAAGCTCTATTTTAAAAACCAAATCGTTAAATTTTAAAACATTGGCAAATAAAAAAATTAAATGAAGTAAAAAATAAATAACTTAAAAAAGTGAAAATAAAAAAATTTTTTTTGCAATTTAAATCAATAAAAAATTTTTCTATTTCCATATTTAATACAATTTCAAAGCGAGCATATTTGATTTAAATAAAAACAGCTTAGGAGCACTGTCAAATACGTTTATATTTGATTTAAATACGTTTTCATTTGATTTCACTATTTTTTTCCCTCAGTGTATCTTTCTTCTAGCTCCTGTGTTTACAAGAAAAGAGGATGGACAGACGGTCAGACGGACAGACGGATAGGGCTAAATCAACTCAGGAGGTGACGCTGATCAAGAATATATTCTATACCAGACACGTCTCTCGTGGGGCGGTCTAGAGTTATCCGATTGAGATGAAACTTTGGGACAATCATTGTTAGTCCCAATACAGTATTTAGCAAATTTGAAATTTCCCCATACAAATCTTGGGCTACCTTAGTGTGGAATATGCTCTATTTTTTTTAAAATGTATTTGGTGTTTTTGTCGCGAATGACCGAATACAACATTTTTGATATTATCGCTCATTCCCTGCAATAAAAACACAACTCAAACTAGTAAGAGAATTATCTTCGGTCTGACCGAATCTAAAATACCCAACACATGTAAGTACGATACATTCTGCGACCATGTGTTAATAAATTTATCGAAAATCGGTATTTTATCAATAGTTTTTCGACCTTTTATGGATATTTTATTCATCATTTTTCGATATTTTATCGAAATTATTCGGTTGATTGTCGATAATTTCCATTTCCACTTCATTCCCGTTTCATTTTACAATTTTGTTCCAATTCTATTTTGTTCCAGTTTTATTCCCATTTCGTTCCCGACATAATTTCCAATCAAATACAAGAAACGGCGTCCAAATCGGCTCTTTTGTATGGGAGATATGAAGATTTGTCGATATTTTATCGAACATTTTTGGATATTTAATGGATAATTTTTCAAAATTTTATCAATTTTTGTCGATTTCCCATTTTGTTTCCGACCTCATTTCCAACCCAATGCAAAAAACTTTGGCAAATACTTGAGAGCTGGAACCCGAACTTAACGACTTAGACTTGAAATACCAAACAAAACTCGTTTTGGCTAATTTGTTTTTGTTTTGCTAAATTTAGAGGCAAATGCTATGAAGTAAATTCAGTATACAACAAAATAAAACGAACAAATATTTTCAGACATCTGATCGAGCTCAAACGCGTTTCTTCTCCTTTATGAATCCTTTGGCCGTTGAGATTTGGTTCTATATCGCTATTGGCTATATCTTAGTATCGCTGACCATTTGGATTGTGGCACGATTTTCTCCTATCGAATGGGTATCGGGCAAGTCAACATGTTCGCTGCCATATGATATATGCAACCATATATGTAAAGACCGACATGAACAATTAGAAGTGATCGATAATCGTCACATGCACGATAAGGTATATATTGCCAGTAAAACAGCAAAGCTGGAAACGAATATATCGGGATCGAGAATGGGAAAAGACAACCATAACCAGAAGAATGAAGAAATTGCAACAAATATTGCTGCTCATATGTACGATGGTGATGGGGATTGCATCTATGAGCATTATCATGATATAAATGATTGTAAAGATGGTTCTGGCGATGTCAATGATAATAAGGATGAGGTATCACAAGGAAATATTAATAATAGCTGTAATAACGAAGATTCTATTCCTTACAACGCTGATGACAATCCTGAAGAATTCAGCTATCAAAAGTCGATCGTTAACAACTATTTTATGAGCTCACCACCAACTTCAGAACGAAAGTCTAGTGGATTTATTTGCTATGATCGGATGGCATGTGATCAGCATAATTATGGAGAAAATACTGAACTTATAAGCATACAAAATGATTTTTCACTAAAGAATAGCTTTTGGTTTGCAATCGGCGCTCTTATGCAGCAGGGTTCAGATTTATATCCTCGGGTAGGCATTTAGCAGACATAGCAAGTCTTATATTACACTCAAAGAATTAATACGTTTGGAGCACTACTTTTAAATTAAAACTTAAACGGAAAAACAAATTTACTAAATTTGCAGCAATCCAAGTACCTTTCCAATAAAAGTATTGCATTTCAATTTACCGCAAATTAAATTCGAAATAGGCTTTGTTTTTATAGACCTGAACGAAAGTAACTCAGCGGCACAGCGTGTAGACGCGTTTCGTTTTTCCGACATTTGTGGCTAACAAGCAACAAACGAAGTAATTTTGTATAATTTTTCGAATCCAATGAACAAAAAATTTCTGTACTAGTACAATGCATTATTCAAAATCCTAAAGTAGAAGTAATAAATATAGAGAACTAGCTGGGCCGCTTTGCTGGGCCTAAAAAACTTTTATAGTTGCATTGTTAAACTTATCCTATAAGCAAATATTTTCCCTGAAACCGAAAGGTAAAAATTTCACCGAAGTCAAAACCCGCAGATATGGTAACACTGTTTGGGTGGTCAGAAATTAAGTCCTAGGTGGAAACCAAGTTAATTGTTGATCATATGGTATTTGCTATAAAAAAAGAGTCTGCACAAAAGTGAGAGAAATCCGTATTTTCTAACGACTCACGACTAAGGCATTCAATCCCGAAGTGTTTTTGAAAATCCCGGGATTTCGGGATTTGAAATTACAATCCCGGGATCCCGGGATTTGTTCGGGATTTTCGGGATTTTCCAATTAAATACAATAGTTAATATAAAATTAAAGAACAAATTGTTGCAATAATATTTTAAGTTTAATTCGACAAAGAAAACATATTTAATAAATATTACATTAAACAAAACAAATAATATTTAAATAAATATAGTCAAAGAAGAAGTAATTCTTTTTAAATTCGATTGATCGAACAAATTATTTTTTTTGCCAGCTCCATTACATGCTAAAAACGAAAAACTTACTTTCAGTAGTTTTAGTATTATAGCGGGAACAAATACACCAATTGTGTTTAAAACTATTGAAATTGGTGTCCATTCAAAAGTAAAATACACACAAAACCATTTATCCAATTCGTAAAGTTTTCAATATACGGTTAACAAAATAATTTTAACATATATCTTTTTTGTAAAAAAAAATTGTTAAAATTGAAAAAATTTTATTCAGATCGATAAAAATTGTTTGTTAACCGTTTTTGACAAAAACGTTGTATATTTTTGTGTGTTTGTAGTAGAGCCCGACCGATTAATCGGCTTCGGCCGTTATCGGCCAAAAATGCACATTCGGCTTCGGCTTCGGTTTTTCCAAAAAATGGCCGAAGTTTTAGCCGAAGCTTTTAAATTTTTTTTTCTTGTTTTTGCGACACTGAAAACCAAAGTTAATTTTTTACGATACGATTTTCTAAAAATTGTGTAATTGATGGAATTTCCAATGGGACATAAGAGGCTCACAAAACAAAAAATATGATTAAAATTTAACTTAGTAATCATCGAATATTGAGCGAATCTCGCCTCAAATTGCGTGGCACGGGGTTACAGCTGCCACAAAGTACATCCTTGGACATTTTCTGGGTGGATTACTGAATTTTAAATTTAGATTTGGAAGCTTAATACTCGCCCTGATGTCAATGTTGAAAGGAGTCCTGGTAAACTGTATGAAATTTCAAATATAGGGGTAGGAGGCACACGGAAGGATTCTACCTTTTACAAATGTAGCCCAAATTGCTGCTCCAACATATATGAAAAGTAGTTCTGGTGCTCAAATCAAAGCTTCACAGGTGGTATTTACCATCAACTAGAACATCCTTTGCGAATCACCTGACGGATTTGGGGAGTCCTTAAAAAACAGCTACTTGGATGGATTTATTCTTTGAAGAATTCTCTACCATTTCTACTAAATTTCCATTATTTTATGCTTTACTCCAAATTTTTAAAAATGATTTTAAAAAAATCTAATTTTTCTTACACGGGATATATGGGATAATCCGAGGCTCCTGTTAGTTTTGACCTAGGAGGCCCAAATTTGTTTGTGAATTCTTTTGGTTACATTTATTATTTGTTTAAATAAAATTTTAGTTCCTTAAAAAACTAAATGTGTATTTGTACACTCGAATTTGAATGAAAATACACGAAAAAACAAGTTTTTAATGGTTTTTTATTTAAGTATCGGCTTCGGCTTCGGCTTCGGTATAGGCCTTCGGCGTCGGCCGAAGTAATAGGCTGCCAATTGACCTTCGGCATCGGCTTCGGCTTCGGCCTGAAAATGCTTATCGGTCGGGCTCTAGTTTGTAGCACTAAATCTACAAAAGTGGGTTTTTTGATTTACCAATTAGATTGAAAGTAAATGCACGGAAGTATTTTTGTGTAAAAACGTCAAAAATATCTTAAACAATGCATAAAAAATGCATTTTTGAATCCCGGGATTCCGGACTCAAAATCCCGGGTTTCCGGGATTGAGAAAACTTCCGGGATCCCGGGATTGAATGCCTTACTCACGACCCATAGAACACATATATAAACTTTGGTGAGAACCGGTGCTGCAGTTTTCGCGTCTACTCGTGACAAATATATGTATATATATATAGATTTCAATTTCAAAATATCAATAAAAAAAAGTTGTTTTTTTAAAAAACGAAACACATTTCTCCAGTCTCCGATTTTCTGAAAAATTTGTCCGGTTTTTTCACAGCTTTAGTAATTTTTTGTTAATTTTATAATGTTTGTCAAAATTTATCTTTATTAAACATTTCAAAATAAAATATACATTCTTTCGTTCCAGTCACCCCATGTTATTTAGTTATTATTTGGATAGTTTCAATTATTTCGACCGAACCAAGTGCTCTGGGCTTTTGGAAAATACCCAATAAATCTATCGATTGGATATCGCCTTGAGGTCGAGTTGATATCAAATAGCATTCTTAAATCTCCAATGTTAGTTCTCAACTTGAGATCAAGTGGTGGTCTATAGCATTCTCAACTGAAAAGGACATGGAATTACGCATTGATCGTTCTTCGTTCTAACAGAATTCCCTAAGTCCATTTTTCTAATTAAAAATAAACTAGTCATACAATGTAATAATAGGAGAAAAGCAATTATTTAAGTCAACATTTTGTGTCTAACATACAGAAAATTACACTTTAAAATGCAATTGTGGCTGTGAAAAGAACGATTATAAATAATAGCTATTAGCAGTAGAAATGGAAAATAGATTACCTTTTCAATGAGCCCATAAGTACATTTTTATCTTATTAAAAAGATATTATCAAAAGTCTAAAAACAAAAATTTTTATCAATAAAAAAATTTACCAAAAATTTACCAAGACGGTATGTGTACTTATGGCGAATTGGCAATAAGTTACCGTCTTTCTGGTCCTCGACGATCTCGATTGTTACACCAAGTATTAATGTTAATTTTTATTTACAATATTATTTTAACTACAGCTTATTTCGTGCACCCTTCACACAAAAAAAAGTCGGTAAATCTAACCCAAAAAGAAGGTTAAAAACGCTCCAACCCTTCAATGCTGTACGTTTAAACGATGAGAGATGGTAAATTTATTCCAAATTTTTTTCCACTTAAGTTTTGAATTGTTCAGTAAATTTATGAAAAATTCACATCTAATCAAAAATTGTGAAGATATATTATAAATACAATTTTTTCGGTTAAACCAACCTATTACGGTTAATAAATTCAGGTTTTTCATACATTTTGAAAAGTTGTACGTTAACAAGTTTTTTTCAATTATTTTACCGACTTTTTTTCTGTGTAAATGTGTAGGTTTGGTTAGATTATAAGGGTGTGTGGTACAAAGAGTACCATTTCCACTTGGAGGCCATCTATGGCCCATTGTGAATCCCTTTTGTTTTTAATATTTTGTGTGCGTACATGTGAAACCCGTTCTCAATTTCCCTCCTATATTGTCAACGCACGTTTGGTCCATCAAGGATCCATTTTGTGCTTCGAATGAACTTTAGAAGGTCTGATACTGTATGCTCTGCCAGCTCTGTTGTGCTCTCAAAGAACCGGGAGCCTTGTGCTCGTTGGCGCTTTGTTTGTAGAGCGGGACAGTGGCAGAGGAAATGTTGTATAGTTTCTAGTTCATACTCATCTCCGCAGCTCCTACATATATCTGTGGTTACTATGTGCCATTTCCCCAACATGGATCCTATGGCACAATGTCCGGTGATGACCCCCGTCAGTATGCTAAGAGATTTCCTATCCACTGATAGCAGCTCCTCTGTTCTTTTCGAGTTCAATTTAGGCCACAGAAGTCGAGACGTTTTGCAGTCTTGTCTGTTGACCCATTTATCGTTTATTTCCCTATTTACCATACTGTCAATTATTCCGTATTGGTTGCGTATCGGTTGCAGAATTGAGTTGTCGGCCGCACTGATCTCCATAGCAGAGCCTCCCCTGGCCATCTCGTCTGCCTTGTCATTCCCTTCTATATCAAACCATAAATATATACACATTTTGGATGCACGAAGTACAAATTTATTATTATTATTTAATTTTTTTGTTTGTAACTTGTTTTAATTACAAGCATAAAAAAAATTTTTTTTAATGTTTTTTTAAATATCCTGTTTTGGGCTTCTCCAAGTGTGGCAAGCCTATCCGTTTCTAAACAATACAAATCCAATATATGTTTTAAAATCCCTGTGTTTGTGGTGAGTGGTGAATGTCCATCCAGTGGTTTTTTTTCATACTTCCCGATGAGATAAAAGGTTGAAATTTTGTACGAGGCTTCAAAAGCCGGGACTAACAACACTGTGCTACAAGGCAACAAATTATGGGGCTCAGAAAATTGGGCGTGATAGAGGGACAACAAAAACTATTTGGGCAACGGGGTTTTGCCACATCTCGACTGCATTTTTTTTTTAAAGAGGTCAAAGGTTGCATTTTTGGTCGATAAATACCATATTTAATTTTGCGAACAATCGAATTTTTTACAAAACTGCGACCGCTATCGTGCGGACAGACAGACGGACATGGCTAAATCGACTCAAGAGGTGATACTGATCAAGAATATATATACTTTTCCATACCGGACACCCCTCCTTATGGGCGTTACAAACGTTGTGTCAAAGTTAGTATCCCTTTCTTCAAGCTCCTGCAATCGGATAGGGCTACCGTCTGTCCGTCCTCTTTTCTTGTAAACACGATTGCAGCAGCTAGAAGAAAGCTAGAGATCCCAAATTTTGGATTTATCCTTTTTAGGCCCTGGAAGGAGTTGGTATTGCAAATGGGCGACATCGGTCGATAGGAGGTTTTTGGGGTCGCTGATTTCGAATTTGATGTCGCATTTTCAAAATTCAAGATGGCGGATACAATATGACCCAGTAGGTGTAGGGTATATATAAGTCGGCTTGCCCGACTAAAACTTACTCACTTGTTTTTTAACAAATTAAAAATTTTGAAGTTTTTAACTAACTTTTTTTCGTTTTAGGGTGGTGTCAAAAACTATTTTTCTACTTATACGATGTTTTTATATCTTATGAAATATTCCGGGATTCTCGTGACTAAAAATGATCCAGGATCCCGGGAGCTCTAGTGTGGGGGTAAAATGACATAATTTTTTGAATTTCAAGAATGCATTTTTGTATGAAAAAAATCAGAGGTATAGAATCTGATTTATAGGAAAAACTGTTGATCGGAGAGAAAAAACAAGTGAGTAAGTTTCAGTAGGTCAAAGCTGACTTATATATACCCAACACTTAATGGGCGATATTGGATCCGCCATCTTGAATTTGCAAATTTTAGCACCCCCTATCAGAGGTGTCAGCCGATGGATAATCGTCGGCGGCGGCGGCTGATCCAATTTCAGTCGGCGGCGGCTAGCCGATCGGCTAAGCCGGTTTTTTGGCTAAGCCGATTTTTCTTTTAATGAATATGCTAAAAATTTTCAAAATACAACTTTTTTACTGCTAAAATTGCTTGGCATTTCATTTATTTAAATAAAAATGTCACAATTATTTAAAAAAATAAATTTGTTCTACTTTTTTGAAAAACATGTCGACCTGTGTCCTTCTCATTTTGATTTTTTTGTTAGAAATCATACAAAAAAATTAGATTTGAATAAAAAAATCGACATTTTCGGCTTAGCCGCAAGCCGTTTTTTAGCCGGGGTCATCGGCGGCGGCTAACGTTTATTAAAATCGTCGGCGGCGGCTAGCCGACCGGCTTAGCCGCATCGGCTGACACCTCTGCCCCCTATACAACATTTTATACTATTTCGATGAAATCTTAAAATTTCGGCCGCCATATTGGATCCGCCATCTTGTATTTGGAAATTCCGACATCACATTCGAAATCAGCGACCCCAAAAACCCCTAGATACCAAGATTGGAACTATTTAAGCGGAATATAAGTCAAAACACGTTTTTCACTTATGCTGAGGTAAGCGTGGCAATCGACCGATACCGATCATTTTCAATACCAACTCTTTCTAGGGCATAAAAAAGAAAAATCCAAAATTTGAAATTGCTAGCTTTCTTCTAGCTCCTGCAATCGTGTTTACAAGAAAAGAGGACGGACAGACGGTCAGACGGACAGACGGATAAAAGGATATGGCTAAATGAACTCAAGAGGTGACACTGATCAAGAATATATATAGTTATCCATACCGGACACGTCTCCTTCTTGGTGTTACAAACATCAGACAAAAGTGAAGATACCCATACCTCATGAGGTGCAGGGTGTAATTACTAAAAGTTATTTTGTAGAGAATGCATTCATAAAAAAAAACCAAAACAACGTTTTCAATCATGCTCATGCAAAATTTCACAGAAAAAAACATCCAATATCCAATTCAAATTATTTTTGTTAGTGAACCAGAGATTGTAGTTAAAAATTACTTAACAAATTTTCGACGATTAGATTAACAACAGAAATAGTAAATGTTGTTTGTGTTTTCCATATAAAATAAAAAAGAGTTTTTTACCACGTTTTTTGGTTAGATTAATCTATCTTTTTTCTTTCTATATATATAATCAAAGGCTCGCACTCACAAAATCGTTTTCCGAACGTAAATGCTAAATATTTGTATCGAAACCCGAATTTCGTGTTTGTCACCATTTTATTGTATTCATATAAAGCAGTGATGGCATTTGACAGCAATTAACAAGTGAGTAAGTTTCAGTCGGGCCGACTTATATAGACCCTACATCTTCTGGCCCATTGTGGATCCGAAATCATGAATTTCAAAATTTCGATTTCGAATTCGGAATCAGCGACCCCAAATTAGGTTACATATTTACAAAACATGATTTTCACTAATATGGGAGGTAAGCGTGGCAGTCGACCGATTCCACCCATTTGCAAAACCAAATCCTTCGAGGGCAAAAAATGATAAATCCAAAGTTTGGACCCTCTACCAAAAATTTGTTCCCTCCGATTTTCATGAAACTTTGTGGGATTGTTGTACTATAGGACTACATATAATATTCAAAATCGGGGGGTGGAAATACGGATGCGTTGCTTAGATTCAGGTGCTGAAACTTTTGATTTTTTTCTGAAATGTCAACATTCTTTTAAATATTACTCCTACGCACTTAGAAAAGCCAGCAATAAATGTTTCTAAAAACATTTTTCACGAAGTTTCTAATAAAAATATTATTGAAATTTAAAAGAATTTCGTAAAGAGGAAAAATTGAAGTTTTTGCTATCTATCAATTTATCTCAAAAAACAGTTTTTATACCCCCACACTCACTGTGGCAGGGTATACTAACTTTGTCACAACGTTAATCCCCATAAGGAGGCGTGTCCGGTATGGAAAAGTATATATATTCTTGATCAGCATCACCTCCTGAGTCGATTTAGCGATGTCCGTCTGTCTGCCCATCCGTCTGTCCGTCCGCACGATAACGGTCGCAGTTTTGGAGATATCGACTTGAAATTTTGGGTACATGTTTTTCTCGTGAATACTGAGATCAAGTTCGAGAATCAGCCAAATCGGACAAAAACAAGGCGTGGCACCCATACACCGAAAAAAAAGGTAAACATTTTTCAAGTCTTTTTTATTGCTGCATTCGAAATGTTTAGAAACGTATTTTTGGCATGGTCCGAGGTTCCGAAACCACATATATAAGGGTCAAAATGGGGTCTTGAAACCAATTTTTTTTTTTGGTCGATTTGATTGGAAATTTTTAGAAACGGATTTTGGACATGGTTCGGGTTCCAAAACTATTTATAGGTGGCTCAAAGTGGGGTCTTGAGACCAAATAATTTTATGTTCGAGGTACTTCTTCCTACTGTGTGGGGGTATTGCAGCTTCGGTATAGCCGAAGATAGTTCACTCTCTAGTTTTTATATATTTTAAACGCGCTCAAAAAAAAGAAGCTTTTTCTTTCCCCTTTAAGACGATATACACACAGAAAAAAAAACCATTGTAGAAATAACTCCGATCGTATTTATTTCTACATCAAAGCAACTTCATTAAAATAATGGTAAAATAAAGTTAAAATACGTCAAACTAAAGTCGTCAACTTAAAAAAAAAATTGGCAATCTCAAATTGAAATTGCAACACTTCAAAATAAAAATTGTACAATTTTGAAATAAAAATGCACGATCTCAAATTGAACTCAACAACTTCAAAATAAGATCGCTCCATTTTGCACAGCTTTGACTCGTTGTATCAACTTTAAGAAAAACATTTTAGCTTCAAAAGTTTGCGGTGTAATTCTTTTCAAAATGATACCAACAGATTTAGGATGCTCTGTTTGCGGGATATTCGTTGAAACGCGGTTCTGTAGGAGATGAAGCACAACCTCTAGAGTCCCGACATTTTGCATTTGAGTCCCTGCATGAATTAAAAAAAAATGGCGTACGCTAATTTTTGTAATTATTGTAAGACCTACATCGTTTTGTACATAATTTCTGGATCAGTGTTGCCAGAAACGGGGATTTCGTCCTCTTTTCGGGGATTTTCGTACCAAAAAAGGGCGCGAAGGATTTTGACGCTTAAAATGGGATTTTTAAGTCATTGACGATTTTTTTAGTTTTAATTAAATTAAATGCATTTTTTTGTTCAATTGAAATTTCCCCCAAAAAAAGGCAACCATATTAAAATGTATCTAATATTTTTAAAAAGTATATTAGACAATTTCAAAAAATTTAATGCTTTGTTTTAATCGGCAGATATATTAGTTCAAAAACTTCACCAGGAGTTGAAGCAAATGGCGCATATTCATAGTCAAATTTAGTAGGTTCTAAACCTTAGCGGCAGCTTAGTAGCTGTCAGTTCAGTGTATTATCTGTCAACTAAGTGGAGTACTAAAGTTAAGGTGGAACTTAATTTGATTATGAATGTCTTTAAAAAATATTTCTGAAACCTGAGGTACTTGAAATAATAGCTTCAGGCAAAGAAATTGTACTGAACTTTCCTCTGAGAACATGCAATTCAATAGTGAGTTTTTAGATACCGTTGCTGTGATCGCCAGCGAGCAGATTGCATTAATAAAAAATAACTGCGGTAATAAATAAAACAACTTTAAATGAAGATATGTTGTTTTTCGAATTTAAAAAAATTTTAGTTTTGTTGTGTCTTTGCCACATTTCTGATACTGTGTTAGTTTTTCATGCAATGAAACTCATTTTAAGTTATTAAAACAAAATATTTGTAAAAAAAAGTGTAAATATTAAAACTGCTAGTTTACGTTTCCAACCAACATGCTACTGCTCTGTTTTAGAATTGGAATCGACACATATTTTTCGTTTTCTATGTTTATAAAAAAAATATACGAGTTGCTATTGAAAAACAACTTTTTAAATTAATATTTGTAAAGGGATTTTGTCTTGGATTTTTCATTCCTAAAATGTGATAAAAAGGGCGTTTTGAAGAAGAGAGTGGGATTTTTGAAGACGGGTCTCTAGCAACACTGTTCTGGATAAACATAGGAAAAATCTACTCGAACAAGAACTTGTATAAAGTGCCCATTTATTGTTAAGAAGTTCTTTTAATGTTCTGAATTCTTGAACATTTTGAAATTAAATTAATGTCAAAAGAATTCGAATTTGAATGCTATTTTAATTTATGTATGTATATATTCTATTGCAGGCCACATCTACTCGTATTGTAGGCGGAATCTGGTGGTTCTTTACGCTCATTATAATTTCCTCATATACTGCCAATTTGGCTGCTTTTCTGACGGTCGAACGTATGATTACACCTATTGAGAGTGCATCGGATTTGGCTGAACAAATGGAGATAGCATATGGCACATTAGAGGGAGGTTCAACTATGACATTTTTTAGGGTATGTTTTCTGTATATATTTTCGCAGTGAATTAAATCTTTAGATATTTGTCTTATGCTTTCATTTAAAAGCAATACCAACTAATATCCAAATGCAATTCTATTTGCTGATAGGTTAGAAAATTAACTGATTTATTTGAAAAGACGAATGTCATACACAAAGAATAAAAAATAACATGGTTGTATCAATAAGTAGTAGTACGGTCACTACACCACCCCCCTTCCAGTAAAGGAGGCTTTTTTTTTTAAAACGGTAACTGATCCCAAAAGCTAACTTTACGATTTCCTTTTTTAACCAACTTCAGTTCAGATAGCTCCTCATTCGGCAAAAAGGCTGGCTTCAATCTGTCAATAGTAACAGTCTCTGGTTTCGATCGAACCAAAATAGTGTACGTTTTAGGGTGTCGCTCCAGAACTTGATATGGACCATCATAGGGGGCCTTAAGTGGAGTACGCACTGTATCATCGCGTTAAAATACGTGGGTGCAAAACCTTAAATCCTTGCACACGTAAATAACTTTATCACCATGCTGCGAAGTTTGTCTCGGGCGGAGGCTATCAAAATGTGAACGAAGTTTTTCGATAAAATCATGTTCCTCTGAACGTAACGAGTTGGTTTCTTCGAATACCTCTCCTGGCAGACGCAAAGCTTGACCATAAACTATTTCAGCCACGAACGCACCTAAATCCTCTTTGAGAGCTGTTCGCAATCCTAGCAGCACGATAGGCAATCTCTCTGTCCAGTCCGTACCAGCGCCGTGACATTTCAGAGCTGCCTTAAGAACTCGATGCCATCGTTCAACTAACCCATTAGCCTGCAGGTGGTAGGCTGTGGTATGAATATGTTTCACCCCGAGTAATTTTGTTAACTCTCTAAACAAGCTGCTCTCAAACTGTCGACCTTGGTCAGTTGTTACCAATTTTGGTACGCCAAATCTACATATCCAGCCGCTGACTAATGCTCTTGCCACTGTTTCCGCGGTTATGTTTGGTATTGGAATTACCTCAATCCAGCGCGAGTACCTATCGACACATGTTAAACAGTATCTGAAATCATTCGACGGCTGCAAAGGGCCCACAAGATCAATGTTGATGTGCTCAAAACGTTTGTCTGGAACCGAAAACGTCTGTAACTCGCTTCTAGTGTGCCGATTTATTTTACACCGCTGGCATTCGAGGCATTCTTTTACGAAATTTTTAATTTCAGCTTTCATATTCTGCCAAACGAAATTTTTCGACATGAGCTTAATTGATGCTTTCACCCCAGGATGCGACCAGTTGTGCATCGTATCGAAAATAGTTTTGCGGAGAGTAGCAGGTACATAAGGGCGCTGTTTACCTGTCGATGTGTCACATATTATTTCACAGTTGGTGTACGGCAACTTACATTTTTGAAAATTCAGTGAGGTCCCGTCGGTTTCCATGAGGCGCTTTAACTCGGTGCAGCTTTCCTGCAGAATGTTGAAGTTCACTACAGATGGTATCTGTACAGCCTCCACACGCGAAAGCATATCCGCCACTACGTTGTTCGCCCCACTTACATGTCGTATATTTACTGAGAACTGGTTAATAAAATTCAACTGTCTTATTTGCCTTGGAGAAATTTTTTCCCATTTCTGCTCAAAGGCGTGTATTAATGGCTTATGGTCCGCAAACAGAATGAACTCCGTTCCCTCCAAGTAATAGCGAAAATGGCGGATTGCCGCAAACATGGCAAGGAGCTCACGATCGTAAGCGCTATATTTCTGCTCCGCTGTGGTAAGTTTTTTGGAGAAAAACCCCAGTGGCTCCCAAGCACCTTTCACCCATTGATGCAACGCAGCACCCATGGCCATGTCGGGGGCATCCGTCATAAGCGCGACACACGCCCCTTTTACCGTGTACGTCAGAAGAGTAGCGTTCGCTAGCAGTTTTTTTAACTCGTCAAAAGCTGCCTCAGCTCTTGGATTCCAACTGAGCTTGGTTTTGTCGCGTTTCTTACAAGGGCCCATCACCTCTTGCAATGGAATTTCGACTTCCGCGGCGCGAGGGAGAAATCGCCGATGAAACTGCGCAAACCTAGCACGTCCGTAGGCTTCTTTCGGTTTAATATGTCGCTTACTTTATTCGGCAGCGGTCGCACCCCTTCTCTCGTAACCAGATGACCAAGAAATACCACCTCTTCTTTGCCGAATTGACGCTTATCGATGTTTAAAATCAAACCTTTTTCGCGGTAGCGTAAATGATGCATGTGCTCCTCTAATGATGAGGATGCCACCAAAGCATCATCCAGGTATGGAAAAACGAAAGGCATATCCTTCACTACGTCGTCCATAAACCGCTGGAAAGTTTGAGCGGCATTTCGCAAGCCAAACGTCATGTACTTAAATTCAAACAATCCGAACGGGGTGAGGATTGCAGTCTTCTGGGTTTACAGCATCTGGGTTTACAGCAATTTGGTGGTAAGCTTTTCGAAAATCAACCTGCAAAATCCTGAATATGACGTACTGGATACTGATCCGCAATCGTTTTCGCATTCAGGCGCCTGTAATCGCCACAAGGCCGCCACGATCCGTTCGATTTTTGTACCAGGTGCAGAGGACTGGCCCATTGACTTTTGGAACGTACACAGATGCCCTTCTGTAGCAAGTAATCGAACTCTTTCGTGGCAATGTCAAGCTTTTGTGGAGAAAGCCTGCGCATCTTCTGAGGACCCTTAGTCTCAATGAAGTGTAAAACATCTGACATTTGCTCTGCCGGCTTTCTCGAATCATTTGTTAGATCAACATATTGCGCCAGTAGCTCATCGAAAGGACTTGACGATTTGAGTGACGTCACATCAGGTGGCACATGGTGTGCTATCTGGCATATGCTACGCACACGGGTTTTATTATCAACCAGGGCTTTGTTTTTCATATCCACCAAGATGTCGAAATTGCCCAAAAAATCCGCGCCCATTATCGGATGCGATACGTCCGCAACTGTGAATAACCACACAAAGTGTCTACGCAGCCCGAGGTCTACTTGTACGCGCTTCTTTCCGTACGTATTTATCTGCGTATTGTTAGCAGCTACTAATTTTATCATTGACGCGACTGCTTTACAGTGAGCACTCCTTGGCAGCACTGACACTTCTGCGCCAGTATCAATGAGGAATGTGAATGAAGATGTTTTATCGTTGATATGAAGTCGACATGACGAGAGCCCCCCTTCTTTGCCTGTCAACGCAAAGAGAGGGGGGCTTCGTTTCCCTGCACGTATCTACTGAAACTGCAGGGTGCACGGCACTTTGTGGCCCTATCCTTAAATTTGCGATGGAACCAGCAAATTTCCAATGATGGCGATTGTGACGACTGAGGATGTGGAGAAGATCTGCGGCCCCTCTTGCTGGCATCTCGTGAACTTCGGTCGTTGCGTTCCAAGCGATCTATTTTTCGTGCCAGCTCGGCGATGGCTGCACCGATACTATTGTTTTCTGAGTTAGTTGAGCTCACTGCACTAATTTTTTCGGTTTCAGTAACTTCCTATCGGCCTTACGGGCCAATGCTTCAACGTCGCCATCGAGTGTAACCAAAATCTGTTGAATACCCTGAGGGAGTCGTCTCATCCACAAGGATTTAAAACCTTCGTTGTCGATTTGATTATTCGCTAGCCCCTTCATTTCGCGTAGCAGTGCCGTTGGTGCCGTTACCCGTGGCGGGTAAGACGCTGATATGCAGATTCCTCGAATTCGGAAATTAACCTTTGCTTCAAGGCATTGTATTTATTAGTAGCTGGCGGGTGCAAAAGTATGTCGCTTGCACACCGCAATACCGAAGAATCTATCTCTGCTACCAATGTATAGTATTTGGTCTCGTCGACCACTATGCCCGATCGTACAAACTGCGCTTCAACTTGAGCGAACCACAGCCTTGGGTCGGGTTTCCAGAAGGGCGGCGGCTTAACCGCGTGTCGAGCAACTTGAAGCACGACATCTGGTGCCACCCTCCTGTGTTGTTTGCAGATATCTCTGAGCTACCTCCACCTACTACCGTGGCTCCTGCGGTGTCCACACCTCTTGCTCCGTCTTGAGGCGCACCAACGGCATCTGAATATTCATCCATGTCTCTTAATGCGGGGTCACCACTTTAGATATTTGTCTTATGCCTTTATTTAAAAGCAATACCAACTTATATCCAAATGCAATTCTATTTGCGAAGTGAAACGTGTTTTCGCAGATAGGTTAGAAAATTAACTGATTTATTTGAAAAGACGAATGTCATACACAAAGAATAATAAAAAAAGAGTAAAAAACAAGTTTTTTAAAATATAACCCATTAAAAAAAGCTGAAAATAAATTTCCTTGAAATTAATTTCAGCAATTTCGATTTAAAATTAAGGGTTTTTGGCTACTTTATTCCTAACATCATTGCAGATTTTGAAGTCGCCAAAAACCCTTAATTTTAAATCGAAATTGCTGAAATTATTTTCAAGGAAATTTATTTTCAACTTTTCAGTCGGTTAAAGGGTTGTATTTTAAAAAACTTGTTTTTTACTCTTTTTTTATTTTCCTCTTTTTTTTAAAAAAATTTGTTTTCTCCCACCCTTTTTCCCCTTTTTTCTCTTTTTCCCAAATGCGAACCTAAGTAAAAAATTTCAGCCGTGTAGCGCACAATATACGAGAGTTAGAACTTTAAATTGGCTCCATCCCGCTCCCCTTTGCCCCCACATCCCCCATTCCAAAGGGTACAAAATTTCATTTTGTCAATAAGAACTCACCTACCAATGTAGCTTAAAGGAATTGGAAGTTATGCCATGTTTAAAAAAAAAATGTTTTAGTCCCCGCACGGCACCCTACGCCTCTGATGGACCCAAAAGAATGCATTGTCACCGGAGTTCTATCAGTGTTCCAAATGTCAGCTCTCTAGCTCATGTGGAAGTGTATGAAAAAGCTCGCCGCAGATTTGAGAATATATATATATATATATATAAACATACACTGCACGAAGTAATGATAAGACCAACATCAAAATCAAAAAATCTTTTATTGTATTACTGATACAGGGCATATTTATTGCCAAATATTAAGTTGTACTAACAATTAATTAAATTAACTTAAAGAAGACTAAATTGATGCACTCAAATATGTTTGATAAATAAATAAAAATCATTTCATACGAACAAATGATAAGACCAAACTATAAAAATTTCGGAAATATTATAAATAATTTTTTTGTTTAATTGTAAGTAGTTAGTATATGAACCCTTTTTAATTATAGTATGTTGAAGACGCCGTGGCATTGAGTTAATTAAAGACTTAATACAATTTTCTTCAATTTTGTTCCATTCAGCAGTAATGGCACTTTGTAAGGCATTTTACATTGTCAAATTGTCTCCCATTCTTGAAAATCCACTTGGATAATATTACCCACATGTTCCCAATCGGGTTTAGACCGGGGCTGCAAGCGGGCCAGCCCAAAACAGGTATGTTCCGCGTACTCAAGAGCCGTTTTGAAGCCTTGGATGAATGAATTGCAGAGTTATCTCCACTCGCCTGCAGCCGCTTCATCACCCAAACTCAAGAGAACTTCATCAAGTAGCTCTATATACTTAAGGCTTTTGGTCCAAAAAAAAACAAATCGGTGTCTTTCACATGATGATTTTTTGAAAAAAATCAAAGTAGGTACCACACGTCTTAATGGAACACCCTTTACATTTAAAAATCCTAAACGGTGCAAATATGTTATTGTACAAAAAATGTTTCCACTCTGGATTGCAGCTGCCCCAAGTGCATCCAAGTCCAAGGACTGTAATCCGACCTGACATCAATCAGGAATTGAAATTTTGCAATTCGGTTCCAGCGGTATTTTTAATTAGCACTAACATTTCATTCAAATGGAATTCAAAAAAATTCCCGAATTATTTCCAGCGATATTACAAATTGTGAAAAATAATAATACTCTATATCGTAGTTCCATTTAACGAGGACTCCGTTAGTTTGCAATCTGGCTTCGGAACCAAAATCCGAAATAAGAATATACCTGTACATGTTAGAGCACGACCGATGCCAAGGGTCATTTTGGCAGCCTATTACTTCGGCCAACGAAGTAATAGGTAAATAACAGCCTATTACAAGACCTATACCGAAGCCGAAACCGATACTTAATTAAAAAACCATTAAAAACTTGCTTTTTCGTGTATTTTCATTCGAATTCGTTAAGTTTTTAAGTCTTGTGCCATCACCCACACTGATCGGCTGTGCTCTTTTCGGGACAGTGTACTAGTTGGACTAGATATATAGTGTATTTACCACCGAAAAGTCGATATATCCTTTTGTTCCCTAAAGTCTAAATTTTAACGGACATTCAAAGCAATTTTTGTTCAATAGACTAAATAAAAGCGGGGGAAATAACCCCAATTATAATAAGCAATGAATGACTCGCCTGGGGTGGCCCCTCGGACTAACACCAACATTCAATCATCAATTGAATATGACAAAACCAAAACTGTCCAAATCAGTACAAGTGGTCCTAAGTATTTAGTTATGACTATAACAAATATCAAAGAAACACTAGTTAACGTATCGCCCTTTTTAATTAAAAAAGTAATCGATTATACGGCAGGCAAAGAAGTATAAACTTGCAAAAAATCAAGAAACGCACTGCAAAGTGAACCTATCTTTTGGTGTGTAATTTTACACACAACACACATTTTTAAGTGTATATTCATTTTGATAATTGAGATCTCACAACAAAAACAAAAACATAAACATAAATTTAAATAAACTTTTCCAAGATATCGAACTCTGGTGTTACTACTCAGGAGCAATCCTTTCCACTACGAAATGCAAACATCTACATATCTGCCGCAAACGTAATTGTACTTGCGTGATCCAAAGAAATAACTTAGTTTTCGAAGAAATTGATAACTTAAGAATTTTGGGAGTTGTTTTCAACAAACGTTACAGATGGAATACGCATATTGAGAACTTAATTTAAATATTATTTCCAGCTAAAAATTAAATTGCAATGCACATTGTATTGTAACGAGGTAATTTTGGAGCCGGGGTGAAGCCGTCGGCGTCCAAGGTTCTTTGCAAAAATTTGTAAGGTTGGGGACCGCGCGATGGCCAAAATTCCGTCAGATTGATTGTAAACAGGATTTAACTTGGATATTCACTTTATTTAATTTAATTTTTAATTCGTTTCTTAATTAATGTACACTCTTAATTATATTTTCTTGGGTTTATTATCTATTCTTCTGCTCCCTTCACGTTCAAAATTGCCTGCCTACCCGGAGTACTGGTCGCGGTGCGACTGTTGGGGTGTCCGTTTCACCAGTCAGAGGGGAGTCAAACGAGAGGGGGGTTGCAACCATGCGCCCGCACGCAGGAGAAGAGCTAACAGAAGTTTTACAGGGAAAAGGGATTATGAGGGGAAAGGGTCTATGAATGGGACGGATCGTTGGTATTGCGTTCCCACTACAAGAAAGCTGTACGCCACGAGCAATCAGTGCGCTGGCCAGAGAAAATCCTAAGCTATGTCCACTGTGCAGAAGGCTATGCGCCACGGGCAATAAATGCGCTGGCAAGAGAAAACTAAGCTAGGTCTACTATGCGGGAGCTATACATCACGAGCGATAAATGCGCTGGTGAGAGGGGAAAATCCTATGCTATGTCCTCTACGGAAAGCTATGTGCCACGAGCAATAAGTGCGCTGACAAGAGAAAACTAAACTAGGTCTACTATGCGGGAGCTATGCATCACGTGCGATGAACGCGCTGGTGAGAGTAAAAGTCCTATGCTATGTCCTTTACGGAAAGCTATGTGCCACGAGCAATAAGTGCGCTGACAAGAGAAAACTAAACTAGGTCTACCGTACGGGAGCTATACATCACGAGCGATAAATGCGCTGGTGAGAGGGGAAAATCCTATGCTATGTCCTCTACGGAAAGCTATGTGCCACGAGCAATAAGTGCACTGACAAGAGAAAACTAAACTAGGTCTACTATGCGGGAGCTATGCATCACGAGCGATGAACGCGCTGGTGAGAGTAAAAAATCCTATGCCAGTACTCGGGAAATCTAAACCTAACGTGCAGACGGACATTTTATTTAATACTATCGTTTTGAGATCGTAAGTTTAATTTATTCTGTTGGCCGGGAATTCAGGAGCCAAAATAAATGGAGAGTTCGGAATAATAATAAAAAAAATAAAGTATAATAACAAAAATTCAAAAGTAAAAAGAAAAGTATCAATTATAAAGATAAGGAAAAAAAGAAAAATAGCTGGTGCTGCCGTCGGATGTGGGCGGAAAACGATGGCAAGACTTTACTCACAGTATAATTTATGTAATAAAAGCCCTAATTGTATCCAAAATTAATTACGGGATATACCTCTACGGATATTCTCCCAAATCCACCCTTAATAAAATTAAAAGTACATTCAATGCAGCAATCAGAACAGCTCTCGGCGCTTTTAGATCAACACCCATCTACAATCTCCTTTAGACGGAATTATCCCATATATCATGTCCAAAAAAATGGAATTGTAAAAATCTTTTTTAAAAATATGGAGTAAAGCATAAAATTATGGGAACTTAAAAGAAATCAGGGTTGCCAACTTTTGAAGAGCTCAGACCCGGAGATTTGAAAAACGAGATTTTTTTTGATATCTTGAAAATTTCTGGGAAATCGAATACACCCAGATAAAAAATCTTGTTCAATTAACCAAAATTCCACCAGTTTAGTGTGTAACATTTTTCAAAATGATTTGTCGTATTCGTTTATATTAATTTTATTTCGTAATTTACCAACCATTATATCCTAAATTTCTAAAATTATCATATCGAAACGATGTCTGCTGAAATATTCACTACTATAAAGTCAATGTTCTCACTTAGATATACCAAAAATTAATATATATATTTGTCCAGGTCTGTCTGTCTTTCTGTCTTTCTGTCTTTCTGTCTTTCTGTCTTTCTGTCTGTCTTTCTGTCTGTCTTTCTGTCTGTCTGTCTTTCTGTCTGTCTTTCTGTCTGTCTTTCTGTCTGTCTTTCTGTCTGTCTTTCGGTCTGTCTTTCTGTCTGTCTTTCTGTCTGTCTTTCTGTCCCTAACACTAACCGATTCAAAATTTATAACTTCATTAAACAAATTTTTTTAAGGTTTTAACTTTTTTTTTTTTTAATGTTAGCCATTCTGGTGGTTTGTCTACACGACGCTGCGGTCGTGAGAAGGAACCAGAGCCACTTACAAATATATTCACACATATATTTTTTTTAATAAATGTTAGCCGCCCTGGTGAGGTATCGAACCCACAACGCTGCGATTGTAAGTAAGATGAAGTAGCAAACTAAGCGCCTTCTCACCAGAGCCACTAATGCTCATACAATACCTTTACCTAATATCGATTAACTTCGGCAAGCTGTATGCAAAACACTTTCATGTATATACACACACAAAAAATCATCACGTATATAAGCAAAAATAGCTTCGACCTAAAGCTGACACCTTTAAGAAAATAACACTGCCACAAGACTACCGTTGCCACCTAGATTTTCATATTACACTTTCATAGTACACTTTCCTATACACTGCATATATTCCCAGTACAACATTAAGGTCCGCACACATCAACGCGAAGTACCGCAGCCGCAGCGAAATTTACTCAAAAATGTTTCTTGCAAATGCGAAAATATATTTGTGAGAAATTTCATAAAAACAAATAAAAATGTGAATCATTTATAAATTTAAATTCCCGAAAAAAAATCCTACAAAATGAACACCTTTCTTAGAAGTCACTCAAGAAATTGTAAGAGGGGAAATCAAAACTTAAAAAAATGTATTTCTCGGAAAGCAGATTCTTGCTACAATAAAAGATTCAGATTCGGTTTTAGTACGTCAAAATACATAATACGAAAATAAAAATTGAAAAAATCCAATGAATAAAACGCTTTGCAATAAAAATAATCGACAATCTGAAATAATAAGGGTATTCATTTATAGTGGGAAACCCCTCGAAAACGCGGAGTTGTCTAAAAGAACTGTCAAATTTCATATATTTTGACTGCTCATCTGCACAACTGTATCGTTTCCGAGGGGTTTCCCACTTTAAATGGATCGCCCTAATGTTTGGCCGTAACAGGTGAAAACATTGTTAGGTGGCAACGCTAGCCATTTGGTAGTATTTTTTCCTTAAAGGTGGCAATGGTAAATCAAAGCTATATTTTTGTGTGTATATACACATTCACCATACAGCTTTCTGAACTATATCGCCATTAGCTCAATTTATTTTATAGCTGGCTGTGGTCTGCTGGTTAGAGCTTCGGCCTATGACTGCGGCAGTCATAGGTTCAAGCCCGCCACCGGTCGTATTTTTTATTTTGAATCCATTGCTTGATATTCTTTTTTAATCTTTCTTTTTTAATGTAACTGTTCAACTATACACAATTACATCATCAAACAATCAAATTTCTTTCTATTCCTTATAAAAGTTCACATATTTCATAAATGATTTTCATATGTATATATAAATTATGGAGTTCACCATACGGCTTGGTTTACCTAACCGCCATTAGCTGAACTTATTTTATGGTTGGCTGTGGTCAGTTGGGTAGAGCTTCCGCTTTGTCTGCAGCTGTCTTGGGTTCAAGCCCGTCACCGGTTGTATTTTTTTTTAATCCATTGCTTGATATTCTTTTTTCTTTTAATTCTTTTTTAATGTAACAGTTCAACATTACACAATTACATCATCAAACAAAATTTCTATCTATTCTTTACAAAATTTAATAAAAAATTACATATTTCACAAATTTCTATAAAAAAAAATTACATTTAAATTTTAAAAACATAGAAAATATTTTTGCATCTAAAATATATTTAGTAAACATTTAATTTTTTCAAATTAGTGTGCCCTAGTATTACTAGTGTGCCCTAGTATTACTAGTATTTCATGTTATTTTAACATTAATCTCTGATTATTGCATTATACATTTTTGCAATTATTGTTGTTCTGTGTGCAATATTATTTTATGTGAATATGAATCCATGGTGTCGAAAAAAAATTAACATATTTCTAAAGGCTCACAACAGCGTGGTCCAAAATTCACTTTTTTCGATGGAGACCCACAATCCGAGTCAAATAGTTTCATTTTGTGAGAAAAAATTCACAAAAAAATTTGATCATCCTAGGTCCTGGTATAAATCCACAAAACTGTTGTATGGACCAAGGGTTAGGTTAAAGATTTGCCTCACATAGACCGTCTTTTGAATCGGAAAATGTTGGGTACTCCTGGCAGG
Source organism: Heteromyza rotundicornis (assembly GCA_951394025.1). Taxonomy (NCBI): domain Eukaryota; kingdom Metazoa; phylum Arthropoda; class Insecta; order Diptera; family Heleomyzidae; genus Heteromyza; species Heteromyza rotundicornis. Next base: position 4,296,128 of record OX596014.1, on the reverse strand, counting down.
CCAATAGCTTAATACACATTATCCGCCATAGTAAGAAATTGAGGGTTTATTGCCCCAAGGGTTTTGCAAAAACATAATTTTATCACATTTTAGGACTCTAGGCGAAGGGACCTTGATAATTTAAAACTTGCATTTATTGAACAGAAACAAACCAAAGTGCAAAAAAATAGAGCAACATAAAATGCTGACAAAAAATTTTGTTAAATTCAATTTTTGATTTCTTTCATTTGAAATTTTAATATAAACAAAATGTTCCCAAAATAGGTGAAAACTTGTGAAGCCCGGAGAAAGTTCTGGTAAACCCGGAGCCCGGAGATTGACTTCCAAACCCGGAGTCTCCGGTTCAAAATGACCCTGTTGGCAAGCAATGATAGAGAATTCTTCAAAGAATAAATCCCTCTAAGTAGCAGTTCGTTAATCCACCCAGGAAATGTTCAAGGACGTACTTTGTGGCAGCTGTAATCCCATGCCATGCAAAGGCGAGATTCGCTCAATATTCGATGGTTACTAAGTTAAATTGTAATCATATTTTTTGTTTTATGGGCCTCTTATGTCCCATTCCAAATTCCATCACTTGCGCAATTTTACATAAAAACTTCAATCAGTAAGACCGTTTAGTAGTGATGTGGGCTAGAAAATCGTATGGGCTACGCCCCATGTCCAATTATTCCCATATTCGACCCGTTGAACAAAATAAAAAATTCGTTTTGGTTTTCGGTGTCGCAAAAATAAAAAGCATTTTTGAAAAGCTTCGGCCATGTTTTGGAAAAATCGTAGCCAATGCCGAATGTTCATGCCTATCTCGGGCTTTTCTATACAAATGTGACGATATTTTAATTAATTTCTCTATACTACACATTTTATTTCATTCAACTAATATCCGAATTCAATACAGGATTCAAAAATCGGTATATATCAGAAGATGTGGCGTTACATGGAAAATCGTAAAGCGTCCGTATTTGTTAAGACATACGAAAATGGCATAAAACGTGTAATGGAAGGCAACTACGCTTTCCTAATGGAATCAACAATGCTTGATTATGCAGTGCAGCGCGATTGCAATCTTACGCAAATCGGTGGTCTATTGGATTCAAAAGGCTATGGCATTGCGACACCAAAAGGTTCAACGTGGCGCGATCCGATGTCGCTGGCAATACTTGAGCTGCAGGAGAAGGGCATAATACAGATACTATATGACAAGTGGTGGAAGAATACCGGTGATGTGTGCAACCGCGATGATAAGAGCAAAGAATCCAAAGCCAATGCCTTGGGAGTGGAGAATATCGGTTAGTATATATTTTGTTACTTAGTGTAAACATTAGACTGGTCCTTATTTTAACCCTTTTTCTCCGATTTGAAACCGCCGGTCGAAACATGTTTCTTTATACCCAACACCAAGAAGGAGACGTGTCCGGTATGGAAAACTATATATTTTGTTGTACAGCGCCACCTCCTGAGTTGATTTAGCCCTATCCGTCTGTTTGTCTGCCCGTCCTCTTTTCTTGTAAACACGATTGCAGTAGCTTGAAGATAGCTAAGGGGCCCAAAATTCAAGATGGCGGATCCAATATGGTGGCCGAGATTTCATCAGAATAGTATGAAACTTTGTATTATTGGGTATTTAGGTTTGCTGATTTCGAATTTGATGTCTGCAATTCCGAGTTCAAGATGGCGGAGTAAATATGGCTGCCGAAATTTTAAGATTTCATCAGTATGAAATTTTGCAGAGTGGGATTTTTTGGGGTCGCTAATTTTGAATTTGATGTCGAAATTGCGAAGTTCAAAATGGTGGCTCCAATATGGCGCAGTAGGTGTAGGGTATATACATATGTCGGCTTTGACCGACTGAAACTTACTTGCTTGTTTTACCCTGCACACTAGTGTCCAAGGATATATATTTTTTTGTCACACCGTTTGTAACGCCCATAAGGAGGTGTGTCCGGTATGGAAAAGTATATATATTCTTGATCAGCATCAACTCCTGAGTCCATTAGTCCATGGTCGCCAATTTTATATTATTTTCGTTTATCTTGAGAAATACTGAACCGATTTGGATGCGGTTTTTCGCAATGGGTTGGAGCATCACCTCCTGAGTCCATTAGTCCTGAGTCCATTAGTCCATGGCCGCCAATTTTATATTATTTTCGTTTATCTTGAGAAATACTGAACCGATTTGGATGCGGTTATCGATAAAAATCCATAAATTATCGAAAAATAATCGATAAATTATCGATAAGAAATCCATAAATTATCGATAAATTATCGATAAATTATCGAAAAATTATCTATAAAAAATCGATAAATTATCAAAAAATTATCAAAAAAATATCAAAAAATTATGAATAAAATATCGAAAAACTATCAATAAAATACCGATTTTCGATAAAATTACTAACATATGGTCTCAGAATGTGTCGTACTCGCATGTGCAGGGTATTATAGCTTCGGTCAGACCGAAGATAATTCTCTTACTACTTTTTAACTAAAACCATTCCCAAAAATTTGGGGGGTCGCGCCTAATAGCTTAACCGGGCCAGAACGGGCTTGTATGGGGGGCGACCCTGAAAAAAAACTTACCCAAAGAGAGGCAGCATCCAACAATGGAGAATTTTTGTTTTTTTTCCTTGCATGGTTGGGATTTTAAAACGTAAGTTTCCTTAAAAAGGCTTCTTAGGTTAGGTTAGGTTAAGGCGGCTGCCGGCCCGACGACACACCTAGGTTAAAAGAGGTCCATTGTGATACCACGTACTCAAAGAATTTTTTCTTTCGAATTAGAAAAATTAGACAAACTCACTTCGTTTGTTGTTTCCTTTGCCACCAACGTTTAAGTAACGAAAAAAAAAAAAATGTTCAGCTCAGCCAGGATTCGAACGCGGGACGTAAGGTTTACAAGTTGCGCACCTACTAAGGCATTCAATCCCGGGATCCCGAATCCCGAAATCCCGGGATCCCGGAAGTTTTCTTAATCCCGGAATCCCGGAATCCCGGGATTTTGAGTCCGGAATCCCGAGATTCAAAAATGCATTTTTTTATGCATTGTTTAAGATATTTTTGACGTTTTTCCACAAAAAATTGAGTGCTCAAACACACAAAAATTTACAAGATTTTTGTCAATAACGGTTAACAAACAATTTTTATCGATTTGAATAAAATTTTTTCAATTTAAACTATTTTTTTTTCAAAAAAGATATATGTTTAAATTATTTTGTTGACCGTATATTGTTGACCGTTTAGCATGAAATGGAGCTGGCAGAATTTTATTCGGATTCAGCGTGGCAAAAAAAATAATTTGTGCGATCAATCTAATTTAAAAAGAATTACTTTTTGTTTGACTATATTTATTTAAATATAATTTGTTTTGTTTAATGTAATATTTATTAAATATGTTTTCTTTGTCGAATTAAACTTAAAATATTGTTGCAACAATTTTTTCTTTAATTTTATATTAACTATTGTATTTAATTGGAAAATCCCGAAAATCCCGAACAAATACCGGTATCCCGGGATTGTAATTTCAAATCCCGAAATCCCGGGATTTTCAAAATCACTTCGGGATTGAATGCTTTAGCACCTACACGCTGTGCCACTGATCTACTTTCGTGCTGGTCGATAAAACCAAAGCTTATATCGAATTCGTTTAAACGTTTATTAGAAATTAGTTTTTAATTTGCAGCAATTTAAAAACGTTTCCAATAAAAGTTAAATGCAATACTTTTATTGGAAACGTTTTTGAATTGTTGCAAATTTATTTATTATTTGCGGCAAAACGACTTAATTTGGAGCAAAGGTTTTTGGTTTGTTTTTTCGTTTAAGTTTGTATTCAAAAGTAGTATATTTGAAGCAAACGTTCTCCAAACATAATAATTCTTTGAGTGCAGGATCCATATTCCTGTCCCCTATGCCCCCAAACCATTTGGAGTTCAAGATGAACATATGAAAACCTGATATCGCTGATTCGCTCCTTACACTGCGTTACAAAAAAAAAATGGTCAGAACTTGGAGCGCCACCTATTAAACGTTGTAGGTCTGTCCAAAAAAATGAAAACTGCATACCAGGAAAACTGCATACCCCCAAAATCTGAAGTTAGAAGAGGAAAATCAATTTTTGTCGGTGGTACCCTATTTTAAATGATAACTTTAGAAGCGTAAAATAGATGTGCTTGTTGAAAAGAATATAAACAGACGCTTCAATCGGTGTATAACTTTCATTTATATGATGAAAAACACAGAAGTTATTACTGTAAACATCGCGCAGACACCATTTTTCGACATTTTTTAACGGTTTTTTTTCGATTTAAGAATTTATTTCATATAGCATATTACTAATTTTTTACAAAAAAACTTCAATTCCGCGTTCAACACGCCAAAACTTGTTCAAATCCGTTCAAAATTGACTGCAGTATCTAATTTTTCGATGGAGCATTTTTGCTGATTTGGGTACAAAATTGTTTTTTCTCTTCTAACTTCAGATTTTTGGGGTGTAATCGAAATTCCTGGTATGCAGTTGTCATTTTTTTGGACAGACCTACAACGTGTATGAGGTGGCGCCCCAAGTTCTGGGCGACTGTAACGCAGTGTTATGAAGCAACAAATTAGGATTTTGACCCCTTGGAGGTCGTTTGGCAAAAATATACCAACATGTTTTTTTCTGGATTGATAACGATTTTAAAATTTGTGTTTTTGCCCCATATGAATGTTAGCCCCCCTTTGGCCCACTTTAGCCATTGAGAGCGGGAACATATTCCGCCCGGTGGTTTGAAATCTATTTTTAATGACCAGTATAATATACATGAAATGTTTTGATTTTATTTGGCTAATGCATATATTTTATGTAGGTGGCGTTTTCGTTGTGCTCCTTTGCGGCCTAGCGTTAGCCGTGGTGGTAGCAATACTTGAATTTTGCTGGAATTCGAAAAAGAATTTACAAACAGAAAGCCAGTCGTTGTGTTCGGAAATGGCAGAGGAGTTGCGATTCGCAATGCATTGCCACGCATCGAAACAACGACCAGCGCTTAAGCGGAATTGCACCAAATGTACACCCGGTTCAACTTATGTACCCACGAGTATGGGCATGACTATGCCTCACATTAGCAGTGGAGCCCACCACTATAATTATTTTAATTAAGTTTTCCCTGATCCAATCCTGACGAAAGACAATACAGGATATCCGGCATTAACAGTATATGGGATGAAAATGAAAATAATTGTATGTGTTGGGGAAATTTGTCAGCAATGAACCAGTGTTTAGACGTTCTACAGTAAAAAGTGATGTAATTTATATTTTAAAATTTAGGAAATGTTCTCTTCTAGAACTTCTCAACCTAACCCCCGGTTCCCAAAGGACTCACTTGTTGTATTATGCTTGCTGTTAATGCCGGACACCCTGTATAAACGAAATAAATTATGTGTGAATCATAGAATATGTTCTTATGCAGTATTTTTATGAATAAATTACTATAAGTAAATCTAAACGTATAGGCGCATATTCATAGTCAAATAAAGTTCGTATTTAACTTTAACTTTAAAATGTATATCTTATTTGGTCAACAATACTCATAAATGTATTAAGGCAATATCTAACGTATGCGGAATGAAATCTGCAGAAACTTTAAAAAATCGTATTTTTTTCAAAACTCTGTTTATTTCAAATGTTTTTATATTAATATTAAGTGTATATGTTGTCTTAATGTAAAAAAAAATCGTCCCATCCTCGCGGCTTTACGGCAGTTTTGGGGTACTTTCTCTACAGCTGTTGTGTAAATCGATGTTGGCATTTTGCGGAGCTCGTTCTCAATGTTAGGGAATTTTGTGTGCGAGTATGTGGATACTTAATTTAGTTATCAACAGCCTTATTACCCCTCAAAACAATGCTCACCTTGCCATTCGTTGCCGTCTAAAGTAAAATAAGACTCATCGTCCTTAATTCAAACGACATTTTTCTATGCGAAGAATGTTTTTTTTACCAAACTGTTCTGTCGGATTTTTTGAAGTATTTCCTGAACTTCTGAGACAGCTAGTTTCATCTTACTTTTTTTTCTGTATCTCCATTGCCTGGAGATACTTTTTGACTGCTTTTCAGTCGCACTGGAACTTTTCATAGAGCTGCCTGTAGGATTTTTACACTTTGCCTGCGGTCAATTTCCGTAATTATGATATTTTGCATGAGTCCATAGAGCAATGCAAGCTTGTTGCTTTTTTCAGCTTTCTATTACACTGTGTCACAAAACGAGGGTAAAAATAAATACCCTCGGCCCGGAACTATAAACAAGTTGTAGGTATTGGAAAACTAAATATAATGGTATACTACGAATTTCCAATATACCCTCAAAAGGTGCACGCATATAATAATCTTTAACTCTGCCATTTTTGCACCGATTTGCAATTATAAATATGGAATTTAAAGAAAAAAAAACACCTTTATTACCATATGGTATGATTATCTACGATGACAAGTCGCAAAGACACAATCGATAAATTTGAAAATTTAATATAAAAAAACATTTTTTTGTTCGATAAAAGATAAGCTTCTGACCTTTTTATAGAAAAAAATATCTGTAAAACAAAAAAATTCTTTAAAATATTGTAAACTTTAAAAAAATTTTGGAGTTTCAAAATTGTTTGATTGTATCTTTGCGACTTTTCATCGTAGAAATATATGTCAGTAAAGGTGTTTCTTTCATCTTTAAATAACACATTTATAATTGAAAATCGATGTAAAAATGGCGGAGTTAGTGTTTATTATAGGCATGCACCTCAAAAAATCAGGGGAGGGGGAAGTGAAAGAGGATTCAACCACGCCAATTTTAAAAAATAATTGTCACATTGTTATAAAGCCGTAACCAAATTTTTACGTTTATATCACAACTGGAAGTATTTTATATGCAGCTGGAGAATTCCATATTCTTTCCAGCAAGCTACGTTGTTCATATACACCTAAAGTGTGTAAAACCTTGTAGACACTATTTACACACCAATTTGCGTGTATTTATAAGTAAGAAGTGTTTAAATTTAACAAATATAATATGTTTATTTATAGCGCACCATAATGAAATTATAACTCAAGAGAGCAGCTTAAAATGTGTAATATTAATCGTTTACTATGTAACGCACTAAAACGTATTCTGTGTGTAATTATAGAGCAGTTAAACAGCGTAAAACATGTGTTAATTTAACTGTTTTTGAGAACAATCGATTTGCTGTCTGTTTGGCCAGCAAATCGATTGGCCACATTCCAGATATTACCAACGTTTCCGGTAGCCTTTGGTACTTCTTCTGCGGTTATTTCATCAAACGGTCGCTGTTCTATCAGAACTTCTCGCTCGTAGGTAGCATGCTACGGGAATAGTGTGTCTACGATATTACCAAGCAAGGTCGGACACTTCGGCGTCGGGTTAAGCGAATGCTCAACCCAATAATCTTGGATGCAGTTCACAGTATCACTTGCGGGAAAAGGTGGTTTCAAACATCGATTCGTCGACTTCAAACGTCGACCCGTTTGCCGCAATTGTCGACTCATCTACTGCATTCTGATTCCTGGTCCGTGGTAGAGGTGTCGGGGGTTGTTGCTGGTGGTGGCCTCTTTTTGATCTCAACCATTTGATGGCAAGCCAGACAATGATGAATAGAGTGATGGCTAAGCTGGTGTATCCAATGGTGAACTGGTGCAGTTCTCGGTTGGGATTCGTCAATGGATGAGTCTCTTGTTCCTTAAGCAGGCTTAGTTTATGTTTCAGCAGCTGTAATCAGTTCATTGAAGTCAGTTCATGGCACAAAAGACGTAATCATGGATGATTCATAGATTTTATGGCCCACCAGTGTCGTCAATTTATCCTTTAGTACACTGTAAAGTGAAATGTGTTATTCATACACACCTAAAGTGTGTAAAACTTGTAGACACATTTTACACACAACTTTGCGTGTATAAATACGGTAAGTGCTTTTAAAAAACAGGCATGCGTGTTAATAAAACATGCCAAAATCTTGAATGTGTGTTTTTTTTATTTATCAAAATAAATATACACTTAAAAATGTGTGTTGTGTGTAAAATTACACACCAAAAGATAGGTTCACTTTGCAGTGTATGCACCCTTATTCGATAGTAATGAGACCGGAACCCTCTAATTTCAGTTCCGTTATCGTCGACTCACACAAAATGCTGACTGATTTTGTAGGGAAGGCGACGTAGATGAAAGAGTTTGCTTCAAGTAGTTGGATCCAGTCAGGTGAGCTATTTGTTGTCTTAAGGGTACAGCCATCTATATTTGGAGATTCTCCAAGACAATTCAATTCGCAAGAACTTATGTTGGAACCTCGCCGATATATTGGAAGGTGCTGTTGACACATATGTTCGCCATCACCTATTGTGACACATCTAGCATAAATAAATAAATAAATAAATAAGGGGTAGTACTGGTCCCGATGAAGATTTGCAATGAGAAACTCTGCTGTGTATTGGATTGTTACAAACATATTTGGTTTGATTCTGGTCGGTACCGGGATTACGTGCAATAGTTCGAATGGCTCATGTGAGACCAATGGAATTTTTAAACGGAATATGATGTGTGAAGTTGTCGCTCTCCCTTCAATGCTCATTAATTTGTAGAGTTTCCTGATGTCCACTCCATTGTAGGGTAGTTGCAGAATGGCCGGAATGTGGCCCTTGATCGGAATCCAGTGCTTTCTTAACTGCGATGGTTTTATTAGCAGTGAGTTCACCTGGCCGTGATGAGAGTCTACAAGTACGTCAATGAGTAGTGCTTGCGTTCGTTGCAACTCATTTATAGCCATCAGTATCCGCAGTGCTAACGCGTTAAACAGTTCCGTTCGTTTGTGGTCCTGTGACCATGTGACTAATTCCAAAATTTGTTGTCGAGTCTCCTTGATGACCTTCTTTAAATTTTCGAACTCGTCATTGGTTTGTTTCAATACGTTGGTAGTCGAGTCGATCACTGAAGTTTGGTTTCGAAGAAGGTTCAACAAGTCTTGCTCATTTTTGTACACGTCGGTGATTACATTCGACATCTTCTCTGCATAGTGCGAGTCGAGGACACCAAATAGCGCGTTTGCTACACTTCCGATGATGGCTAGGGGAGCGGTTATTCGATGTCGAGCTTCTTTGGTGTTTGTTATGAGCTCATTATTGTCTGCTAATATGCACTGTCTACTCAAAAACTACCTCACGAATAGAAAATTTGTAGTAAAATACAAAAGCTTTGTCTCCCGAAAATACGAAATACTGGCCGGAGTACCACAAGGCAGTGTCCTCGCGCCCCTGCTATATATTCTCTATACTGCAGATATGCCCAAAAGTGATCGAACTCTCATATCTTTTGCTGATGACACTGCTATCATGTGCTCTCACTCAAACCCAGACATGGCATCTCTATACGTGCAAAAACACTTGGACACTCTAAGTAATTGGCTACATCGATGGAAAATCAAGGTCAATGAATCCAAAAGCTGTCACTTAACCTTCACTCTAAGAAGGGGCACCTGTCCTGCTCTGAAGATAAACGGCCAAGTCGTCCCTGAAAGTTCCGAAACCAAGTATCTTGGAATGCATCTCGATCGCCGACTCACATGGCATAAACATATTGAATTCAAAATCACTCAGATCAAATTAAAGCAATTGGAACTAAATTGGCTAATCTCAAGGGCATCAAAGCTAAATCTCACATACAAAGTCCAAATATACAAAAGTATAATAAAACCCATATGGACATATGGAATTGAACTCGGGGGCACTGCCTCTCCCTCGAACGTGGAAAAACTCCAGAGAGTCCAATCTAAAAACCTGAGACAAATTGCCAGAACGCCTTGGTATATAAAAAATACTAACATCCACAGTGACCTGAATATACCTGCAGTAAAAGACGAAATTCCGAAATTTACCTCGAAGTACAAGCAGAAGCTCATGTTTCACCCAAACATTCTAGCTAGAAATTTACTGAGACCTCTGAATCCCTCACGTCTCAAACGAAACTAATATATTCCCCATATATTAGTTACGATAACTCTACATTGCCTAAATCAATGGATATAGGGCAAATAGTTTTAATCTGAATATTATAAAAATAAGCTAAATTTCAGAATTTTTGAAAAATCATTGTTAGACCTAAGTTATTATTAGGTGATTCAATTGAATAAAATTACTATTAAAAAAAAAAAAAATTATTGTCTGCAATTTCTTGTAGCTTGACCTCAAATTGAGCGATCGTTTTTGCGCAGTTGATGACGTCGTTCAACTCATTGCTGAGTAGGCCCAGTTCCTTTTTGCTGTTAACTAGGTTTTGATACTCAGCATTGTAAGTTGTCATGTTGTAAAAAATGACTAAAGACCACTCTGTTGACGTTAAATGAGTGAGCCCCATTCTTTCATAGTATATCCCTGGTTGATTCCGGAATGGTTCATTCTTTACCTCTGGATGCGCACACAGTGGCACAATCAATGCAGCAATAATGACTATCATTGCCATCGATGACAGTGTTCGACTTCGCCTTGCCTCATCGCTGTGGTCTGTGTCCCTCCCTTTTAAATTTTGGTCTTCCATGTTGGAGTGAAGAGATCCACTTCGACTCCTTTTTATTTCATTTTCGATCACAGGGAGGGGTGCAAGCCGGTGAATTGGACGTTTTCGTATGCCACCCGATGTTTGTACGTCAACTACTCGAACTGCCTGGTATGTTTTCACTATCCGTCCCAGCGGCCATTGGAGCGGTTTATTTGGATATTTTATTAAAATTCAAAAACATTTTTCGGTGTTTTTGGGTTTTAATCTGTTCCGCCTTTCGGATACCACCTGTCCAGCCTTAGAGAAAACCCTCTCCCTTGGAACTGACGTGGCGACTATTGAGAGGTACCTTTTTGCAATAGCTGCCAGGCCGAGATATATTTTTCTCTAGTCCGCCACCACTTCAGCAGATTTTTCGTTCTTTGTAATATATCCTCATTAATATATTGGTTTAGTTCCACAAGAGCTGTTGCAGTAGAACTTTTGACCGTCACCTTTGCCCGTGAATCGAAATCTGCCCAGATGGAATCGGGTTGCGTTTAATTTGATAAACTGTCATCTGTTTGGCTGTTGCTGCCTTTATTTTGCATTGAGTTCCTCACCTTTATAACTTCTTCCTTGCAAATCTTCAGAGCGGCGTTGTCAGTGAATGCTTTCGTTTTAAAGCGCTGGTCAATAAAAGTCGCACTCGCCAAAATGGAGTTGTATTCAAAACGAAGTTGTTTCCATTATTAGTTTCCATTGCGGCTTACCAATAGTCTGTTGCATATTTGTCGGAAACCTTAGTGCTTATATGAAAATGTTCTACAGTTGACCAGTATGTGCGAGACACGGCAGCGTTATCGAATACAATAGCGGACACTTTTTTCGTTATATCAAACTGATTCAATGATGCCATTATCACGTTACGAAGGTTTTCTGCATCATGGGCCCCAATTATCTGACCACAGTTCAGCAACACTGATTTTTCCTGCCGGTAATGAAGTTTTTTTTTCTAATTTGTTGTATTTATTGAATATTATAGAACTACAGAACTAACAATAAATGTTCGAATCTTAATACTAATTACATTTTTTATTCTAAACCAATGTTATGAATACACTTAAATTATTCAAAGAGAATACTAGTTTGATCAAAGAACATTAATCAATGAATGCATTGAAATTAATCAAAGAAAATTGTGGCTATATAGTGTTATCAGGATTGAGGTTTGAGGTGTAAAGTGTAGGATTTTAGTCATATTAAGCCGCGTAGGAGTTGATGCTATGTTCGATTTCTTCGTCAACAGTTGCGATATTGAGTTTAGAGTGCAGTCTTTTATTTCTGAAGTGCCCTGGTGCTCCTGTGATTGTTCGGAGTATTTTTGATTTAGGGCGTTGTATTAGATTTATTGTGGATCCCCAGAGCTGTATTCTGAAAGTCCAGATGGGTTTGATTAACATTTTGTATAGCAAGATCTTATTGTTGAGATTCAGCTTAGATTTTTTGTTCAGAAGCCAGTACAGGCTATTTGTTTTAAGTTTTAGTTGCTGCTTTTTTGCTTCGACGTGTCTTCTCCATGTCAGTCGTCCGAGGTGAATGCCAAGATATTTAACGCATGTATCTTGAGGGATCTGAACACCATTTAAGGCGATTGGGGAGCATGTTTCACGGTTAAGTGTGAATGGGACGTGAATGCTTTTCTTTTCATTGACATTTATTCTCCATTTATTAACTGGGTTGGAGTGAGTGCTTAATATGGCCGTATCGTCTGCGAAGGTAGACGTCGTTAGATGATCGGCGGTAGGGAGATCTGCTGTGTATACGAGGTATATCAGAGGTCCTAAGCAACTACCTTGTGGTACGCCTGCCATAATGTTGTGTGGAAGATACATGGCTCTTATATTTTACTTTAAACATGCGTTTGTTCAGATAGGATCCCATAAGGCTGTGAATCTCTGGGGGAAAGTAATTCATTTTTTTATGCAACAGACCTTCATGCCATATTCTATCGAACGCTTGAGCTACGTCTAAAAATATGGCCGAGCAGTATTTTTTCTCTTCGAAGGCGGTTCTAATTTCGGAAGCAATCCTGTGGACCTGTTCAATAGTTCCGTGTTTCGTTCTGAATCCAAATTGATGTTGCGGAATTGTGGCATTACTTTCCAGAGCGGGTAGTAACTTTAAAAGGAGATCTTTTTCGAAGACTTTCGAAAGTATGGGGAGAAGACTGATTGGTCTATACGATCATAGTGATCGTATAGACCAATATGCGGTGAAAGTGGCTCAATTCTACGTGGTTCATTTGGTTTAAAAACATTTTAGAGATGGTCTACGAATGCTTCTCTTTTTTCGCCGTCGGTTCTTCACCAGGATGTGGCTGATATTTTTATGGGAGGTTCAGACTTCTTAGGACATTTAATTTTGTTGGTATCTTTCCAGAGGGAATAATTTGTTTCAGAAGTCGCTGTCAAGTTCTCCAAGAAGCATTGAAGCTCTTTTTCCCTGTCATCGTTCAGGGCTTTGCGAAGGACTGTGCTGGCATATGCGAGTTGTTGTTTTAATGTAGACGATCTAGTTTTTTGCCACTCTCTTCGCAGTTTCCTCTTTTCAGAAACCAATTTTTGAATATAGTTTGATGACTTGGGGCGTGTTTGAATAGTTTCGCAGTGTGTCGGTGTGGAAAGATTTGCTGCTGTGGTTAGAGTCTGCGTGAAAACTTCCATGGCATTGTCAATGTCATCTTATTTGCAGGTGTGAGCTTACGTATTTGTGAAATTTCAGCCAGTTGGTTTGTTTGTTGATTAAATTTGTTGTTAAAGGTTCAAAAAGGTAGCTGGAAGATAGTGATAAAATAATAGGAGAGTGATCGGATGAAAGGTCATATATGGTTACAGCTGATAAGAGTTGTCGATTGATATTCTTCCCTGCACCAAAATCTATCAAATCTGTTTTTTTTTGTGTCAGATGGCCAGTAAATAGGTTGCCCTGATGATACAAAATCAAGGCTGTTTCCTTGAGATAGCGCACTGCAAAGTTGATTACTTTTAGTAGAAGTCAGTCTAGATCCCCACTGTACATGCTTTGCGTTGTAATCACCGGCAGCTATAAATCTGTTTCCGAGTGTGCTGAAAAAATTGGTAAATTGTTGCGTAGTAATTTTATATTGGGGTGGGCAATATATATCATATCTTGAGATGATTCATTTTTTGGCGTAGAGTAATTGCAAAATTTGGGATTGCGTGCGTATCATATTCTGCATTGTGACCATAAATTGACTTAGGGTCTGATTTAATGATGTGAATAAGTCAACATTCGAAAATTTTTGTGAAGGTTCGGAACTTGTTTTTTCTCCGGTTTTTAATATATCTGCATAGCTGGTAGCTGGTTGTGTATCAACTGTGGACATTGTCGTCGGGACTTTGTATGCTGTGGTATAACCAGTACGTCTTGGCAAGTGTTGAGATCGTGACTGTTGTTTTATATATTCATAAACTGGACAGCCCCGATAGTTAGCAGTGAGAGCTCCACCACAGTTGCTGCACTTTTTGGCGATGCTACAGGTGGTTGTAGCGTGTAAGTCACCACAGACTACGCAAACACTTCGAAGTTTGCAGTAACTTTTCGTGTGGCCAAATTCCTGACAATTTTGGCACTGTACGGGACCCTCTTGTGTGGTTCTTCAACTGTAATTTTTCGGTGTAGAATATATCGCAAGTCATATATGGGGTGCGTTTCTCCCTTTTTTAGTTTGCTTGCGCATGGTTCAAGCTCATCGCGATATATCTGCTGAGGAATTTTTTGGCGATTTACAATATTGTAGACCGATTTGATTTTAAAGCCCTCAACTCCCAGTGCTTCTTTAATTTCATTGGGTTCTAGTCCAGATTCGATGCCTTTAATAACCACAGAAATTCCTTTGCTACTCTTAAGTTGGTATGTATAAAAGTTTATGTTATCTTCTAATTTAGCAATAACCTTACGAAAACTATCTTCGTTGTAAGTCTGAATTTTTATTTCCATTATGTTGCCTTTTGTAATAGGTACAACATGAAACATTTTTCCTCCCACAAGCTGGGAGATTGAGTCAATGAGTTGTTTGTTGTTCTTTTCTCGAAGATATATGGGAGGTTTAATATTAGGTGGATGGGTGGCTGGAGATATTGTTGTATTGATTGTTGACCAGCGGAACAGTGAGGAGAAAAGAGATGTGTTGAGAGATAATGTGAACGTTGGCGTCGGCTTAGATCAGTCATGCGCATTTCATAGCACATCTCTCTATTTCACACATTTTCTTATGCTCTTTATTTTAGTCTTCAAACAGACAGCGGCGAGTGCACACGTTGGCATGCTACCGGATGATTTTAATATTATTATTCAAGGGCACTGAAAAAATTAATTATGGTTTCAAAGAATATTATATGATAAAAAATGCTTTTGGCAAAATCCAATGCCTTTTATGTTATAAAACATTAAAGAAATTTAATATATATGTTATTAAAAGGCATTTTGATTCTTTTCATAGTAACATTAATAAATTTAATGATATCAAAAAAAAAAAAAAAACCGTTTCAAAAAAATAAATGTTTGGAAAAATGAATTGGAAAATAGGACAAAACATCAACGAAACCAAAAAAAAACAAAATAAAAATACCAATTTAAGCCAAAAGTATTGTTGCATTGTCCTGAATTAGCAACAATCAGCTCAAGTGTTTTGATTTCCTCGCCCAGTTTAACTTTTACTAACATTGCACCCAAAATAGGAATCTCAGCATTACCATAACCATATAATTTAACTGAGGTATGGTATAATTGCGGGTTTTTTAATGAATTGTAGCCAGTTAAACCGATAATAGATCGAACCGCTCCTGTGTCGAATTGAAATTGCATGTGCTCATCATTGACTTCAGTATTTATGAGCATCTTATTACCAGCTCGAGTGATGACATTATCCCACATGGCAGATCTCACCAATTTCGTCATCACTAATTTCTTCTATTTGATTAGTATTACAATTGGAGTTCGACTTACATACAGGTGCGATATGTCCGATGCGCTTACATTTGTAGCATTAATCCTTGAGGTATTTACAGTTTCGCTTTTCATGATGTTTGAAACATCCGCTGCATGATGGTAGTTGAGGTCTTGATTGCTGAGGTCTTGATTGTTGTAAACTTGATTGTTGAGGACTTGATTGTTGAGAACTTGATTGATGAGGACTTGATTGATGAGGTCTCCCGTAATTGTTTTTGTTGTATTCTTGCTTCGGTTTCTTTTGCTGCTTCATGGCATAAATCTCAGCTTCATTCGTGCTTGTGTTTTTCATGCTCTTTATAGTCTTTTGCGTAGACTCAAAAGTTTCGGCAATTTCCATCACTTCTTGTAAAGATGGATTTCGGCGGCCTTACGTGCGTACAGATTCATCAGGCGTATATAAAATTAGAATATCTCTTATTAATCCGTCAGAGAATTCGCAATTGCAATTGTCTTGTTTGCAAGCAAAATTGCACTCTCTAGCCATACCTCTTAATTCCGTTACCCACTGAATATATGTCTCACCAACTCGTTTTTGTCGCTTATAGAAATCATATCTAGCTTTGATGACATGTGTTTTTGACTTATTGTGATCCTCCAGTTTGGCCACTAGCTCCTCAAATGAGAGTAATTGAATTGAATTCTTCCCAATGAGCTTTTGCAGAAGTCTGAATGTTGCATCTCCTTTCCACGATAGAAAAAACTACTTCTTTCTTGCTGAATCATCAACGGCATAAGCTTTAAAATGCTCTTCTAATTGGCGCTTATACTCGTCGAAATCGTGCTTCTCCTCTTCAAACGAATGAAATTTTGGTACTGGTACTGCCACGTTCGCTACGGATGTGTTGCTGGTTGAACTCTCTCCTCGTTGACCAATAAATTGAAAAATGCTGCTGTTGCGCCAGCATTTGCTGTGTCCATTCTTGCTGCTTCGCTAATATATCCGCAATTAATCCTTTCATGTTAAAGAATATCTCGTCGCCAATAAAAGATTTCAAAATAGTCGGATATATTAACAATAAAAAAAGGTCTTTATTCAACAAGGAAAATTCAAGAATGAGAAAATATTTTTCTATAAAAGAAGTTTATAACAAACAATTATTATCACAATTATTGGTTATCAATGCAAAGTGAAATGAAACAAAGTGTTAAACACATCACTCACTAATACAGATCGATTGTTGGACGAGGAGCATTCCCAGCAAACAATATTATGAGCGCTCAGAATTATGACTCCGAAAAGAGTCTCATTTCTGATGATTTCATGAGCGCTCAGAAATATGACTCAGAATGGAGTCTTATTTATGATGAGTTTATGAGCGCTCAAAAATATGACTCAGTCTTATTTCTGATGATTTTATGAGCAATCCGAATTGACTCAGAAAAGAGTCTTATTTGTTTAGATTTTATGAACATAAAATATGAAACAGGTTTGTTTTTGTCGGAATGAATGATAGAAGCGCAGTAGCTCAAGGGATAGCACTACAAAACATGAGGTTCCGGGATCAAATCCCGATAAAAAAAAAATTTTTATTTAATATTTGATTTTTCTTAATTATTTAAAATTTTTTAAAAATTATTTTTGTACATTTTTAGAGGGTTAATTTTTTAGCTCTTTTCGGAATCTTTTCTGGGTCTTTTGTGAGTTAATTAAGAATCACAAAAGAGTATTTTGTGGTTCATAATTGAACTCATAAAGAGGGGACAGTTTTATGAAAAAACACGCTCCATCCAGACTCTTCTTAGTATTCATTATGAGGGTAAAAGCTCAGAAAAAAGAGTCATTTAGGACTCTTTTCGGATTCATATTGTTTACTGGGTTGCTCGATGTGGTTGCGGTAGTTGCTGTATTTGATGAAGCGATAGTTGAAGACTCTGCCTTGCAAGAAACAACTGACTCCCATTTTACTGGATCTATAGGGTATACAGCTATTTTATAGTAACAATGGGTGAATCAAGGACTTTTAGAGCTGGGGCCGGTTCGCGTAAGCCGATAGTGAACGAAACCGACAGTGTGAGTATCGGTTTTGGTTCGCGTAAGCCGATACTCGACAAAAAAGTATGAAAATTACCGATAGTTGAAACCGACACCTTTTGATGTGTCGATTTCACTGATTTTTCAAACAATTGACAAAAAAAAACTGTTGCGCTCGCAAAAAAAATTAAAAAATGCTGGCAAAAAGTAATTTAATTTATCTAGTAATATTTAACCACATTTTTAATGCGTCCAATTGAAATTTTTGGTTTGGACCGACCACAAATACGCACACTGCAAAGTGAAATGTGTTATTCATACACACCTAAAGTGTTTAAAACTTGTAGACACATTTTATATACAACTTTGCGTGTATAAACACTGTAAGTGCTTTTAAAAAACACGCATGCGTGTTAATAGAACATGCCAAAATCTTGAATGCGTGTTTTTTTTATTTATCAAAATAAATATACACTTAAAAATGTGTGTTGTGTGTAAAATTATACACCAAAAAATAGGTTCACTTTGCAGTGCAGCCAAGAAAAAACTGACACAAAAAAGGAAAAGTCTCTTCAAAACCGCGGAGTACCGTACGACGTTTTTGCTTTTAAAACCAAATCATTTCAATAAGCCGTATTGGATTTGAGACATCCCTCAGCATTCTTTGTCGTCTAACAAGATCAAAACCCTCGTCGCTGTCAACATCCAATAGAACATGCCTCAACGGACACATTTCTTGATCACTTTCGTGTTATTTTGTTATTTAAACTTCTTTTTTTCAATTTTAAATCTGTCATTTGACAGTTGTCAGCTGTTTAAATGACTTGTTCGCAAATAATGTAATAAATTTTGTGTGCTTACGCAAATAGCACTCGACTTTTATTTTATCGGCTTACGCGAACCAAATTTGCACTATCGGTTTGATTGTGTCGATTTCAACTATCGATTCTGTGATAGTCGAGTATCGGCTTACGCGAACCGGCCCCTGTAGATTGGTTCCAAATCATACACACGTATTGCAGAGGTTGTGACTTTCAAACAAAACTCAGTGATTTGTGCTTGGCTTCGTTTCGTTTATCTTTTTGAGAAGATTGCCGAACAAAAACCGAGTAATCTGTGAGTAAACCAGTTTTTCAAATCAGTTGTGATTTGTGAAGCAAATGAGAAGGTGGTTTCGTATAAAAATAAAATCAGACAAAATCAAATAAAGTAACAAAAAATATTTAAATACCTTGAATAATATTCTTTTGGAGAAATGATATTCGTTTTGTGTAAAGTTATATATTTTCTTATAATTGAAAATGTTTAAAAAAATTTTAATTTTGTAAATAAAGTTTTAATAAATATGTGAAAAATAAGCAAACATGTGAGTAATTTAATGCTAATATAAATTATTTTCAAAGCAAACTATATTTTTGTTAAGCACGCTAGGCGATATAAATACAAAAGCAACGACTTCGGTTTTGGCTTTCGAGTATTAAAATCAGTGCGTACAGTATGGTCAAAGAGTGAAGTATATAGAACGGTAAATAAATGTATATTGTTGAGAATGGTTTTTATATTTATTTTAACAATTTTAAATTTGTTCCAATTGTTATTTATACAGATTTTCATTTAACCAATTTTTACTATTTTTTCCTTTTATACAGATTTTCAATCTCTTACTTTAGGATTTTTACTTAAAAATCAATAGTCGTGTTTTGTGCTACTGAAAAAAATTAAGATTGGGTTTTTTTTGCGAAAATAAATTTTAGATTAACCGAAAGCTAGTATGCAGCTAAGTCGTTGTAACTGGTTCTTAACTGACTACAAGTATTGTATAGGGGCCAATTTTGCACCGCTAGGAAAGAGCTAGATTGTAGTGGCTATTTCTAACCGGAGGTAATGCAGAGGTGGCAGCTGGTAGCTTCCTCCAATGAAAACGCCATGTTAAATTCGTCACTTCACCACATGTAAAAGAGATTTGGGTGGAACCAGTAGCCCCCTACTGCAAAGCTAGTTCGGAACTATTTTGGAACTAGACCGCTTTCTTGCAGGGTGCTAATACTGATTCAGATGTTGGAGCAGGACAGGGACATTGCTGGCTCCAGGAGAGCTCCTTCCGTCCATGGTTTGTATCGGGTTTGTTCGAAACGATCTCTTCACACATGAAGGTAATAATTATCCCGCCGGTGGTGGTGAGTGTACATGTCGTGAGACGATCACTTCACCGAGCTTTGTTTCATGATTTTGCCTCTCTGGCGGGGTGCGAGAAGGCTCATATTTGGCGTTCAATTTCATTATACCCTGCACACTAGTGTCCAAGGGTATATTGTTTTTGTCACACCGTTTGTAACGCCCATAAGGAGGTGTGTCCGATATGGAAAAGTGTATATATTCTTGATCAGCATCACCATGAGTCCATTAGTCCATGTCCGTCTGTCCGTCTGTCATTTCGCACGATAACTGTCGTAGCTCTTGAGCTATCGACCCAAAATATTGGGATTCCTCTTGTTTTGGCGAATGATTGGACGGTATTGAAAATGGGCAACATCGGATAAGAGCCACGCCTACCTCCCATACAAAATGGCCGCCAATTTTATATTATTTTTGTTTATCTTGAGAAATACTTAACCGATCGCCTCCAAATTTTGGGATTCCTCTCATTTTGGCGAACGATTGGACGGTATTGAAAACGGGCAACATCGGATAAGAGCCACGCCTACCTCCCATACAAAATGGCCGCCAATTTTATATTATTTTCGTTTATCTTGAGAAATACTTAACCGATCGCCTCTTATTTTGGCCAATGATTGGACGATATTGAAAATGGGCAACATCGGATAAGAGCCACGTCTACCTCCCATACAAAATGGCCGGCAATTTTATATTATTTTCGTTTATCTTGAAAAATACTGAACCGATTTGGATGCGGTTTTTTGCATTGGGTTGGAAATGAGGTCGGGAACGAAATGGGAATGAAACCGGAACGAAATGGAATTGGACCGAAACAAAATGGAACTTAAACAAAATTCTTAAATGGATCAGGAAACTAAAATTATCGATAAATATTGGAAAATCTATATATATAAAATAGACGTGGATGTTTGTCTCGAGTGGACGCGAAAACTACAGCACCGATTCTCACCAAAATTTATATATGTGTTCTAGGGGTCGTGAGTCGTGACATAGGATAGGTTTTGACACGCCCACTTTTACCGCCCACAAGTTAGAAAATACGAATTTCTCTCACATTTGTGAATCTTTAAAAGCAAATACCATATGATCAACAATCAACTTGGTTGCCACCTAGGACTTAATTTTTCCCCACCCAAGCAGTGTTACCATATCTGCTGATATTCCCAGTACAACATTAAGGTCCGCACACATCAACGCGAAGTACCGCAGCCGCTGCGAAACTTACTCAAAAATGTTTCTTGCAAATGCGAAAATATATTTGTTTGAGGTGAGCAATTTCATAAAAACAAATAAAAATGTCAATCTATCTATATCTATATATCTATATATATAGAAGAGACGTGTATGTTTGTCTCGAGTGGACGCGAAAACTACATCACCGATTCTCACCAAAATTTATATATGTGTTCTAGGGGTCGTGAGTCGTGACATAGGATAGGTTTTGACACGCCCACTTTTACCGCCCACAAGTTAGAAAATACGTATTTCTCTCACATTTGTGAATCTTTTGATCAACAAAAAACTTGGTTGCCACCTAGGACTTAATTTTTCCCTACCCAAGCAGTGTTACCATATCTGCGGGTTTTTTACCTTTCGGTTTCTTTCAAAGTATGAAATCGATTTGCTAAAGTATTTCACGTCGATGTACCGATCACAAATTTCAACAACTTCGTGTATTTTCAACATTAAATGGAGTAATAATTAAGGTTATTTCCATTTGATTGCATGTAACTTTTCAACAATGGAAAAAACCTAAGGCAGTGCCAAAATACGGCTTCTCATTGAGTATTACATATTCGCAATTCCATAATTTGCCCCAATCTCCCAGTGCACATTTTACGCCCACTTTCACAGTACTTCATTTCCACTTAAATGCATTTGCCATTTACATTCCAAATAACTACGGAAAAATGTCTATTGTGAATGGAAATTAAATTATACCCAACTTAAAGCTCCCCACACACTGCCGCGAAATTTCCCCAAAAATTGCTCAAAAATTGCAAGGCGATATTCGGCTCGGACAAATTTTTTCGTGCTGAAAAATTTCACAAAAACAAAAACAAATGCATATCATTCTGGAGTGCACTATCGTATTTTCAAGAAAAAGTACCACGACACCAACGAAATTTTGCATTCATGTGTGGCGACCTTAAATGCTCTCTGCGAAAGTCGCCCACTTTCACAGTAACCCTACACACAGTACTTCATTACAACTTAAAATACCCAAAATTCCGCCGCCGCGGTACTTTCTCGAAAATTCTTCCAGCAAAGATATTGGAATGAAAAAATTTGGTTGCGGTGAAAAATTTCAAAGCTACAACTAAAAATGTGTATCATTTATAAATTTTCTTTAAAAAAACGCAGTATCGCATATTCAAGCAACATTTTTGTTCAAGTTCCGTACCGGCTGCGGAATTTCGCGTTGGCTTAAGGGGACCTAAATGCAGGCAAACCGCCATTAATATTACGAGAAGACGTCCATTGCGAATGAAAATTAAATTAAACTTGACTTAAATGCACACAATGCAATTGGTCTTTTCGGCAAATAAGCACTGCAAAATTGTCCCAACAAGTTATAGAAATCACTTTCTTCCCACAAGAAAAATTTACAAAAACACAACAGAACGTCTCTCAATGTGGCAACACTCCTCACAGACGGGGCGCTCAACCAGTGCAGCCAACTTTAGGAAAATTTCCCTTCCTAAGGGAATTTTTGGTTTAATTTTGTCTAAAAGGGATAAAGGTACTTATTTTTTCTTAATTTGAAGGTGCACTTAGACCGTAGGAGCGAACACAACTTTTGTCGCGAACTCCAATCGTAAATGAAATTCCGTTCGTGCAACCGTTTACACTGACTAAATATTACCTCCCGCACCAGCATCGGAATCTACAGATTTGTTCGTTTTCAAGTGTTTACACTGTCGGGCCATTTTGTGCGAGCATTCGGCTACGTACCAAAGCTCAAAGATCGTAATCCAGTCGTTTGTACCGGCCGATTTAACGGCATGTGCTTCAAATACTAATACCAAATGTCATTTAATTTAATTTCAATAATCTTCCAAACATACTTTACTGCGCTACATACATACATACAATACGAATCATTCATTCATCAAAACCTATTTCAATACCAATCGCTACATCAATTTTCCTCCCTATAAAATTGTACAAAATTAACTCCACAGTATAAACATATATATTTAAAAATGACTTTCATCCATTCATACATTACATTGCAGACAATGCAACAACAAAAAATTATTTAGGCCCAGCGAAGCGGACCGGGCCTAGCTAGTTATCGATAAATATCGAAAAATTATCGATAAAAAATCGAAAAATTGTCGATAAATTATCGATAAAAAATCGAAAAATTATCGAAAAATTATCGAAAAATTATGAATTAAATATCGAAAAACTATCAATAAAATACCGATTTTCGATAAAATTACTAACACATGGTCTCAGAATGTATCGTACTCGCATGTGCAGGGTATTATAGCTTCAGTCAGACCGAAGATAATTCTCTTACTAGTTTTTTTTTTGGTTTTTGTTTGTTCACTGTTTTCCGTCAGTGCCAAAACGAATCGATGTAAACAGCGCGTCCGATCACGTAGCAATCACGCGCAAATTTTTCAAATTTTTCCAAAGTTAACACAATTACATCATAAAAAAAATGTCTTTCTATTCTTTACAAAATTTAATAAAAGTTCACATATTTCACAAATGGTTTTTTGTGTGTATATGTGAATTCAGGTTTGCCAACAGGGTCATTTTGACCTGGAGACTCCAGGTTTTGGATGTCAATCTATGGGCTCCGAAAGTTCTGCTAAACCGAACTTTCTCCGGGTTTCACAATTTTTCATCTATTTTGGGAACATTTTTTTTATATACATTTTTTAAAAGATATAAATCAAATAATGCATTTAATAAATCTTCTGTCGGCATTTTATATTGCTGCAGTTTGGTTTGTTGCTGTTCAATAAATGCAAGTTTTAAATTATCAGGGTATTAATGATCTCTTCGCCTGGGGTTCTAAAATGTGAAAAATTATGTTTTTGTCAAACACCGGCGGCAATAAACCCTCAATTTGTTTCTATGGTGAATAATATGTATTAAGCTATTGACCTGCCAGGATGGCCCAACCTTTTCGGATTCGACAATCACAAAGGAAGGACTGGATAACCACGAAAGACGGTCTATGTGAGGCAAATCTCCAAAACCTAACCGAACCCTTGATCCATACAACATTTTTATTGGTTTATTAGTACACCTTAAAAATATCATTTTTTCGAGGAAAAAAAATATGAAGCAATGATTTTAAAAAATGAAAATATGTCTTTGTAACGGTCTATGAGAGGCAAATCTCCAAAACCTAACCGAACCCTTGATCCATACAACATTTTTATTGGTTTATTGGTACACCTTAAAAATATCATTTTTTCGAGGAAAAAAATATGAAGCAATGATTTTAAAAAATGAAAATATGTCGGCCGCCGGGCTTGAACCTACGACTGCAGCAAAGAAGGCGCAAACTCTACCCAACTGAACCAAACCAGTTCAGAAAAGTTTTCAGCTAATGACGATTAAGTTCAGCAAGTATGGTGAAAACTTTAATTGGTATACACAAAAACAAAATATCATGTTTGACTGAAACAAAAAAAAATTTGATGCATCATTGCCACCCAACACTGTTTTCACGGCTAAACATTTTTTCCGATTGTCGATTATTTTTATTGCAAGGCGATTTAATCATTGGATTTTTCCAATTTTTTATTTTCGTATTATGTATTTTGACGTCCTAGAACCGAATCTGAAATCTTTTTTTGCCGCAAAAATCTGCTT
Source organism: Heteromyza rotundicornis (assembly GCA_951394025.1). Classification (NCBI taxonomy): domain Eukaryota; kingdom Metazoa; phylum Arthropoda; class Insecta; order Diptera; family Heleomyzidae; genus Heteromyza; species Heteromyza rotundicornis. The sequence goes on along the minus strand of OX596014.1, from coordinate 4,271,609 downwards.
TCCGAGATATACAATTTTTGAAGTTTCGATTTCCCCTTTTAGAATTCCTTGAGTGAATTCTAAGAAAGGTGTCTCCATTAATTTTGTACAATTTTTTTGGGGGTTTTAATTTTTATTTGTTTTTATATAATTTCTCACAAAGAAATATTTTTTATTCGAATATCGCATTTGCAAGAAATATTTTTGAGTAAGTTTCGCGGCGGCTGTGGTATTTCGCGCTGGTGTGTGGGGACCTTAATGTTGTAGTGGGAATATGTGCAAATATGAAATGTTATATAATAGTGTATAATGAAAATCTAATACACCACCGTAATAGGTGAAAATAGTGTTAGGTGGCAACGGTAGTCTTGTGGCAGTGTTATTTTCTTAAAGGTGGCAACTTTACGTAGAAGCTATTTTTGTTTATATGTCAAATATGATTTTTTGTGTGTGTATATACATGAAAGCGTTTTGCATACAGCTTGCTGGAGTTAATCGATATTAGCTAAAGGTATTGTGTAAGTCAAAGTGGCTTTTTTAAGCGTTTAGTTGGCTACGTGGAGGTCCTTTAAAGGCTGGCAGAGGTATGCTGCGTGATACCTGGGGCATCATCACCCAACACGGACTCGTAGCAGTGCAAATCCCCCTTTATTATTATTACTAGCTTATACCCACAGCTTCTCTCGCAATAATTTTGTAATTTAATGTTAACGTAGAAATGTTATATGTATTTTTTAAGCAACTGAAATAAAAATAGATTTTGCAAGACAACCCTCACCGAAATCCCTTTAATTGGACCAGAGTTACAGAACTTTAAAAATTTTAGGGCGTGGCAGTGGGCGGATCTTAAATTTCCATAGTCAACGCTCAGCCCATTCACCTCCCAGCACCAAATCCAAGATTTCAGCGAAATCCCTTAAATAGGACCCGAGTTAGAGCTTTACAAATTTTAAGGCGTGGCAGTGGGAGGACCGCAAATTTTCAGAATCAACATATTACCTATTCATTACCCAAAACCACATATAAAATTTCAGCAAAATCGGTTAAACACTGCATGAATTATAGCATTTTAAAATAATATTTTCCACCCCCACCTCGAACGCCCAAATTTAATGAAATTGACAAGTAAAATCGGTCAAGTATTTCTTGAGTTATAAGGGAACAAACATACAAACAAACCCACAAATCTACAAACATAGAATTTTATATAATCGCTGCGTCATGGGTTCGGAAACTCACCAGGGCGGCTAACATTTTTAAAAAATATATATGTGCATATATTGTAAGTTCCGTCTCATGACCGCAGCGTCGTGTGGACGAAACACCAGAATAGCTAACATTTAAAAGAAAAGAAGGTTAACAACTTATAAAAAATTTTAAGTGAAGCTGTTAATTTTGAATTGTAAAAGTATTATAAAATATTTAAATTGTAATCGCAAATATTAAAAAAATAAAAAACGAACAACTAACTATGTATATAGTTTTCCAAACTCTAACACCTATGCATGATCCCCAGTCAAGTGTATTTTAACTGTCAAGTGAAATGGTTTTTTTTTAAATTACAAATGAAAAATGTATCTTTAAGGTAGGCTAAATTTCAAAAGACTGTAAAGTCCTGAGAGATTTGGAAAGAATTGAAAGACTTCAAGGGAATACAAAGGAATTGCAAAAGACTTGAGAGAATGTAAAACAGTCTTCAAAGATAGCAGACATGACGCTATCCCAGACTAAAAACCAATTTACTTAATCCTTTGAGACTGCACGAAGAATGGGGACCTAAAATTTGTAATCCCAAAAAGACTTAAGACTTAAAATTTTTTCAATGCCATTCCAAAGACTTACATACCCGAAAGATTACAGTATTTTACAGCTTTGCTCCCTACAACATCTTGAAGCAGCATACCAACTACTTACATATTTTCCCGTCGTTCCAATCTTTCAGCGCGTTTCAGATTTTCGTCAGATTCTTTGTAAATTGTTGGAAATGAACCGTGCTTCAAAGCTCTCTTCGTGGTGTAACCTTAGAAAAATGAATAATTTCTGCAATATGAATGGAATTTAATTTAAATATGTCTCACAGATTTTATATTTCAGACTGTTTTCAAAATCGTCACTTGCAAAATGAACCATGCAAATGTGTGCAGTCTTCCACTTTTTTAGTAACATCTCATAGGACGGAAACCGAAAAAAACTGTATTCTGATGCTTTAACACAGTTTCTGTTCAGCGCATTTTTGAATATTTCTTATATTCTTATATTTTTTTAATTTAAACACAAAAACACTAATTTTTTTTATGCAAATGCACGTATACAATTAATTTTTCGACCACAGTGACGTCGCACACGATCAGCTGATTGTCAAAAAATGTAAACAACGTAACGGACCTGCGCACTACGCAATCTTCTTTTCTATCATTCTAGGGTAGGAGATGACCTTCATTCAAATAACCTTTGGGATAATATGCGACATGAGCTAGTGTTGATAAATTTATTGTGAAAAAAGTGGCAAAGTTTGTGCATTTTTAGCTGCGGCTGATTGCACTGGGACCATCGGAACATATTAAAGTTTCCTGGTTATTAATATATCCATGTTGAATTGCTTATTTTATGACAGTAACTCTGCGTTGACATATTGTACTGTAGACGTTGTTTGGGCGTTCTTCAACAACTGCATGAGTTGAGACTCCCTTAACCCTAGAGGAAGGTTACTTTTTTGATTGCCGGTCTGATAACAAATTCGAAAAAATGTTACTTAAACAAAAATGAAGTAACCTCCTTTGAACCTTGATCCAAAAAAACCTTTTGGGGATGGGGTCATTATGAAGACCAAGACCTATCAGAATCTGCTATCAGATCGGCAATCAGAATTTGGTGTTGCACAGTGTTATCAGTAAACAGATTTAATTTTTCGGATTAATTTGTTAATAATGGTTTTCCTGGTAAAGGCATGTTGATACTATTTGAGTAATTTAGAATGCGCTTAATAATTTTTAGTTTCTAATCTGGATGCGTCGAGGTAATTCCAAAAAAATTGCATGTAGAGCGCGCACTCCATAGGTTATGGCTTTTGCAGCTAGTCTTACAAATCTGATCTGTAATAACCAATCGAAGTGGTTACAGTTTCTATTTATGCTATATATAAAAACATTGGTGCGTATGTGAGTGAACATCACGGCTAATCCACTGAACGTATCGGAACCATACAAACACCATACGTTTATGTGTGACCTTCAGAAGATTTTTATAACACTTTGGACCAGTGATGGCATTTAACGCGTCAACAAATTCATTTCACGTTTTTACGCATCCAATTTGACGCGTAACGTCAAAAAATTTTACGCGGGCATTGGACTTAATTGATTAAAGGTAAGTGGTACCACTCATACAATTTAAGTATTACTTCAAAATATATTTGCGATACTTTCCAGCACACATGGTATTATGCTTCTTATTTCAAAAGTGCTATTCAATGATTAAAATTATACAAAGGTCAAGCATTTGACAAAAAAAAAATTAAGCAAACAAACAAATTTTAACTAAAAAAAAATTATTTTAATGTTTAAAAATCTAAACTAAGAAGAAATGTTTTAAAAAAAAAATTATAGGTGATTATAATTTTTTTTTTAAAACATTTCGGCTAGCAAAAAGAAACTTTTAAAACAAAAAAAGCTTGCCATTAACGAATGGATCACAATAAAAGCTGCATATACTATTGCCAAAAACAACACTCAAATCTGGAAAAAAAAAACACATTTTTCACACTTTATTGCATTGAAAAGTACACAGCGCACAGTGATTTTTCTATGGACAGAAAAAATTGTGAATACAAGGTTGTTGGATTTGGCCGACCTTAGGATTGTTTTAAAGGTAATTGTAGTACTAAGAAAAAGTGGGCAAGCATTCAGGGATTAAACATTTTTTTTGAAAGGGTCAGTACCTGAAATCAACTAAATTTTTTCAAAAATGATGTTAATTGAGCGTTTTGAGTAATAATTTGTCAAAAATAAATTTTTTGCTGGAATGACCTGAAAATTTGTTTTTTATAAAGGTAACAGATAGTACCTTTTTTGGTTTTTTAGGCTTTATTAAAAATGACAAATTTTCTTATAGTAAAATCCAAATATTTTTAAAGCAAAAAAATGCAAAATTATAAATATTTAAAAAGAAAAAAAAAATCCATGAAAATTCGTGCAATTTTATTCCCCTAACTTGTACTATGCTCCTTTGACTATAAAAAAAATTTAAAAACTTAACCGATTCAAACCAATTCTTTGAAAAAAATTTGTTTCAAAAAGTGTCAAAAATTTTATTTTTTTGTGAATATCGAAATTTTTTTTCCTTTTGACGGAAACAAAATTTTCTATTTGAAGGTTTAACCAATATAATTAAATTAAATTAACGCTGCCTTAATAAAAAATTCTTCAAAAACACAACCTTCTTCCTATACTCATTTGGTTTACCGTTATATTTTGAATGTAAACAAAACTGATGACAACACGTTGTATTTACTTAATTTCAAGTTTTGTAATATATATTATTTAAAATACCTTTATTAACAAATAGTGATATAGTGGGTTTGTGATGTCAACAAAAGAAAACTCCTCTAATATTTTATGAATATGTCAATTATTATGAAGTGGAGGATGATGTAGAAGAAAACCATAATAACGACAATTTCACTTCTATGCTAAGCTCAATAGAAAACTCCTCAGGAAGTAATTCCTCCAAATCAAAATCAGTCAATTAAAAAAAATTTTAACTTTGAGTTTGCAGAGATACAGGAAAAAAGCGTTGCTATGTTTTGTAGAGCACATATTTATCTTTATAAAACACCCAAGATCATAAAATAGAATCATCCATTTCAAAGTTATATCACTAAAAGTACTTAAAGTACATTTTTAGCATTCCTATAACATTTAAACTAAATTAGATGCCAAAAAAAACATTAGCATATTTGAAATCAGTCAGTTAAATGCCACTAGAAACAGTTATCAGAATTAAAATAAATTTTTCGACATTTAATTTTTGAAAGGTTTTATCTTAATTTTGATTTTAAAAAAAACAGCAATATGTTGGATTTAAGCGAAACCCTTAAAGGTTAGAGAAAAACCGATTACATTTTTGAAATCAGAGGACACAAATACATTATGAAACTGAGGTTGAAGTAATTCAGAATATTCCTTATATTTTTGTCCCAAGCTTATATGGAGACATATCACTGTGCAGCGTCGCATTTGGTTTTTTTAATGCATAAACATATAAACAGCTGAAACCCAAAAATAGCTGATTTCGACATAAGTTCGAATCGGATTTCATTTGAGTTCGAAATTTTGATTTCCTATAGTATTTTAGAACACCATTTCTAATCCGATGTAGAACACCACTAAATGCCTGGACGACGCACACTGGGAACGCTCCATACGTTTGGTGCCAAAAAATTCAATTAATTGATAGAAAATTCAATTAAACCATAATTTTCATAATAATAGTCATCATAATATTATTGTTTTTATAACCCTTATATATATATATACTAGCTGTTACATACCCGGCGTTGCACGGGTTGTATAAATTTTAAAATAAATATATATAGGAATTTGCGACAATTTCAATGGCGCTGTAGTTGATGGTTTATTCTCCCCGTGAAACTTGGTGCCAGTTGTAATCCCACCCGGTAGGAATCACCAAAAGTCCAAGGACGCACTTGGTGGCAGTTGTAATCCCACCCGGTATGAGCCACCCAAAAAATGTCCAAGGACGCACTTGGTGGCAGCTGTAATCCCACCCGGTATGATTCAACCAAAAAATGGCCAAGGAAGCATTTGGTGGCAGCTGTAATCCCACCCGGCATTCTTCTTATGTCCTGTTGTCCCTCAGGGGACATAGGGCCGGCATGATTCACCCAAAAAATGTCCAAGGAAGCATTTGGTTCCAGTTGTAATCCCACCCGGTATGATTCACCCAAAAAATGTCCAAGTAAGCACTTGGTGCCAGGTTGTAATCCCACCCGGCATGAGCCACCCAAAAAATGTCCAAGGACGCACTTGGTGGCAGCTGTAATCCCAACCGGTATGATTCAGCCAAAAAAAGTCCAAGGACGCAGTTGGTGGCACTTGTAATCCCACTCGGTATGATTCACCCAAAAAATGTGCAAGGGAGCAGTTGGTGGCATGGACCACTTAATATTCGATAGTTACTAAGTTACTTTTTAATAATATTTTTTGTTGTATGGGAGGTGCCACGCCCCGTTGTCCAAATCCAACCTCTTATGTCCTATTGCAAATTCCATCAATAACACAATTTTACCTTAAAATTTCAATAAAATCAGTAAAGCCGTTTAACCGTGATATGGGGTAGAATATTGTATGGGCGGTGCCACGCCCCTTGTCCAATTATTCCCATATTCGACACATAGCAGTACAACTCCATTCCAAATTTCACTAAAATATATCCAATAGTTGCTTAATTAGCTGGTATATAAGTTACGTGTTGTGTGGGCGGTGCCACGCCCCTTGTCCAATTATGCTCATATTTGGCATAAAGCTTGGAAAAGTTATTATGCAACTTCGTGCTAAATTTCGTATTTATGATTCAATTTTCTATTCAAATTCAATTCAATAGTTACTAAATTACCTTGTAGACATATTTTGTGTTGTATGGGAGGTGCCACGCCCATTTGTCCAATCCCAACCGCATATAGCCTATGTTACATGTCGATACCTATAGAATTTATCCTGAAAGTTTCAAGAGAATCGGTACAGCCGTTTAGCCGTGATTGAGGGACAAACAGACAGACAGACAGACAGACAGACAGACACACACTCAGTTTTATAATATATATAGGGATATAGGGATATAGTCCACCCAAAGCAAGGACATATATATATCCTCAAATCTGCGGCGAGCTTTTTCATACACTTCCACATGAGCTAGAGAAATTTGGAACACTGATAGAACTCCGGTGGCAATGCATTCTATTAAATTTCATCAGAGGCGTAGGGGGCCGTGGGGGGACTCAAACCTTTTTTTTTAAACATGGCATAAATTCAGATTCCTTCAAGCTACAATGATTTGGTATGTGGGTTCTTATTGACAAAATGCTTTTTTATACCCTTTGGAAAGGCGGGTGTGGGGCAAAGGGGAGCGGGATGGAGCCAATTTAAAGTTCTATCTTTCGTATTTTGTAAGCTACAAGGCTGAAATTTTTTACTTAGGTTCGCATTCGGGATAAAGAGTAAAAAAGGGGGAAAAAGCAAAATGTTGTATAAATTAAAATTTTTATCTAAAAAATGCGCTGTGACGGTAATATAACTGACCGTATTCCGAGACGTCCAGCAATCAGTGGTAATGCAAAATTTCGACCCTTTCGATACAATTTCTTTCATTTTATGGACGCATTCTTCATACAATGCCGGAGTACTGGTCTTGGAAATAGTGTGTCTACTCGGTAGCTGATATGGCGGGTTTAGGACCGCAACAAATGCCTTAAATCCCAATCCCAGCAAACACAATCTCAAACGTTTGAGAAAAACGCTATTTCTCGAGTCGATAACTAATGTGATTCTCGACTCATTTTAAAAGGTTAGTTCTCGACTCGATATCAAAGGTCGATCGCGAATCGTTCTCAAAGGTTTGAGAAAAACCCTATTTCTGGAGTCGATAACTAATGTGATTCTCGACTCGTTTACACAGGTTACTTCAACAAATAAAAAAGTGAAACGTTAATAACTTAATTTTTAGCACTGCAAAGTGAACCTATCTTTTGGTGTGTAATTTTACACACAACACACATTTTTAAGTGTATATTTATTTAGATAAATAAAAAAAACACACATTCAAGATTTTGGCATGTTCTATTAACACGCATGCGTGTTTTTTTAAAGCACTTACAGTGTTTATACACGCAAAATTGTGTGTAAAATGTGTCTACAAGTCACAAGTCATAAGTATACTTATCAAATATGCAATAAAAACAAAAATAAAATTTTAAAATTAATTAATTCACGTTTCACCCTTTTTATTTGAAGTCGATTTGAGAATTAACGTTTGAAACCGACTCGAGAACTAACCCTTTTATCGAATCGAGAACTAACGTTTGAAACCGACTCGAGAACTAACTTCCCTTTTTATTGAGAAAGCCATGATTCTCGAGTCCGTATCGACACGGTTTCAAACGTTCGACATTAGAGAAAAACCTTTGACACCGAGTCGTTCTCGAGTCGATATCAAACCTAAATGTTTGCTGGGGCAGTTATCTTCGAAACTAGCTGGCTCTTAAATAACGTGCTCACTTTTGTTTGACGCAATGGGTTGTTTGGCAGGGGCAGCTTGCCCCTGGACTTCTGTAACGCGTGCTTTTTGTACAAAGTTTTGTTGAGTTGTTAAAAAATGTTGTATCATACAAATATAAAATTGCATTTTTATTGCGTTTATTGCTTTCCGACAAAGGCACTGTTGGATGATTTGTGCTCATGTGTTTTTTTAAATTTGAAATTTTTGTTCTGTACGATAATTTGTTTTTACAAATATTGCACTTTGCGTAAATTCCATCGATTGGCTCAAAAAACTGCCACATTTCACTCATTTTTTAAATCGGATGACATTTTTTTCAATAATTTTATTTGTTTAAATGATTTTCAAAGAAAATGTAGCCCGACCGATTAATCGGCTTCGGCTTAACTTAGTAATCATCGAATATTGAGTGAATCTCGCCTCAAATTGCGTGGCACGGAGTTACAGCTGCCACAAAGTACATCCTTTAACATTTTCTGGGTGGATTACTGAATTTTAAATATAGATTTGGAAGCTTAATACTCGCCCTGATGTCTATGTTAAAAGGAGTCATGGTAAACTGAATGAAATTTCAAGTATAGGGGTAGGAGGCTCACGGAAGGATTCTACCTTTTAGAAATGTAGCCCAAATTGCTGCGCCAACATATATGAAAAGTAGTTCTGGTGCTCAAATCCGGGACCGATTTTGGTAAAATTTTACATTTAAAGTTCAAAGCTTCACAGGTGGTATTTACCATCAACTAGAACATCCTTTGCCCATCACCTGACGGATTTGGGGAGTCCTTCAAAAACAGCTACTTAGATGGATTTATTCTTTGAAGAATTCTCTACAATTTCTACTAAATTCCCATTATTTTATGCTTTACCCCAAATTTTTAAAAATGATTTTTAAAAAATCTCCTGTTAGTTTTGGCCTACGAGGCCCAATTTTGTTTGTGAATTCTTTTGGTTACTTTTATTATTTGTTTAAATAAAATTTGAATTCCTTAAAAAACACAAAAAACAAGTTTTTAATGGTTTTTTATTTAAGTATCGGCTTCCGCTTCGGTATAGGCCTTCGGCGTCGGCCGAAGTAATAGGCTGCCAATTGACCTTCGGCATCGGCTTCGGCCTGAAAATGCTTATCGGTCGGGCTCTACTAAGCACAAACATTTAAACTACATTAAAACAGGGTTGCGTTTTTTAAACTTTGAAAAACTACCGATAAGATATTCGTAGTCACTAAACACATTTGTGCGTTTAATTATCGATATTGTTGCAAGTGGTTGCTCAGCAGATCAGTGTTTGACTTAAATAGTATCCTAATCAATAAATTATTTGATCAATATACTTAATAACATAGCCGATACCGAAGGTCAACTATTATAAAGTTATTTTCACACGAGTATACAACATTGGCCAATCGAAGCAGGAGCCGAATGTGAAATTTTCGATCGATAACCGAAGCCAATATAACAAATAATAATTTAACCAGCAATTAGGAAACCTTAAAATATTAAATTTATACCAAATTTACAAAAAGTGAAATTTAAGTTTCAAACTGCGGTTTTGGAATATTTTTGGTAGTAACATTTTTAGCTGAATGTCAACCCTAGAAATATTCCAAACACAAAGAAAACTGAAACAACAGCAAAAGAAACAAATCGACGTATACGACAAACTTGAAAAAAAAGAGACAACGAATTTGCCACAACGTGAAATATCTTCATATTTCACTGTATCGATGCATTAAGCTACGGTCAGATTAGGCAAATATTTGCCCAAATACTGGGAAAATACACTCAGTAAAATAAAATACTAGGGGTTTTAAGTGGGAAAACCCTGGGAAACGCACAGTGGTTCAGTTGTTGGCGAGAACTGTCAAAAATTTTATGAGAAGAGAATTGCACAAAGTGGAAAATTTTGCGCGTCGAATTTGGTGCGGAAAGAACAGCAAAATTTTGTGCGATTGTGGTAATGTCGAACAATAAAATTGATATTCGATTAATTAAAAAAGTTATTATCAAAAGTAATAAAGTGCGGCTGCAAATTAAAAAGAAAAATGTATAATTATATATATATAAGTTTAAATAAAAACTAGTAAGAGAATTATCTTCGGTCTGACCGATTACATGGGAGTACGATACATTCTGAGACCATATGTTAGTAATTTTATCGAAAATCGGTATTTCATTGATAGTTTTTCGATATTTTATTCACAATTTTTCGATATTTTATCGATAGTTTTTCGATAATTTATCGATAATTTTTCGATAATTTATCGAAATTTTTCGATTTTTTATCGATAATTTTTCGATAATTTATCGATAATTTTTCGAAAATTTTTCGATAATTTTTCGATAATTTTTCGATAATTTTTCGATAATTTATCGATAGTTTTTCGATATGTAATATTTATCGATAATTTTCCAATATTTATCGATAATTTTAGTTTCCTGATCCATTTAAAAATTTTGTTCCAATTCCATTTTGTTCCGGTCCAATTCCATTTCGTTCCGGTTTCATTCCCATTTCGTTCCCGACCTCATTTCCAACCCAATGCAAAAAACCGCATCCAAATCGGTTCAGTATTTCTCAAGATAAACGAAAATAATATAAAATTGGCGACCATTTTGTATGGGAGGTAGGCTCTTATCCGATGTTGCCCATTTTCAATACCGTCCAAACATTCGCCAAAATAAGAGGAATCCCAAAATTTGGAGTCGATAGCTCAAAAGCTACGACAGTTATCGTGCGAAATGACAGACAGACGGACAGACGGACATGGACTAATGGACTCAGGAGGTGATGCTGATCAAGAATATATATACTTTTCCATACCGGACACACCTCCTTATGGGCGTTACAAACGGTGTGACAAAAACAATATACCCTTGGACACTAGTGTGCAGGGTATAAAGAGTAAAAAACAAGTTTTCAGCCTTGTAGCTTACAAAAATTTCAGCCTTGTAGCTTACAAAATACGAAAGTTAGAACTTTAAATTGGCTCCATCCCGCTCCCCTTTGCCCCCACACCCCCCTTTCCAAATTAATTTTCTTTTTTCGCTTCTTTTAGGCATTTTTTTCACTTTAAACAACAGCTGTCAAAAATTCGAAGAAGAAGAAGAATCAAAAGAAGTGCACAATTAATTTTCTGGTGCGTTCATGATACAGGCCGGGGAAAACTGCGCTAGTCACCAACTGCACAACTTTCACTTACGTTTTTAGGTGATTTTAAAAATATCTGGGCAAATATTTGCCTAATCTGACCGTAGCTTTACTCGTTCTTTCCGCCAAAGAACGTTTTACTAAAAGAACGATATTGAATCACGGTGATTGGAAAAAAACGGCGATTGGAAATAATCGATCACCGGTACGAATACATCTATAGTTTTTTTTGCTTGTTATACTGCATTTCCGAAATTTTGGAAAATAAGAGCTTGTGTTAGTTATGCGCTCAAGCTATTATTATTTTTTTTTTTAAACATGAAACCTTTGCATTTTTAAAATATATTTTTGTGTTTGATATGTTTTTTGTTTTTAAATGAAAAAAAACAAATATAACGAAAAAAGTTTAATGGTTTTCTTACTAAAAAATGTGTAGCGTACCAATTTTTTCCGGTAAGTTTGCAATTAAAATTGTAAACCAACAAATTAAGGTAAACTTACTCCCTCTTCGGCTAAACTACGTACCCTTTTTGTAATTATACCTACAATGAAGTACACCAACAACTTATCATCGGTTAGATTGATGAAAAGGAAGGGTTGGAGCGTTTTTAACCGTCTTTTTCGGTTAAATCTACCGACTTTTTTTTTGTGTGTAGAAACTTCATTACACAGAAGTTTGCAAATAGTGCAATGGGTGGTGTGAATACTTACATACCACTTTTTTTTATGCAAAAAGCATTTGCTTTTTCTTTATTTACACCACCCAATATCTCCAAAACTGTTCTAATTGCAATTTTTTCGACTTAATTTTGGGTTTTTACATAGGAAAAAACTATTAAAAGTCGGGGGTACATTTTGCAGTAAACTAGTGTTATTTGCGTTATTTGGTTACAAAAGTAACACTTATTAATTTTGTCTGGTTTAAAAGAATTATCTATACTTATCAAATATGCAATAAAAACAAAAATACAATTTTAATTCACGTTTCATGCAAGGAGTAACTCCTTTTTTTGTTGAAAAAGCTGTGAATATAGAGCCGTTATCGACTCGGTTTCAAAATTTCGACATTAGAAAAAACTTTGATGTCGAGTCGAGAACTGACCTTTGAGAATGAGTCGAGAACCACATTAGTTATCGACTCGAGAAATAGGTTATTTCTCAAACGTTTGAGACTGTGTTTGCTGTGGTTGTTTTGTCAAATGTCCACAGATATTATGGTGGGTTTTTTAGTCTTTGTCCGATTTGGGTGATTCAAGAACTTAATCTCAGTTTTGAGGAGAAAAGCGTGTACCCAAAGTTCCCAAACATTACATGAAAACGATTTATTGATTTTTTTTTATATAAAAAACCTGTTTTTATTTCACTTTAGATATTTCTGTGCTTACAATTCGGCATGTTTAATATATGTATATTATAATTTATTGATTATTATTATCATATATCTTACATAGATACCTAATACTAAAAGATTATGGCGTATATTCATAGTCAAATTTAGTTGCTACTAAACCTTAGTACCACCTTAGTAGCCGCCAATTCAGTGTGTTATCTGTAAACTAAGTAGAGTATTAAAGTTAAGTTGGAACTTAATTTGATTATGAATATACGCCTATTTTTTCGTTGCTTTAAAATTACTATAAACAGAATTGGAAAAATATGTTTTTGAAATACAGAGAAAAAAATCATCTATTTTTAGACTTTCAGTTCCTTTGCATTTACCCGTTTATCCTCCTCTATGCTTGCTTATGTTTAAACTTAAACTCTTTTTTACTTATTTTAGATTTTTGTCTTTTGATGTTTAAAGGTACGTTGAAAACAACAAATTCACTGCCATTATTTAAGACCTTTATTATGGATTTGTACAAATATGCCAGATATAATTGAAATTTTATATGTTTACGTGTACAAATTACAAGATACGATACTAACTTAAAAGTGAATTTAAATGCATTTGATGATGCGAATATTATAACAAAATATAATACGGTTAATTATGATTATGTTGAGGTAATTTCAATGATTTACACTTCTTCTCTCTTAGTAATTTTAAGTATATCCATACTTAACAGCCAAACTACTATTATGTACAAGTTTCCTTATCGTATTTTTAATATTTCATGATTACAGACAAACTAAAAATACCTTTGAGCATATTAAACTTAAAATAAAAAAATTTTTACTTTTTAATGCAAATGAAACTATAACGTCTCTTTCTATGAACATAAGGGGATTCACAGTTTAATATCGAATACGAAAGTCGCAATGTAAAGGTTTTCATCGTGTTCAGTGTTGCCAGTATTATAACATTTATTACGTTTTTTTAACTTTGATTTTAATTTTAAGTAATCTAAGTTCTCCTCATCTAACATTTTCCAAATATAGAAGTGACATTGCTGAACAGATGATCAATATTTTAAGATATAGGCAAGAGTAAGGTCAGCAGTAATCACACTGCCACATTTAAATAGTGTATACCCATTCGCAATCTTCGTGCACGTCACAAAAAACCAGAATTCAAAGACCACTGGCACTAATATAAGTACATACGTTTTCTTGATTCGTATAGAAATGTTTCATCGCTGCATTGACAAACGCCGGTAAGTAAAATTTTAATTTTTTATAGAATTTTTCCATTTTTGCAAATAAGTGGGATAGCTAAGGACCAGGGACCGAAAATAATGGTTATTTTCAAAATTGAAAAATAAAAAGTAATTCGAAAGAAATGGTCATGGGGTCATATAAAGACTACATTATGAATTTCACGTTCATATCTCACTTAAGAAAGAAAGCCTAAAAAAACCGGCTTAAAAAAATAAAACTCAAAAATAACCGTTCTATTCTGCTTAAAAAAATAAACGGCAAAAATAAACGTTGTTTCAACACTGCCGCCACATTTTTGCACTATTCTTGTTGAAACAATAATAACTAAAGATATGACTTCTGTCTTTTGGCAGTATGTTGATTAATATCTGAGGATCCTAGTGACATTCATAGCACCAAACACCCGAGTTTAGAGATGTGTCTCTATTGCAGGGAATGAGCGATAGGAAAATGTTTTTTGTTTCAACTCAACACAGCTACATTAAGCGGCAGTGTTGAAACAACGTTTATTTTTGCCGTTTATTTTTTAAGCAGAATATAACGATTATTTCCTGCAGAAAAAATATAAAACAGAAAATAATAAGTAAAATTCAACGTTTATCGATAAACGTCATAACCGTTACGGTCCCTGCTAAGGACTGAACAAAAATTGCTAACTGTCATTAATATTAAAAAATTATACAAAGGAATCGTTATGGTTACGGTAATTTCCGTGATTTTCTCTACAAGTACTAGTATTGAGAGGCGAAACTTATTGATTTTCAAAATGAAAATGATTATAAAATGGCCTATATTTTGAAAAGACTATTTTTTAAATTACATTACTCATGTGTATTGGATTCAAAATTAAAATAATAGATAGATGATGGCAGTATTCTTGACGACAATGTAGAAGAGTAGCAAGCACTACACGATCAAGGTCTATATATAACAGGTAACGCAATTCGCCGGTCCGTTACTTTTTTTCTTAGCTCTCTCTTGACAATTAGCCAATTACAGACCGCTGATGAGTTTTGTGACGTTATAAGGTTTTCGTTTGTATGGAAATAATTGCAAAAATAATCCTTGTGATAACATGAGCAGAGAGAGCCAATTTTTGCAGCACTGATTGCGTGAGCTATTATGTATGGATCTTGCTACTCGATGGGAAAACCAGACAAATAAACTAAAATGTTTTATATTTTTAAATTTTAATTTTTTAATAGATGGTCGAAATGGCTATGATAAGGACCAAGGCAATAAAATTGACTATGGCATTGCAACAATAATACAATTAACACCCTTAGAAAAAAAATGTCTGCGGGAAAAAAACAGAAAAATGAGCTAGAATGAATTTCTACGAGCTGAAGAACTGAATAAACGAAAGCTTAGGGGAAAAAAGGAACGACTGCTCGAGTCGGGTTTTTGTTTTCCGCTAAAAACGTTTACTTTTGTTGATTTGAACCAGAGCTGTGCGTGTACGATTACTTTTTGAGTACGATTACAGTAATCGTACTCGAAATATTTTGAGTACGATTACAAGTAATGGTACTCAAAAAAATGTTGATTACCATTACTCGTAATCGTACTAAAAATATTTTAAGTACGTAATCGTAGTCCAAAAATTTTGATAACGATTACTGTAATCGTATTCAAAATTTTGATTACAAAATTTTTTGAGTACGATTACATGTAATTGATTGCAACATTTTTTGAGTACGATTCCAAGTAATTGAATACAAAATTTTGTATAGCTTGATATTGATTGGATTAAAAATTACATTTTTATTTCGGTTCAACCTAATATGAAATATCAGAGCTTTGTGAAATATAGAACAGTAAAATATTAAAAAAAATAACTTTTTTTTTTCAATTTAACTGTGTGTACAAAATACATACACAAAAACAATAAAAATTAAATTAAAGTCTTTATTAGCATTTAGCAAAACCAATTTTTCAAAATTATTGTCCGAAAGTGCATGTCGCCTGTGACTATTGAATAGAAAATAACCTTTCAACCGGGGCCGATGATGTCAATGAAGTAAAAAAATGTAATAAGCTGTAATATATAGTATTACTTCTTCTTGATCCAATAGTAAAAGTAATCAAAAAATATGTAATCAATTACTTGTAATCGTACTCCAAAAATTTTGTAAAAAAATAACTTGTAATCGTACTCAAAAAAATTTTGTAATCCATTACTTGTAATCGTACTCAAAAAATTTTTTGATTACGATTACTTGTAATCGTTTTCAAAATATTTTGAGTATGATTACTTTAAAGTAATTGTACTCATATAATTTTTAGTACGATTACTTTGTAATCAGCTCTGATTTGAACAAGTATAAGCGATCGTTTATTAAATGTGCCATCTCGTAGAATTACGGGTTTTATTTTTCGAGACATTTTTTCTATTTTTTTTGGCCACATTTTATTGTTCCTTTGTCATTCTGAGGGTGTTATTTGATGTCGTCCGAAAATTGTTAGTGATTTTTTATTATTTTTTTTTGTTCAATGTAACGTTCCTTTTTTTAAATGGACGAAATGGAATAAAGTTGACTGGCAACACTGACCCGAAGCCACGCTGAGAACAATTACGCGTTGGGTGCAAGAAGAACGTTATCCAAAAAATCAAGTATTGAAAAAAATCGTATTCAATTATTAAATTCAATTATTAAAAATGATTAATTTCCGAACTCACTTATGGTCCTGATTACAGTTATAAATGTATTTCAAAAAAGCTTAGACAAAAGTTTGCATAGATAAATTAGTAAGCTCAAACAAGTGAAGATTACACTTTTAGAAAAAGAATATTATTAAAGAAATTTTTGTCCCAAATATGAATATGGAATATTTTCATTACCTCTTACAACTAATTTGTATACACGCTGCTATTGAATAGTCAATTTTCAATTGCAAACCCGTTTCCATATATCGAATTTCAATCCGTGTAAACAACATACGATGAATTTGAATCCATTTCGTGCATTTCGACTTTAATGAAATTTTGCGATGTTAACTGAACTGGACTGTTGGAGTCGTTATTACTGTTGCTACGGCTTCCACCGATGGAGTTTCGTCTGTAATAATAAATTATATCATAATAAAAACAAAAAAGAGTAAGTTCAATCCGTTGAAGCCGAATTATATATTTTATTGGGGCCCCGTATAAACAAAAAAACGTGTTCCAACCATATCGTCGTCAATATCTTGAAATGCCTGATCTTCTATCAATTACAACACAAGTTGTGATGTTCATAATGTTCACCACGATAGGAATTTGACAACTTTTTTCATTTATTGACCAACGAATCACGCCAAGATAGGTTAAGGACCAAGGAGAATGGTTCGGCTTTCATAATTCAGATTCAAATTGCATAAAAGCCAAACACATATTTGATTGCAGTTACAATACGCCGCGTATTTCATATTAAGGGGATTCATTTAAAGTGGGGAAAACCCTTGAAAACGCCTTGTTACTTAAAAGAACTGTCAAATTTCATTTTTTTGGACTGCACATCTGCACAACTTCACCGTTTCCCAGGGGTTTCCCACTTTAAATGAATACCCTATTATCGGCCTACAGTTCACCATATATGGGACGTTTTCTTAATGTTCGATTACTAAATTTTATAACGGAATTTAGTAGTCTTCATTGCCAGAAGTAGAACCGGTTTAGACGGTTTACATAAAGTCGGAAAGCATTCGGAAACGTAGCAATTGTGCAGATGAGCAGTCAAAACATATGCGTAAGGTCGGTCGGTCTCCATACAAAAAAAATAGGAAAAGTCTACCCCTCATTTGAAAGCTTACCACAAAAAAGTTTCAGCGCAAAACAAATTGTTTATTAGGCTTTTTTCAAAAACTTGACTTTTAAGCTAAAAATGAATAATTATCAGGCAATTTTATCAAAAACCCACCTTTTCGAAAAATTTTGAAAATTCATTCTGCATCCCAAAAAAATCGTTTACAGTTCTAAAAGTTCAAGGGCTTTCCAACTTTTTAAGAAAATATAGTCAATAATTAGTACGAAGTGAAAAACACTTAGGTTATATATTAAAAAATATTTACTTACTTTGCCTTCGCGTGAGTTAAAATGTGTGACTTCAGATTGGTAGACTGTGCGAATTTTTTATTACATCCGTCAAAAGGGCATACATACGGCCTGTCACCCGTGTGTATACGAACATGGGTTCTAAATGCAAATGTAGAATACTTGTGAATTGTCATTAAATCAAATCAATAAATAGTTGTACAATAAATGTGTACAACAAATTTCAGCACAACCCATGGATGCCAGATGGAATCAGACAATATAATTGTTACGGTACGAATTCCGCAATTTCAAAAACAAAATTCAACAAAAAAAAATTCAATGAAAATATTTATCAAAATTTTATGTTTTCATTCCATTTCAAATTTTTTCCTATCTTAAAGCCCGGTATGCAGATGAAAACAAAATTTGTTTTGGATAAATTATATATTTTTCGGTTTGATTTTTAGCTTATTTTCCAAACAAATGCATTTCGGAATAGGGAGTCTGGCAGAGTGTACAGCTGTTTCGGATCCAGCAACGGATCCTCGTCAGAACTCTTTATGCATCTTATTAATTGAAATTTTTTCAATTACAATTACATTTCTGGAAAAATTTCAGTTACATTTTCTCAATTACATTTGTAATTGAAAGAAAGTAATTGAGAGAAAAAAAGTAATCCTTACTTTTAATGAAAAATAATGGATTACAGGAAAATTAAGGGAACAATTTGAAACAATTGAAACTTTTAGAATAGAAAACTTGGACTTTACATGGGTGAATCATACCAAGTGCGTCCTTGGACTTTTTTGGGTGATTCGTGTCAGTTGGGATTAGAGCTGGCATCAAATGCATCCTTGGACTCTCTTTGGGTGATTAATGGCAGTTAGGATTAGAGCTGCCATCAAGTGCGTCACTGGACTTTTTTGGGTGATTTATGGCAGAATAGAGCCATAAACAAGTGCGTCCCTGGACTTTTTTGAATGATTACTTTTAGTTGGACATGTCCTTGGACCTTTTTGGGGTGAATTATGCAGGTTGAGATTGCAGCTGTTTCGTTTTTTATTATGAACAAATAAGTGACTACACAACTTGTCGGTTGGTAGGCGCTAAGTTTTTCATATAAAAAAACAAAACTGCTAGAAAACCTTTGCAACTAAAACACGGCTAATAAAATCTCATATTTCCTAGATATTTGTCAAAGTGTGAAACAGAAATCGTAAAAATTTGAATTCAACAATTAAAAAATAATGTGCGCTTTCTTCATTCAGAATTTGTATCAATGCAACAGAGACAATGGCACCAGACGGGCTCAAACCCACCTATAAGTGCGTCCAAATGGGGTCCAGAGTAGAGATGGGCGCGCGTCGTGAGGCACGAGTGATTTTGTCTTGTCACGGCGTCACACGCGTGGGCGTGATTGCGAATTCGCCACTTCATTTTAAAAATCAGGTAACTTTTTTAATGATACCAATTTTTTTTTTCAGATTTTTGTGAATATCTTCTGAACTATATAAGATATCTAAAAAAGGTATCAAAATCAAGGAAATATAACAAGCAATCATTTTATTTTTTATTTATTGTATTTTTTTTTTTTTTTTAAATTGAGGAAATTACATTTTCAAACACAATAGCGCATTTGAAAATAAAAATTAGGGCTATAAAGTAAATTTTATTTCCTTTCCAATGAGCCCAAGAATGCATTTCTATCTTATATGGTTGAGAAGTTATTCACAAAAATCTGAAAACAAAAATTTGTGTCATTAAAAAAGTTGCCTGATTTTTAAAATTAAGTGGGTGGCGAGTTCGCTATAACACATAATATTTTCTTTATTTTAGGGTCCTTAATCGATTCCTATCTTTTAAACCATCTAAACTGTTACGCCCTGTATAAATATCTGCGGCGTTTGATATACTTATGATAGTTCAAAACATTTTATTTAATTTTCCACAGTCATTTGAATTCAATTTAAATGTTCGATGTCAATAATCATTACGAAAGTAAACAATTATTTTACAAGTCGGATACATATATAAGTTTCATTTAATTAATTTCTTATATTTTTGTAAAAGAATTTCTTTGAATAAAAATGTGAATAATATGTATTATTAAAATTAAAAAAAAAATAAAAAAAATAACATTAACCTTTATATTAACTTGCTTTGGGAGGACTATATATATATATATATATATATATATATATATATATATATATATATATATATACTAGCTGTTGCATACCTGGCGTTTCACGGATTGTATAAAATTAATAGGAATTCGCGACAACTTCAATGGACGCTGTAGTTGATGGGTAATTCCCCCCGTGAAACTTGGTGCCAGTTGTAATCCCACCCGGCATGATTCACCCAAAAAATGTCCAAGGGCGCACTTGGTGGCAGCTGTAATCCCACCCGGTATGATTCACCAAAAAAGGTCCAAGGAATCACTTGGTCACCAGTTGTAATCCCACCCGGTATGATCCACCCAAAAAATGTCCATGCAAGCACTTGGTGGCAGCTGTAATCCCACCCGGATTCACCCAAAAAATTTCCAAGGAAGTACTTGGTGGCAGCTGTAATCCCCCCCGACTTTATTCACACAAAAAATATGCAAGGATGTTTTGTTGGTGGCATGAACCACTCAACATTCGATGGTTACTAAGTTACATTTTAATTATATTTTTTGTTGTATGGGAGGTGCCACGCCCCGTTGTCCAAATCCAATCTCTTATGTCCTATTGCAAATTCCATTACTTACACAATTTTACCTTAAAATTTCAATAAAATCATTAAAGCCGTTTATGTTATGGGGTAGAAAATTGTATGGGTGTATTTTATAAGCTACAAGGCTGAAATTTTTTACTTAGGTTCGCATTGGGGAAAAAGAATAAAAAAAAGAGGAAAAAGGGGGGGGGGAAAGGGGGGAGAAAACAATTTTTTTAAAAAAAGAGGAAAATAAAAAAAAAAGTTAAAAACAAGTTTTTTTAAATATAACCCTTTAACCGACTAAAAAGCAGAAAATAAATTTCCTTTAAATTAATTTCAGCCATTTCAAATTAAAATTAAGGGTTTTTGGCGACTTTAAATCTGCAATGATATTCGGAGGAAAGTACCCAAAAACCCTTAATTTTAAATCGAAATTGCTGAAATTAATTTAAAGGAAATTTATTTTCTGCTTTTTAGTCGGTTAAAGGGTTATATTTTAAAAACTTGTTTTTTACTCTTTTTTTTTAGCTTTCTTTATACATATAAAAAAAGTATATTATATCTAAATATATATGTTAGATTAAAAAAAATTAAATTGTGTTTAGAAAATATATTTTTTTTTAAATATTGATTGGCCCTTTTGAATTTTCGTGAGTGTCTATTAGCGGTTCGTGAGTGGTTTTTAGTCGTGCGTGATGTGCGTGATAAATTTTTTTTTCTCGCGTCAGCGTGCTTGAGCGAAATTGTTTTATGTTCGAGCTAAATTTGTGGTGTGAATGAAGGAATAATAAATGCTATTTGCATTCAAACACCACCCAATGTATCATATTCTAAATGGGTCATATGTGTGGGGGTATTTCAGATCAGGCATTGCCGACGATAGTTCACTCTCTACTTTTATAAAGGTTGGCTGGTAGAAACGAAATTTATTTTCATCTTCATACTGGGCTTAAAAATTAAAAAGTAAACGTTCAAAAAACGAAATAAGAGTTGATTTTAAAGCACAATGTCGCCCTTTTCATTTTTTTTATGTTATGTATCTGTTGTGGAAAAAGCAAAAAATTCCTCTCAAAATGGAAAATATTCATCTGTCATGTGGTTAGAATCAAGATTTTTTTCGTTTACCAACTTTTCGTAAGCGACATATTATGCTAGTTCAAATGAGGGTCAATTTTTCAGATTGCTGATCTGATAATAGGTTCTGAAAGGTCTTGGTTTGCATAACAAATCCCATAATGTGATTTTCTGAATTAGCTGAAATAAGCAAGTTTCAAATGTAAAATTTCAAATTTGGGTTACTACATTCTTGTTGATAAATCTGTTTAACGCTAAAGTCACTGTTTGGGGATCACATTATGGCCATTAAATATTTGGTTTCAACAAAAGTGCAGTAGACTTATCTGAACTTTGACCTCAAATACTCAGTTATTCAAGCACCATAAAGGGGTTAGTAAACAAAGACCTTTCAGAATCTGTTATCACATGATATGGTTTTTTTATATTGATACATTACTTATGATAAATAGGCGTACAGGAGTAAATAATGATTTGGTTAAAAAAATCTACAAAAAGCCACAAATAATTTCAACTGTCGTACCTTAAATTAAAATCCAACGAAAAACGCTTGCCGCAACCTTCGAATGTGCATTGGAATGGCTTTTCTCCGGTATGCACAAGTTGGTGCCTTTTCAATTTGGAGCTTTCAACGAATGCCTTCCCGCATTCAGCGCAAACGTGTACCCGCGGGCCGTGTGTATGCAAATGTTTCCGCATAGCCGAATTGTCACGAAAAAGCTTATTGCAGCCCTTATGCGGACATGCTATCTTTTTTTCGCCACAGAGAGTACCATCCGTATTAATGTTCATTTTATTATTATAGGTTAAAGGCGGTGGTGATGATGTGTGAATATTATGATGATGCAGTACTACACCGACACCTGGTAATGTGCCTGATGTAACGCCATCGTGCATTGACGTCCTAATGTCGGAATTTGTTGAATTCAACATGGGCGTCGTCGTCACTGTAAGCGATTTCGATAACATGGTATGATCGTCATCTGCAGCAGTAACCATAGCATCGCTGCTGACGTCAATAGAACCAGTTGAATTGGCTGCAGTCTTTTTTAACTTGATTTTATTATCTACATAGCTACTGCGTGCAAATTCGGACAACTGCTTCGGATCGGACAAATCTAAGCCGGGTATTATTAAAGAGCCTTCGTCGATTTGATCTTGCATCATTTGCTGATGTTGTTGCCATAATAGCTGGGTATGTAACAATTGTTGTTGCTGGTGTTGAAAACTGTGGCCACCAAGTATAGCTTCATTTGTATTACATTGATTATGTTCAACATCGGCGATACCAACGTTGCCTAAAGTGTATTCTTGATAATCTGTATCTGGTTCCGTATTCGATAGATTGTCATCATCATCATCCGATATTCCGGAAGCCCACATCGTAACGCTGAACTCACCCTCCATCGTTTTGATTTGCACTTGCTTTTGCTCCCAACGACGTGGCTTTACTGTCTGTTCCAAAGCAACATCGACAGGTTTACAGCCTATGCCACTACGGCTTACCTGCAGATGTTGCGCTGATTTTGCGTTGATATAGCGTGGCCTTTGAAAGCGTGGATTTTGTTTATATTCGATTGAGGCAGACGTATTGTTGCTGATCGATGTTTTTGCATTCGCATCAGCTGCTGGCATTACGTGATTTTTAGTAACATGTTTCCTACGCCTACAAATTTAAACGAAAAGAATTAATTTTTGTATGAGAGGCATGTTGACAAAATCGGATTTGTAGGAAAAACTATTGACACGCCTCCTTATGGGCTTTTCACACGTTGTGTCAAAGTTAATATACCCTGCCACAGTGTGTAGGGGTATAAAAAACGAACATTTTTCACATTTGTTATTGTTGTATTCGATTGGAAATGTGTACAAACGGATTTTGGACATGTTTTTGGACAAAACCACCTATAAATGAGGTTCTTAAGCAAAATGTTGTGTGGGAGGTATTTCAGAAGATAGTTCACTCTCTAGTTTTTCATATTTTTGTATCTCCAATCTATTTGTAGCTTTTATACCATCTCCTCTGTTATACCCTGTGTAACTTACTTTGATGCGAATGCAGGTATAGATGCTGGTGCTGCCATATTTGATTCCATATATAAATCTTCGTGAAAGGGCGATGCATTTGCGTACGAAGTATCGTAGTCTTTATCATTCGAATTCAAAACATCTTCGTGGTCATGTATGTGTGGATCGGTGTGCATGACCATCTCTTCTGATATAAAAACTAGAAATTTGTAAAAATTGCAGGAATAATATATATGTAATATAACTTTAAATTAAATAGTTATTTAGCTATTTATGTATGTATGTTTTACCATTATCAATATTTTGCATAACTATGCTCTGAGAATCTTCACTTTTACACGCGCTGGAGTTATCGTAGTGATCATTTCTGACTAGTACACCGTAACGAGAATATGGACTGGCTAAATTAGCAAAATCCTGTGGATCTGCGACTTCGTTATCCACTTCACTTATTATATCCGATTGCGACATAATTTCGATTTTATTCTTGTTTGTGGTTGTTTCTCCCAAAAGAACTTTAATATTATAAATTTTTGAATTCCTTCATTCAATATTTATTTAAATTTGTAACCATTCGTAAAGTTTTGGTTTTGTTTGGGTAAGAAATCAAAATTCCTGAGTTCGATTCAATAATATTTTGCAGGTACCTAATCACATACACACTGCAATCAATTTCATCTTTGGTTAATGTTGTCAAATGTTCTGAAAGAAGTAAAAACGAACACACATTAATAACATAATAAAGGGAGAAGGCGGATACTCCCAGAATAAGGGACAAAATCCCAATATTTTTCAATCAAGTGTATGTCCAATTCAAAAAACCCATAGTTAGAAAAAATAAGTACGAAAACATTTTTTATTACAGCTTCAAAAATGCGAAATTTTTTTTAAACAATTGTCTTTTTTTGTTAAAATGATTTAATGATTGCTTTTTCAAAAATTCAAAATGTATTTCTAAGCTTCAAAACAGTAATACTAAACGGAATTTTTTAAAATAATTTTTACACGTTTAGTACATTTTGAATTGATTACGACCATTTTTAGAGTCGATTCGATACGAAAATGAGCTTCTCAAATGTCAACACTGTCAGGGATGGTGAATTTCGAGTCATGTGAGAAGAAGGGGAATTTTTTCCAAAGCATTCCATACAGACTTTTGTCAATTTTTGTTAAACAGTAGGTCAAAGCAGACTTGTATATACCCTATACCTACTATGCCATATTGGATCCGCCATCTTGAATTTCGACACCAAATTCGGAATCAGTGACTCCAAAAACCACCCAAATTTGGCGTCATGTTTGACGTTGGCTCCTATGTGTGTGAGTAGTCGGACAGCTTGTATGAAAATAACCACAACCAAAAGTTGCAACGTGTATTGGCGGCAACATAGTACAATTTTTAACTCCCCATGGAGCTACCCCACCAATTTGATTTCTGAAAAATATTGGAATGCAAAAAGAATGGTTCCAAAATATTGATATTTTTTGAGTTTTGATATCAAAAAGAGAAGTGACTGCATTTTTATATATATGTTTGTGACCAGTAGACGGGAAAACTCACCAAAATTTATCAATGTTATTTAAGTAAATAACACTGTGCAACACATTTTCCGACGTGGTAACGGTCAAGGTGGGTCGAAAGTATTCATATAACGTAAGTGTACCGAATTCCGGCGACTGATCGCCAGGCCAAATTAAATGCTCTGGACGATCCATTTAAAACATTCAAAAACAGGAACGAATATTTTTATCACATAGTCTCGGGTATTAACTTTTATTAAATATAAGTGTTTTTTCCAAATGTTTGAGGTTTCTAATAAAAATAAATAATTTTAACTTTTGCGAGCGAAACAAAAAAAATGCTCCTAATTCCGGACATTAATTTCAGTTGTTCCGAATTCCGGCCACCTGCGCTCCTAATTCCGGCCAACCAGATTTTCAAAGACAAATTAAATTACAAAATGCTATAGATTTGCAAAATAATTTATTTTTTTAAACTATAATATTAAAAATAATGAAATAAATAAAAAATAATTCATTATTAAACATTTGGTTTATTTATTTGGTTTTTAAAAATCATGCAGTGACTCGAAGAAGTATTTTGCATATTCTTTTCCATGTACAGTGGCTCTTAGTAAAATTTTATTGAATCTATATTGGTATCATTGGAAAGGTCATTGGAAACATTACAACAACAAAGCTGCAATAAGCACCGAAACATTACAACAAAGCTACAATAAGCATTGAAATATTACAACAACAATAACATGTAACTATATTAAAATAGTTGTGATGTTTAAAAAGTACCAACAAATAATAGTGCCCAAAATTAGTGAAGACACCTTTTCAAAAGTCACCAATTATACAGGAAAATGAAGAACAAATTGAACACTTTAAATTTTGAAGCTTCTTCATGTGAAAGATCAATTAAAAACGACATTACAATTAAATTTTCACAGAGTCAAAACTGCCTTTTCTTAAGAAATTTACATAAGTATGTTAGAATTGAAAAGCTGATTGCATAAAATATGTAACACATAGCCTATGACGGATTTAGGTCCTTGTCTACATGAATGTGTAAACAATCAAATAAAAAAAGAAAAAAAATTCATATTGAGTAAAATATTTTGTTTAAAAACATTAATGTGACAAGCTTGAAAACACCGAAGTTCCGGCCACTGGACGGAATTGGGAACACTTCACTTTTTAGTGGTACCCAATTCCGGCCACTTCTATTTTGTTAATAATTTTTTGTATTTTATGTTTACAACTTAAAGTATTGTATTTTTGTGAGCTCAACAATACACGTATGCACTACATAAAAAAAACTAACAGTTTCCTTTTTTTTCTTGTGGAAAACTTGACTTTAAATTTTCTACTTTTTAGCATTTTGCACATTGAAATTCACTCAAAACGATCGTTTCGTGACAACGAAAATTCTTGTAATGAAATCAAAAACAAATCTGTCAATGTTTTTTGGCAGAATGATGTGCAAAGGCGTGGTCTACCATAAGAAATTATTTAAAATTTAATTTTCGATGGATAAATTGTAAATATAGGCAAATAAGTAAAGTAGCCGGAATTAGGCACTATGACGGAATTCGGTACACTTACGTTATAGTAGCAAAACCCTCAATGGATTTATCAAAGTTAGTTTCCTTTCAAAAGATACAGTCGTTTAAAGTTTTCTTGCTTTACTGTATTTTTCAAATCAATATTTTTTGTTGAATTTTTCAGCAGAATTGTGGGGAATGTACAGATAAACAAAACAGAAACATTTTTCACTTAAAAATTTTCTGGTTCATTTTAATTTTTGTTCTATATAAAACCATAACTATATTCAAAAAAAAGCTTTGTTAGAGGTAACAATGACTTTAAATCAACCCTTTGTGATGCAGTAGGGAGCTCAATACCGTTATCACTTATAAAAGTTGGAAGATGTGGCCGAAAATTTAATTTGAAAAATACAGCAAAACATGCAAACTTTAAACCGCTATATCTTTGGAAAAGAAACTAACTCTATATGAATACTTTCGAACCATCTTGACCGATACCAGGTCGGATTCCATAACCTTGAAATTGTCGCACAGTGTAATTTCAATTCTGATATCTTGACAAGCATTTTTCAATCAATATCAATGCACTGATACCATTCATCCCAAATGCCGGATGATTAGCAAAAGTGAAGTGGCGTGGGTAATCTCTCACCCATATTCTTTGATCAAAGTTACAACCAAATTTCCCTTTTGCGTACGCTTTCAAAATTTTCTCTCAAAATTAACGGTATCTGATAACAGTAAACAGTACATTTTATACCTTTCCAACGATATCAAACAATCTCAAATCGGTTGAGATTTGACAAAGTTATGGGCATTTTTCTCTATTGGCTACTTAAATTTTCGCCAAAATTTCTTAAAATTCAAATTACTATAAATCCGTAAAGAACGGTTCAAATTAGTATCTTAAATTGACGAACATTTCATTAGGTTCGTATACATATGTAAATTATCTCAAATTTCCATCAAATAAGTTTCAATGTGCGACAAGGTAAAAATGATGGGGTCTTGACAATTGGAGATGATAAAGGGACCAAAAACAAATATACCTTTAACGGGGTTTTGCCACATCACGTCTGAATTCTTTTTTAAAAGAGGTCAAAGGTTGCATTTGTTGTCGAAAATTGTTATAGTTAATATTGCGACAAATCTGGTTTTTTCCAAAATGATGGGGTTTTGACAATTGGAGCTGATTGAGGGACGAAAACAAAAATATAAGTGTAACGGGGTCTTGCCACATCAAGTATCTAATTATTTTGAAATGAGGTCAAAGTTTGCATTTTTTGTCAAAAGTGCCAAGTTAATATTGAGACAAATCGCGTTTTTTCCCAAAATAATGAGGTTCTGACAATTGCAGCTGACAGAGGAATGAAAAAAAAATACGTGTAACGGGATTTAGCCACATCACGTCTCAAATTTTATTTTAAAGAGATTAAAGTTTTAACACGTACATTTTTACTAGATTTTCACTTATATGGTAGGTAGGCATGGCAGTCGACCGATTCGGCCCATTTTCAATACCAACTCCTTCGTGTTTACAAGAAAAGAGGAAGGACTGACGGACAGGCGGATATGGCTAAATCTATTCAGGAGGTGACGCTGATTTTCTATGTCGGACTTACTAACATCAGACCAAAGTGAATAACAAAAAAAAATATTATAAAGTAGTACATAATTAACCGTTTCAGTAGGCTTAAATCGTTAATTTTAAGTTCAGACCATATATTATATGAATCTAGAAGAAAACAATCTGGAATTTCGGTTTCTAGTATATACTATAATTTTATCAATAGTTGCTGTGCATTTGATCTTAAAACACTCTCCGAGTATCTCTGAAATACGTACATGGAAAATACAGTAGAAGAAGGAGTTGGATTGAAATTATAAGAATATTTTCAAAAAATATTTCTTCCTTATATCGAGAAAAAATAGTAGGTAATAAGTCAAAGTACTTTTGGAAAAAATAAGCCAAATCACTTGGTAGACTCATTGATATTTTCAAGTTCGAAAATTTATATGTTCAAAAAAAATATATGGTAAAAAAAAAATGTACACTATTCCGGTTCAAAAATTTAGGAACTGTCCGATTGGGCAAGTTTGGTTTCTTTGCATATAAGAAGGTCTCTGGAGCCCGTTCGTATAAGAGTATTCTTATACTTAATCCGTTAAGTACCTACCGTGAAATGGCCTGTTGAATTTGCTACATTTTCAACTTTTTTCCTAGTGCTAAACAATTTGTTTGTGATAAAAAATTCCCCTGAATATTTAAAATTTTTTGAAAAATGTAGTTTTTGGTGAATTTCTATGAAAGTCATGAAACTTTACAAAACTTCCTTTAGTAAAATAATCTTTATTTTGACCAAAGCAACACTGACTTTTTTTATTACATTTAAAGTTAACTAATACTAACTAATTCGAAGAAATTTAACTGAACTAAATGAAAAAGTTAATGGATTTCAAAATTAACTGAAACGTTAAAAGTCAACTAAAAATTTGATTTCGTTAATTAACTATAACTAACTATAATTAACTAAAAAAATTAGCGTTGCTATACAAAGACAATTTCAGTGCAGTATCTGCAAGAGCTATAGTATAATAACGACGTTTTTGCACCTTCTCTTACGTGATAACAAAAAACTAAGAACGCCATTATGCTTGGTATATTTAAATAAAAAAAACCAAGGTTGGCAACCGAAACCGATTCATTTAAGAGAGCGAAACCGAAACCAATACCGATTCGTCACAACCGATTGAATAGGTTCAAACGAAACCAATTGAAAAAGTTCCGGGTTTTTAATCGGTTTTAAAAAATTGTTTGTGCTTTTTCTAAGAAAAAAATCATCATAAATATTAATTCTGGAAATAAACGGCTGTGCGAACAATCGCCCAACGAACAATCGCCCAAAAACCAAAAATGAATAATCGCCCAAAAAATTGTACCAGAATTTTTGGGCGATTGTTCATTTTTGATTTGGGTGTTTTTTCATTTTTTTTTTTGGGCATAATGAACAATTTTTTGGGCGATTGTTCATTTTTTGATTTTGTTGAAATCCAGCTTCTGACACAAAAATAGGAGTGGGTACACTACAAAAATGTTCATTCATAAATCAACACGAAAATTACAACAACAAAAGTATTATAAAATCGCGAGATTTTTTTATACAAATTTTCATATTAACGACACACCAAAAAAGATGTACAAAGATGTCTTTTGTAATAGCTAAACACACATCCTTTTAAACTTGAAAAATTTTAACCAAAAATCGCGCGATTTTTGGTTAAAATTTTTCACCTACGGCGCTTTTTCCCAACACATTACTACACTAAAGATTACACCATTACAACAACAAAATTAAAATAACACCAACTGTTTCGTTGTAGTTGTAGCATCATTGTAATTAGAATTTTAAATCACAAAAGTTTAATATTAGTTCCGTATTTTTGCTTTAAGCTAAGGTCAGATGCGGCAAATATTTGCCCAAATACACTCAGATATTTCTAAAATCAACTAAAATCGTATGTGACTGAACCAGTATTTTATTTTTCTGAATGTATTTTCCAAGTATTTCAGCAAATATTTGCCTAATCTGACCTTAGCTTTACATAATTTACAGATTGGGCCAGCTAATTTCTCTGTTTTCAAAAAACATTCAAGAACTACATCTGAAGTAGAAGCATACAATGGTGTTTTAGGACGAATAATTTCCAATGGAATGGAATGGAAATTTTTTTAAATTCGTCAAATCCATTCTCTAAAGCTGCGCTCAGATTAGGCAAATATTTGCACAAATACTGGGAAAATACATTCAGAAAAATAAAATACTGGTTCAGTCACATACGATTTTAGTTGATATTAAAACTAGAGAGTGGACTATCTTCGGCTATACCGAAGTTGAAATACCCCCACACAGTAGAAAGAAGTACCTCGAACATAAAAAAATGTGGTCAAGACCCTATTTTGAGCCAATTATAGGTGGTTTTGGAGCCCAAACCATGTCCAAAATCCATTTCTAAAAATTTCCAATCAAATCCGAAAAAAAAAAAATTGGTCTCAGGACCCCATTTAGACCCTTATATATGTGGCTTCGGAACCTCGGACCATGTCAAAAATACGTTTCTAAACATTTCCAATGGAATACAACAATAAAAAAGACTTGAAAAATGTTTACCTTTTTTTTCGGTGTATGGGCTTGATCTCAGTATTCACGAGAAAAACATGTAAAAAAAGTTTCAAGTCGATATCTCCAAAACTGCGACCGCTATCGTGCGGACGGACAGACGGACAGACGGACGGACATCGCTAAATCGACTCAGAAGGTGATACTGATCAAGAATATATATACTTTTCCATACCGGACACGCCTCCTTATGGGCGTTACAAACGTTGTGACAAAGTTAGTATACCCTGCCACAGTGAGTGTGGGGGTATAAATATCTGAGTGTATTCGGGCAAATATTTGCCTAATCTGATCGCAGCTTAAGAATTCTATAAAAGCAGTTTCCAAATTCTTTGTTTCTTTGAAATATGAGTATCTGAAAAGTTTTCTTATTATTAAAAAAAAATAAACATTTCTTTTGGGCGATTGTTCATTTTGTTTTTGGGTTATTATTCATTATGAACAAAAGTCCAATATTTTGGGCGATTTTCGCAATTTTTTGGGCTTTTATTCATTATGAAGAATGGCCCAAAATTTTTGGGCTATTGTTCATTTTTGGTTTTTGGGCGATTGTTCATTGGGCGATTGTTCGCACAGCCGAAATAAACAGATTATCTAAATTAATACTATAAAAAAGTGTAGTATATATTTAAGAGAATTGATGTATGACAGTGATTTGTCTTCATATGAGCTTGGGACAAAAATCGAATTCTGACTTAATTGAATTGAATTTTCTAAATGTAATCGGTTTTTCTGTAACGCTTATAGTTTTTGAATAATTTCCGAATGCTTGGTTTTCTCATTTAATCGTTATGCATATAATATAGAGCATGACCGATAATCATTTTCAGGCTGAAGCCGATGCCGAATGTCAATTGGCAGCGTATTACTTTGGCAGACGCCGAAGGCCTATACTGAAGCCGATACTTAATCGAAAAGCCATTAAAAACTTGTTTTTTCGTGCATTTTCATTCAAATTCGAGTGTATAAATATACATTTAGTTTTTTAAGGAATGAATTTTTTACTTTAACCAATAATAAAAGTAACCAAAAGAACTCACAGACAAATTTGGGCCTCATAGGTCAAAACTAACACGAGCCTCGGATTATCCTATGTATTTACCCAGCAAACACAGTCTCAAATGTTTGAGAAAAACACTATTTCTCGAGTCGATAACTAATGTGATTCTCGACTCGTTTTCAAAGGTTACTTCAACAAATAAAAAAGTTAAACGTTAATAATTAAATTTTTTATTTTGTTTAGTGTAAAAAAAAATTATCTCTACTTATCAAATATGCAATAAAAACCAAAATACATTTTAAAAATTAAATAATTCACGTTTCACTCTTTTTATTTGAAGTCGATTTAAGAATTAACGTTTGAAACCGACTCGAGTACTAACCCTTTTCTCGAATGTAAAACTCATGTTTGAAACCGACTCGAGAACTAACCCTTTTCTCGACTCGAAAACTAACTTTTGAAACCGACTCGAGAACTAACTCCCCTTTTTATTGAGAAAGCTATGATTCTCGAATGTAAAATTTTAGCAAAATCGGTTCTGGATTTCAGCACCTGAACCCCTTTTCATATATGTTAGCGCAGCAGGGCGAGTAGTAAGCTTCCAACTCCACGTTTCAAATTCGGTAATCCACCCAGAAAATTTTCAATGACGTACTTTGTGGCAGCTGTAATCCCATCCGACACAATTCGAGGCGTGATTCCCTCAATATTGAATGTGTATATTCGCCCTAATATAAAACAATTCTACAATTATATTCCGAAAAAGATTTCTTAACTTTAATAACTAATTCTAGTGGTCCTTGATTCGCTGATTTCAAATATGGAAACCGTTTTTTGGGTCCAGATTTAGGAATACTAAATGCTATTTGCATTAAAGACTAAATGGAAATAGCATTTAGTATTCCTTTATTCACACCATCCAATGTTTTTATTTTGGTAAAGATACAAATACCATTTAATCTATAACATTTATCGTTCTCTAAGTTTCGTAATGTGATTCATACTCCTTACACAATTTCTAGTTCAATTTTAAAGACTGTTGATCAAATTAAAGACTTGGGTGTAATTTTCGATTCCAAGTTTACTTTTGTCAATCACCTAAATTGTACTATCTCTAAATCTTATGCTATGTTGGCTTTCGTTCGTCCAAATTAGAATATGATGCTTTTATTTGGAGACCCTATCATGTTTGTCACATTAATCGCCCTCGGTTTACGCTTAGTTCTTTCAAATTTAAAGACCCTATTCCATCTTATAATGCTCATTACCAGCTTATTAATTTAAAATCTCTACAATTTAGAAGATCATTCCTGTCTTTGTCATTCATTTCCGATATTATTCGTGGTGATGTTAATTGTCCTGCTCTTCTAGAGCGGATTAGTTTCAATATCCCTACTCGAAATCTTAGACGTTTCGATATTTTTTTGTTGGCCGTTATAGAACTAACTATGCTTTGAATTGTCAGAGCGTTAATTGAATTTAATGTTTTCTCAAATTCTGATGCTTTAGATTTTTCTTCTTCTAAGTTCATTTTCAGAAATATGTTACTTTCACTAGTTTAACTTTTTCTTGTTTTCATAATTAGTCTGTAAGAACTATTTTTGTTCATAAATAAATAAAATTACTACACTTCTTACTTGAAAAAAACGCGAATTTGTGTGTAAAATGTGTCTAAAAGGTTTTAAACATTTTAGGTGTGTATGAACAACGCATTTCACTTTGCCGTGTTTTCACTTATTTCCATTTATTTTGCTAATAAAATCTCACAAAAAATTTTTTCCGGTCACTGAAAGTCACTGAAAGAATAAACAACACATAAAAATTAATAAATTATGGTTTATGCTTCATTTTAGATTTTTTACAGTGAATGGTTGCCAGTAGCTGGGCACCTTTTTTGTATGGTTGATTTTTGAGACTTTTGCTAGATCGACTGCCAAAATCGTGTTTTAAGATTCCGTCAGAAATTCTTGTTGGCTATTGAACTCAGTTTTCTAACGAAAACTAGAGCTTCACGAAATTAGGTTTGAAACGAAAAATTTAGGGTGCCAGTAGGTGGGTACTCTCCCCTATTAATTGATATTTTCATTGTATCTTACCGGATTTTAGATCCCATCATACTATTTTTTAGGTTATGTCTGACTGGTCTAACCGGTTAGCTATGACATGAGTGAGCGAGTACAATATAATTTGATATATGATATTCGCGTAAAAGAAAGAGATACTAGATACAAAATTAACGATTCATGTAGAATTGTCATTTTGCACTTCACATTCTAAGGCCCAAATCTAATTCAAGGGCGCATTTAACTTGCAATTTAATTTCCGGAATTCATTTTCACAGTGCGAAGTTTACTTTAATTTAAATAGCCAACATCGGGCATTTAATATAAACTTAACTTTGCAAAAAGCAACAGCTGATTGTGAAATTGCAAGCAAAAATAGATTTAGAAATTGTTAAAATGGACTCGGGCGATAGCGATAATGAATATGAGGGGCTGCTTAAAACTTAATTTGACTAAGAATATGCGCCATTGTATTGAACTTCAGGGAAAATAATTCATCAAGTAAAATATGAGGCAAGAAAAATGTTCATAGCATAAATCTCGTCATTTAAGAGCTGTAATAGAGAAATTGTCGTAATTTATAAAGATCAATGCGATGTTAGTGCGAAAACTTTAAATAGGGTTCTTACTATATTCACATGTAGAGTTGCCAGATTTATAATAGGGAAAAATATTTAGTTTAGTACATTTTTTAAATTTTTGGCCAATATTCAAATTTAGAAAAATTTCTTAAAATTCGGAGAAAATTTGGATCACTAAACTTTCTTTTGCAAAGATGTTTTATTATTTTTTTTAAATGAAAATATGAGACTGAATATTTTTTCAGTGGCGACATTTGAATGCACTATGGAAAAAATTAAGTTGCATACTTTCTTAATGTACCACTTTTTGGAAACTCTTCAACTGGTTTTTTCTTTTTGTACGATTTCAGAAAAATGTTTTACGAATGAAAAAGTAAATCCATATCACTATTTTTAATAATATTTTAGCTAGTTGTTTTCAGAATGGCTCAAGCAAAAAATTTGTTTGTCTATACTAAGGCATTCAATCCCGGGATCCCGGAAGATTTCTCAATCCCGGAAACCCGGGATTTTCAGTCCGGAATTCCGGGATTCAAAAATGCATTTTTTATGCATTGTTTAAGATATTTTTGATGTTTTTCCACAAAAATACTTTCGTAGATTTACTTTCAATCTAATTGGTAAATTAAAAAAACCCACTTTTGTAGATTTAGTGCTACAAACACACAAAAATTTACAAGATTTTTGTCAATAACGGTTAACAAACAATTTTAATCGATCTGAATAAAATTTTTTCAATTTAAACAATTTTTTTTTTTTCAAAAAAGATATATGTTAAAATTATTTTGTTGACCGTATATTGAAAACTTTACGAATTGGATAAATGGTTTTGTGTGTGTTTTACTTTTGAATGGACACCAATTTTAATAGTTTTAAACAACAATTGGTGTATCCGTTCCCGCTATGATACTAAAACTACTAAAAGTAAGTTTTTCGTTTTTAGCATGAAATGGAGCTCGCAGAATTTTATGATTATATTCCGATTCAACGTGGCAAAAAAAAAATTTGTTCGATCAATCTAATTTAAAAAGAATTACTTTTTGTTTATTTAAATATCATTTGTTTTGTTTAACGTAATATTTATTAAATATGATTTCTTTGTCGAATTAAACTTAAAATATTGTTGCAACAATTTTTTCTTTAATTTTATATTAACTATTGTATTTAATTGGAAAATCCCGAAAATCCCAAACAAATCCCGGGATTGTGATTTCAAATCCCGAAATCCCGGGATTTTCAAAAACACTTCGGGATTGAATGCCTTAGTCTATACACAAAATATATTCAAAGAAGTGAAAAACAGAACAAAAATCATTACATTTTTGAAAAAAAAAAAAGTACTTTTGCGTACTGTTTTGAGTGTTTTGAATAAAAAAGAACTTTTTACAAAAAACAGTACATGTACTGCTTAATACAGTACGCCTGGCACCCGTATTCACATGCCACAACGATTCCCAACTATAACCAACTTTGTGACATAGACCGCTGGCCAATCATATTTAAATATTTAATTTCTGACTCTGCGAAATAGGAAAAACTTAAGTTGCATTTAATTATGAATTTCAAATTAAATTAAACCCAACTTAAATGAGCACTGTGAAATTGGTATATACTAGTAGAAATTTAGGTTTTATTATCAGTCATATAAACGGTGGGGTTCTTATAGAGTACTTATCACTTTTAAAAATCTACCTAATAAAATTGTGCAACAACATTACAACAACAAAAACAAGAACAAAATGCCAACAATAGGAATACTACAACTGTATTGTTGTAGTTGTTGTGGTATTGCTGTTGTTTGAAAAGTTTCAAAACAAGTTAGCTCCATAAATGAAAGAAGACACCTTTTAAAATGTCGGCATCCATTGCAGAAGAACATTTCTATGAGAAATTTCGGAAACATAGGTGCAAATATCTCGGTAACCGTAGGTGAGCGGCACAAATTTAAAATTTTCAGACGTTAAAATACAAAGAAATGAGAAAAATTGCAAAAAAAATTCATTGGTCGTAAAACAAACTAGAGCCAATAGACAGTAGAACTCCGCATCAAGACCAATTGACACAGGAACGCACCTAATCTGGATTGGGACATTAGTGGCGGCAATTCACTAACTAAGGAATGATGGACAAGCACATTTATGTATTTATCAAATATATACAGTGTATATAATACATATATCACGAAAGTTAAGTACGATATGATCTCCCAATATTAAGCAAACAATTTTATATTGTACTGACATATTAAAAATGCTTTATATCTGTATTCGAATATATTTAGATATGTACATGAAAACGTAAACATTTCTAGTTTGGATTTTCCTTAGTTTAATCTAAATATTTTGATAAAATTGTATACACATACATACATGGAGTTCGCGGCATTTTTATTTACAGAATTTATGAAATATTGAATGCCCTGTGACTAATTTGCGAAAAAGTAAACTACAAATAAACACCAGTCACTTCAAGAATTCGAGTAAATGATTTACCACTTGTTCCTCTGATATCGCATTTTTATTTTTGGACATATTTTAAATTCATTTTATGTAGATACACTTTAGCCACTTTTAGCGCAGAAACCGAAAACCAAAATAAAACAAAAAATCTTATTCCGACGAAATTCAATTTTGCTTTTGTTTTATTTTTTGCTTTCCTTTGTGCACACAAACAGTACACTCGCAAACCGCCAGAAACAAAAAAAAATAAAACCAAGGGAGTACTTCAATTAAAACTAAATTAAAACTAAGCCAAAATCAAGGACTTGGGAATAACTGTTTGAAATGAATCTCAACTATTTTTATTATATTTTACGGTGCTTAATTTAACACACGCGTACCGAACATCGGCCGTATCGTTCCGAAAAAACAAAAATATTTTGCAAAAAGCAAAAACAAAAAATAGGAAAGCAAAGAGAAGAAGAAACCCCGTACGCACACACTACTCGATCATAGAAATATGGCGTCCGTACTAGAGTGGCCACTCTGGTATAAATATATTAACTCAATTGAATGACAAATTTTTGGTAGAATTCGGGAAACTATTTTCATACACGCAGCCACACCAGATAGTTTTGTGTAAACAAATCTGAAGTTAACTGTGGAATCAGAATTGGCGCGTTCGGCGTAAAAACACTTGGCCGCTTTTTCCTGTTTATCCGCTTACAGTTTCCCGTTATTCGCGACTAGGCGTTACGCTACAGCTTAACGTATATACGTTGTCAAAATTAGAACCAATATATTCTTATGGAGTTACCAGACGTACTCTTTTTTAGCCCATCCTCTTTTCTACCCTCACTTTTTTCCCGAAAGTACTATAACGAAGCCTATTCTAGCGTAGTATCAATAGTCATCGCAGTATCACTAGTCTTGTCTCAATTTGATACAATTTGAAAAAGCTCTTTCAGTATCAATTGTCATAATAAATCATGATAAATTGAATGTACGTATTGCGTATCATCGTAGAATCGCGTTCAATATATGAAAATACGCCAGCCATGCACACAATTACGGCGTATCGAAACTAGGGATGGTCAACAATCGATCGATAGATTTCTAATTGATTATTTTTTTCGATTGGCGATTATTTTCGACCGATTAATGCAAATCGATTTAATTTCAATTGATTGACGTCCTAAACCAAAACTGAAAACATTTTTTGTAGCAAAAATCGGCTTTCCGATATATAAAATTCTTTAAATTTTTTATTATACAATTTATTTTTCTTTTTTAAACGACTTTTAAAAAAGTGTCTTAATTAATTTTAAAGCCATATTTTTTGGGAGTTTAAAACAATGCAGCAATTATTTTAAAAAATATAAATACATTTTTTCAAACAAATTAAAAAAAAAGATGAACATTTTACCATTTGTTATTTTTTAACTTGATTAATCGATCATTTGCTCTGATAATAGATTAGTTCACAATTGTTTTTTGCACATTTGGTCATCCCAAATCGAAACCACAATTTTATCATTTCAATGAGGTTATAATCAATTTCCAGCAAAAGATAGAAGATAAGAAGGATGACTACGCGATATCACTTTTTTTATCTTCCCCTCATTTTTTCTCTAAATTTGTGGCAACTCTTACATTTTTCTGTCAAAGTGGCAATACATAACAGTAAATGGCTTGACGTCATAACCATGTTTGTCGACATTTGACAAAACAACCCCTTTCAAATTTGCGAACTTTTCAGTAGAAATTTAAAGAAATGTTAGGGTTTAATATTGTGCACAACTATAAAGCAAACATTTCCCAATTACCTTTTTTTAACCTAAGAGCAATGGTTTTTTTTTTATAACAAAGTAAACAAAATTACCAAGATGTATTATCAAATGTATTTTTTGAAAAAAAATAAAGATTAATGCATTAAACAGAATTGCAGCAGTTGACGTCTAGCCGCTGTCAAAATTAAAACAGACGCAACTAAATGGGAATGCACGGAATCGGTATGGAGTTGATAAAGGTCCCACACA
The DNA here is from genome assembly GCA_951394025.1 of Heteromyza rotundicornis. NCBI lineage: Eukaryota > Metazoa > Arthropoda > Insecta > Diptera > Heleomyzidae > Heteromyza > Heteromyza rotundicornis. Next base: position 4,232,415 of record OX596014.1, on the reverse strand, counting down.
CCAACGCGAAAAACCGCCTATAACGCGGAAGCGAAAATATTGCCCCACACTGAGTCGAAACAGTCCGTCGCGAAACAAATGCAACGCTGAAAGTTTGTTTAATAACAGTGATGCCAGCAAAAAAAACTAAAAGAATATTTTTTTAAATAGTATTAATTCGTTCTTTTTAATGAAATCTAAAAACTATATAAATCTCTTCTAGGGTTTTATAAAATGTTTCGCCACAAACAAATATTTATCATTAGAATATACCAAAATCATTTGCCAAATCAATATACAAAACATTTTTTAATGGGATGGCGACACTAATCACGAGCAAATCGCAAACAGCTGATAAAAGTAAACACAGAAATACACAAATTATAAAAAAATTATTATACAAAATAAATACGAAAACCCGTAAAAAGTTCCCACGCTATGGCGCCGACGAGCTTGAGCGGCGCAGTGTGAATGCCATTGGAACTCTTTATCGAGAATCACGCCTAACTGACGAGATTCATCCACAAAGTTGCAATGACGCACTTAGGAGGTGATCCCATTACAAGTGAACTTATTCGCCCAAAAAAGTTCCAATAACGCACTTGGGGTTGGTCTAATCCCAAGTGACGTGATTCACCCAACAAATTTCCAAAGATACATGCGGTGGCAGCAGTAATCCTACCTGACATGATTCACCCATAAAAGTTCCAAAGTCACACCTGGTGGCAGCTGTAATCTCAACTGCAACGAATCACCCAAAAAAAATCTAAGGACGCACTTGGTGACATCTGTATTCCCAACTGCAATGAATCACCCAGAAACTGTCAAAGGAAGCTCTTGGTGCCAGCAGAAGTCCCACAAAATCTTCTGTCAAAACTTCGAACGCAAAACTTTTGAAAATGGTGCATGCAGCGTAACCTAAAAATTACGCTGCACCGACGCTTCAACGGTGGAACTTGATCGCAGCAGTGTGAATGCTCTCGCTGAAAATTCGCTGACGCCCCAGCCAATAATTTTATCGTTAAAGAGCTCGTAAACGAAGATTTTTTCGATCGAAAAGCGGATAAAACAATCGTAGGCGACACACGATTACGATACGTAAACGAGTCCGACTTCGTTCTTAATTTTGCATCGAAACGAGTTATCGTTATCGAACAAAAAAGTGCTCGTTAACGAATTCGTTAACGATCTCGTAAACGATCATCATTACGACATTTTTAACAAATCTAAAAAAAAATATTTTTTTTTAACTTGGAATTTTTTTTACTTTATTTTTATTGGCCGACTTTTCCTTAGAATAATTTTTAACAACTTTTTCACTGAGTCGGACCCGGGATTCAACTCACGTCCTCCGGATTTTAAAGTATGTGCCGAGCGCTTAACACATTCACCTAACTCATCCATTATTGAACAAGCGCCTCAAAGTATAACTTAACAAACGTTTTAAAATTGTTTTCCTAACAGTTTGAAAAACACTGATTCTAAAAATAGAAATTATCTTGCTGAGAAATCGTTATACAACTTTTTTCTAACAGTTTGAAAACCATTGGATCTAAAAATAGTTTTTCAAAACGATAATTTCGTTCGTTAATGTACTCGTAAACGAAGTCGTTAAAGAATTCTTTAACTAAGTCGTTAACGATTTCGATTGCGAAGTCGTAAACGATATTTTATCGATGAAATTACGACTATCGTAATATACGGGTGAATATCGGACTTTTCTCGAATATTTTTGATCGAGAAAAGTTCGTAAAATACGATCTTCGTAAAAAGTTCGTTCAATTATTGGCTGGGACAGAGGCTGCGGAATTTCGCGTTGGTGTGTGGGGACTAAGGCATTCAATCCCGGGATCCCGAATCCCGAAATCCCGGGATCCCGAAAGTTTTCTCAATCCCGGAAACCCGGGATTTTGAGTCCGGAATCCCGGGATTCAAAAATGCATTTTTTATGCATTGTTTAAGATATTTTTGACGTTTTTCCACAAAAATACTTTCGTGCATTTACTTTCAATATAATTGGTACATTTAAAAAACCCACTTTTGTAGATTTAGTGCTACTAACACAAGATTTTTGTCAATAACAGTTAACAAACAATTTTTATCGAACTAAATAAAAATTTTTCTTTTTAAAAAAAGGTATATGTTAAAATTATTTTGTTCACCGTATGTTGAAAACTTTACTTTAGTTTTGTGTGTGCTTTACTTTTGAATGGACACCAATTTAAACAACAATTGCTGTACCCGTTCCCGCTATAATACTAAAACTACTGAAAGTAAGTTTTTCGTGTTTAGCTTGAAATGGAGCTGGCAGAATTTTATGATTATATTCGGATTCAGCGTGCCAAAAAAAATAATTTGTTCTATCAATCTAATTTAAAAAGAATTACTTTTTGTTTGACTATATTTATTTAAATATTATTTGTTTTGTTTAATGTAATATTTATTAAATATGTTTTCTTTGTCAAATTAAACTAAAAATATTGTTGCCACAATTTTTCCTTTTATTTTATATTACCTATTGTATTTAATTGGAAAATCCCGAAAATCCCGAACAAATCCCGGGATCCCGGGATTATGATTTCAAATCCCGAAATCCCGGGATTTTCAAAAACACTTCGGGATTGAATGTCTTAGTGGGGACCTTAAAGCGGATGAGCGGTAGCCGCCGAACTTAGATTTATTTCTATTTTCTGGTCGACGCCTGACGGTTTAGGGTTGCACCAAGGTATCAGTAAGGCCAATATTTTTTAAATTCGCTGAAGCGTCCGGAAAATAGTCCGAGATAAATACAAAATTCCCTGACTAATTTTTAAATATTAAATTTTTTTGTTTTGTTTGCTGTTCTTTGTTATTTAAATAATTCCAATAGTATTTGAAATGGTGCATAGTAAGAAAGGTGTACAAAAATTTCAATTGGTTTTTTATTTCAGAGGTGCAACCATGTTTTTCGACTTGGCTTCGACAGCTAATATAGTGTCGAATGTGTTTCGAAAGTGTTCCGAGCAAATATCAAACCAAAAATGAAACTCAAATGATGGAATACTGTCGATTTCGTTTAATATCAAGATACTCGATTGCACCCCAGAAGTTTACAAGTATCTAAAATTGTGTATGGGTAATTGTGGATGAGAGTTGTGTTTGTCAACTACCGGTAATTGTATACACAACACAAATAAAACAGGCCTATTGTGTTTTTGAAAATGCCCTGAAAAATGTACATTACCCTTTTCAACTAAAAAATTACCCATTTCCATTATTTTCGTTGGGATGACATTACGTCCATGGACTTTATGTCCGCATCGCAAACGGACATAAGGGCTATGAACCTTAACTCTATTTGGGAATGGACATTATGTCTGTTTCAAATAGGACATAATGTCCATGGACACCAAAAATTTTTAACAAATTTTCAAATATGTATGTGTCTTTTTTGAAAAGTTGTATGACTCCAACCTCTCCGGTGAAAGGAAAAACAGGTTCCCATTGGAAAAGTTCCCTAAAAAAGGAAGTGTAATGAAAAAGTAATTTATTTAACTCTTTTTTTTGTATTTGAGAAAGGTTTAAATGTATTTAATATAAAAATAATAAACTTGAGAAAAATAAATTCAAATAAAAATGCATAGTAAACAAGAAGCCAATCTATATATATAAAAGAGACGTGTATGTTTGTCACCAGTAGACGCAATAACTGCTGCACCGATTCTTACCAAAATTTATATATGTGTTCTAGGGGTCGTGAGTCGTGACACGCCTACTTTTACCGCCCACAAGTTAGTAAAAACTGCTATATCTCAGACGTTTTTGATCACAAGAAAATGAAATTTGCCATGATCATACTATAAGACCCCAGCCATAATCTGGGCTACAAATGGCCGGGAATAGACAATGGGGCATGGCACCGCCCATACAAGTCAATATTTGAAAATGCTGTAATAGCGCTCCCACACAATGTTTTCCAACGAAATTTGGCAGATGGCTTCATGGTTTCAACTCTAAGCTAAATGCGACACATCGACGTAATTGGACAAAGGGGCGTGGCACCACCCATACAATTCAATACTTCAAAGTGCCATTATTGGGCTCCCATTGAATATTCTTCAACGGGAAATGGTTCTATGCATTCAATGCAACATATTGGAAGTGGACAGCGGGCGTGGCACTTCCCATATAATTTAATATTTTAAAAAATGTTACACTTGGGCTCCTAATGAACATTTTTCAACGGGAAATGATTTTATGCTTTCAATTCTAAGTTCAATGTTACATATGGTCGGAATTGGACAGCGGGGCGTAGCACTTTTCATACAATTCAATATTTCAAAATGCTACACTTGGGCTCCCAATAAAAATATGTGACAAATGTTTGCATTAATTTATTATGACCTTAAAGGCAAAAATAACTTTTTTAGGGGCAGCAAAGCGGACCGGGCCCTGCTAGTTAAATATAAACTTTGGAAGAGTTCAGAACAATTTGTCTGCAATAGGGACATAAAACTTTATATTCGCCCCCGGAGTTGTTCCTCATTGCGTCTTCGCAAATAGTCGAATAACAGCTGGAGCATACTTTTAGATTGTTGCAGGGTTGCAATAAAGTGTCCCTCGGCCTGACATAATGTCCGTGGACGTAATGTCACCCCACCGTTGTGTCACGTGAGATTTTTTCAAATTTTTTGTGAGATATTTATCTGGCAACTATGTTCCAATTACTTTTTGGCGACATTGCTTTTTATCTTCCCTCACGGTTTGTATCCAAAGGGGGGAAAGTTTTAATATTGAAAATGGACAATATCGGACAAAAACCACGCTTCCCATACAAAATGACCGCCCAAAATTAGTTAATTTGGAAAATACTGAACCAATTTGGACACCGTTTTTTTGTATTTGGTTTGAAATGGGAATGGAAAGTAACAAAATGGAAATGGACCGGAACTACTAGACATTTTCGGTAATATATAAATTTATTCTCCAAATATTCCATTTACATTTTGCTCCTCTCCATTTGCATTGCGTTCCAGTTCCCCATCCATTTAAAAATGTTGTTCCAATTCCATTTTGCTTAGGCCCACTTCCATTTGTATTGTACTGCAAATTTGGTAATGATTATTATATTCATTGTTGGATTTGCAAAGATGAATATCATTCCAAATATGCAGCTTCATCTGTTTGGGTTTCTGATGCTATAAGAGAGCGGAAGGGCACCCAAGTAACACCGCTTGTAGGTTAATAGTTGTGACACTCGGTTGTTAGCTATTTTCGCAACTATATAAACATGAGTACAGTCCGCAAATAGTAATTACAGGGTAGTATTAAAAGCTGTCACAACAATTCTGTGTTGCACTCCCAGAGTAAGCGAAGTTGTGAGATTTGTGTGCATACTACAAATGACAACCAAATGTCAAAAATAATTACCATGTGCGAGTGAAACGGATATATAATGAACACAAAATATATAAATAATAAATATTATGAAAAGAATTGTAAGAAAAAAAAACTACTGATTGAATCCATTTTAGAGTTGTGATGTAAAATATGCAACTAGGAATAATTTAATTTCATAGACAAACATAAGACTTTGAATGCGAAATAATTGTCAATTCGTACACAAATTTGATGGGGAACACAGTTTTTACCGCAAATAGATATGACATTTGCTACTTAAAATTAATGCGCTTCCATAAAACTCAATATTTAATTTTCATAAAATTTGTAATGTTTAAATATGTGATTTTTCGGAAATTAACGACATAAATATTGTTCCCCACAACATTCAGAAGCGAAAAACACCTCTTGGTGTTTGCAATTCATCACAGTTTGGTCATAATTAAGGTTTACAAATATTTTGGAAAAATATTTTATAGATAAACAAAGTATATATCAGTGATGCTTCACGTTTTTTAACAAATCCCTAATAAATCAATTATCGGCCTTAAGAAATAATAGGGGGGTTCATTTAATGTGGGAAACCCCTCGGAACCGTTGTGCAGATGTGCAGTCAAAACATATGAAATTTGACAGTTCCTTTAAGCAACTGTGCGTTTTCGAGGGTTTCCCCACTTAAAATAAATAACCCTTAATATTTCTACAATGTTTTTTTGTTTAATCCAGTCATTTGAAATATCACTCTCACTGACATAAAAAAACATAAAAGTATAAAATGAACATCGATTTATTAGGGCAAGCTCGAAATAAAAACTGTTGCGACAAAAAATTTTATTTTTACAGTCAAACATTTTTTTTAAAAAAAAGTGTTACTATTATCTTTTTAAATGATGCCGGTTTTTTCCTTGGAAATAGTTTTTCCTATAATTGCAATTTTGTAAACTCCTCTGATTATCACAAACAAAAAGTTTACAAAATCCAAATTATAAGAAGTATTAGTGTTCGGAGAGAAATAATGGTTAAGATGTATTTTGTAGAAAATTTTCGACGGAACAAAACTGCATCATTTAAGAACCCGTTTTTAAAAAAAAATTTGTTATTAGTTTGCTGTCTTTAGAATGGTTCGTCAAATGTTTAATTTTGTTAATTTTGATTTTAAAAAATTTATTTTGATTAAAGGGAAGAATAAATAATAACACAAAAGTTAAATTGTTAAAGTGTATTTGCAACACTGTGGTCTTTTGATTCGTACATGGAACATCACTGTTACTATCAAAATTGCGATATATCAAAAGTAATGCAACAGAAGGAGAAAACATATTTCATGCAAATCTATATGATATATGCGTCTCTTTTTTCGTTTGAGTTAGTTGCGAAAACTACTAACAAGTAAGTAGCCGCTACTTAAACCATTAGTTGTATGTTTATTGTAGGCAGTGAATTGCCGTGATCAAAAAAAAGTAGCGACTCAAAACTAAGATTTTTTGTCAGCTCATGTTACCTAAATCTGTCTATGCGCACTGTCTGCGGTAATATGTGCACAGTCTTGGACATAAATAAAAATATTTCTTTGTTTTATAGCGTCTTAAATGAAATTATGGTACAAACGGTTCCTTAAATTTATACTGACAATTATGTTTGTTCTCGTTGGTATGCCGAACTAAAAACATTAAAAAATAAAAGAAAAAAAAAACATTTCAAAAGTATAAAAAAACTTATTCTACATCGGATTATAGCCGTTATATTATTGATCTTCAAAATAATTGTAAACTACCTTCATCCAGTCGGGAATAATATAAAGATAAAATCTAAAAAAATTTTTTGTTTTGTAAATTCTAAGCGAAAGTTTACTGAATATCCTTTAAATCTAAAGTACAATGATGTTGTTTCTGGAAATGATACTGATATTGCCAATTTCTTTTCTGACTTTTTTAAATCAACTTTTTCTTCAAAAACTTATTGTGACAGCAGCGAATATCCCGTCGAAATTGAAAGTTATGATATTGTTATCCCCACTATTGAACCTTAACTGATCTTTACGTACCTGAAAAATTTAAAATAGATAGAGCTGTCCAAAAAAAAAAAATTATTATTGATTTTTTTTTTTTTTAATATTTACGAAAATGTTTTTTAATTAATTCTAGGGTGGTTTCCGCCAAAAATGCTTAATTATGGTTTTTTTCTCGTATTTTTCTTGATCTAAAACGAACTTAAAATTTGTGTTTTATTTTTTTCCCCCATACAAGTGTTAGCCTGTTTTGGCCAACTTCAGGGCCTTTGCGGGCCGGGTTGCCGTTATCGGATCGGCTTGAAATTTCAAACTTAAGAGTTTTTGGTGTATTTGCGTTATTTAAGCCACTTTCGAGACAGATCGGGCAAATTTTTTGGACAGCTCTAATTCCTAGTTGTATTTTAAAGAACTGTGCTGAATTTCTGTATATTCCATTGTATCACCTCTTTAGTTTGTCCCTCCGACTTTCGTACTTTCCTGATATTTGGAAATCGTCCCGCTTTCGCAAGTTTTATCTACTAAACAACATGGATTTATCAAATGTCGCTCCATAGTTACAAACGTTATTGTATTTACAACGAACTGACGTAAGCTACACGGATTTCAGCAAGGCTTTCGACACTGTTAATCGTGTTCTACTTATTAAAAAGTTATCCTTGATAGGTTTGCCTACGATTTTAGTTAAATGGATTGGTTCCTACCTGACAAAATGAACTCAGAGCACAAGAACTCAAGCAAAACTCACACCCGTCACATCCCTACTACATATACAGTACATTTTGAGAATTTCTAGGAAATCCAGTACACCCAGGAAAAAAACTTCTTAAATTAACCAAAATTCAACCAATTTTGTGGGTACAATTTTTTAGAACGATCGGTCTTCGTATTTGTATTCGTTTGTGTTATTTTTATTTCGTAATTTACCCACCATTCTATCGTAAATTTCCAAAATCATCATATCGAAACGATGCCTGCTGAAATATTCACCATTCCAAAGCCAATTTTGTCACTTAGATACACCAAAAATTCTTCATGGTATTTTAACATAAATCTGTGATTACACTGGTCGACAAAACTGAAATTTTTGTGTGTTAAATGGACTTAAGGGACCAATTCTTATGTATTTTGCCATGCTGAATCCGAAAATAACCATGAAATTCCAGCACCAACAATTTTTCCACAAACGCCAAAAATTACCTTTTTGTGGTTTTCATACGTTAACTTATAACTTATACATTATGAAAAATTATGAAAAATTTTAAAAGCAATTTCTATTAACATCTTTGTGATTTTTTAATGGTTTTTTTTCATATCAAATAAGTAATTTCTTAAGTTATTGAGTATCAAGAATATCCCGATTTCAAAAATAATTCTGATTTTTATTTGAATACACAGTTTGGTAGATTTGACCGAAAATATTCCATTAAAACTATTATAAAAACCATAGGCATATTTTTGCATCCCAGATATTTCTAGTATTAAAATAAAAATATGTGTGAAATATGGTTCAACCTCCACTTGATCTCCAACCCGCTATACACGTCATCACCAACACCTTCGAGTTCTGGAGATCGATTAGAGAACACATTGAGAATAATTGTTTTATTTCATAATATGGCAATACCGTTCTAAAACAACGAAAATATTTGTCGAACCTGGCAATGCTTAAAAAAGTATAAGTGAGAACTTAGACGTTCGTACAATAATGTTAGCGATAGCTGAGTGTGCTAAGAGTTTAGCATGTATCATTTGTAGATAGAGTCGAAGGTTCGAATCCTACCAGCGATTGTACAAAAAGACACAAAAATAAATTGGAATAAAAGAAATCTAAAAATAGAAATAAAAAAAAAATGTTTGGCTCTTTTTTTGGAAAATACTGGGATGGAGGTAGACTTGAGAATTGCCTTAGAGTTCAAGTGGAGATCCAGCCATATCTCCATTGGAGAACCAACGTAAATTTCCTTGGAGAACTACTATGTTCTCAATTGGAGATCAAGTGGAGTTACAATGTTGGAGATTGGAGAAGAGCACTGGAGTTCCAATTGAACTATAATCCATCTCCAGCCTTATTGCTTACTGGGTAGTAATGTCAACGTTTTTATTCGGCAAATTTGGAAATTGTTTATAAAAGTTAATTTCTCGATAGCTAAATCGTTCTTCGCGGTCAATACCTTCCTCCAGTCTACGCACTTCCAACAAAAGTTCTACAGCCATTGGCACAAGCGTCCCTGCGCCTACTTATACCGAAGACAATATAAGTGTAATTGGGTTATTTTGAAATTTTCCTTTCAGAATGACTATTTCGTTTCCATTTTCAGTCACCTGGACTCGGTGTAATCAAGAGTACCAAGCCCTTCGATCAGAAATTGTTTAACTCGTCATTACCGCCCTACACTCATGATGTTATTGAATACTCATGAGCAAACGTCAACGGGTAAGCTGGCCAAGGTGGTGGCGTATTCTCTGGTTAGAAACTAAATACTGTGGACATTTTTTTGTGGCCACAACTTGCTTGGAAGCATGTGACACCGCCGGTGTCATAGTTTGAAATAAATACAGCAATTTACTTTCCCCCATTCGATTTGTGAAACGTTTTCAAAAGTTTAAAATAAAATTTATTTATTTTTACTAACTTATTTTAATTTTGAAAACTTCCTATAATAATCTGGGAACTCCCGCGGTGGCCACTAATACGATTTACATTTTTGACTTCCCTTGGGACTCGGAAACAATGAAAATGTTTCACAATAACCAATATAAACTATTCCTGTCGGTGGAAGTCTTACACCCGCGCTAGAAAATAATGCACAAATCATAAAAAAATATTTCAGAAAAAGAATATATTTGTCAATTTTGAACAGCTGATCTTTGTTTACAAAAAAAAGCAAACACACTTTGATTATCTGCACTCTTCTTTGGGCATAGAACGGATCTTCTCTTTTATGACAAGATTCACACGCTTTATCAACCAATTCATAGAATGTAAATCAGCCTTGAAGGAGAAATGTAACACACAAATTATGTCAAGAAAATAAGTTTCAAAGTTTTTCATTTTTCTTTTTTCAATACAAAATTGGTGACATGTCTTCTTTGTCGCTTCGAATAATTAAATTAGCGAGGGATTATGGGAAAGAGATGACCATTGCCACTTCACTTTTGGCAAAAAGGTCAATGTTGAAATTTGTTTAACATAAAGCCAGGGGCCGAATTACGGCATTCGTGATCGAGCAAACTCGTTCGAAATTTTTGAGTTTGGGATTACGGCACTCGTTATCGAAAAAAAATTATCGAAATTTGAGATTACTGCATTCGACAACGAGCTCTAGTTCGAATGCAACCATGCGAAAAATCATTCGATAGCACAGCAGTGAACGAAATAGTTTTATTTGGTGATTGTTGTGCAAAAAAAAAAACGAAATGTAAGTTTATTGTTATTTATACAGCGTGAGTCCTATTAACTGTCGCACTTTTTTAAAGCGGCGCTGAGGCAAACAAAGGAAGAGTTGACTTTTAACCTTTATAAATTTTTATTCTCACATTGATTGCGAAATCAGCTGAACTTATTGTAATGTTGATCAGTTGTTATTAAAAGTTTTTGAGCAATGGAAGCGAAAGGAGAGCTGATTCTGAAATTGCGTTTGCAAGTCAAAAAACTCGAGAATTGTTAAATCTTAGACGAACCTAGATCTTAACCGCAGATTTCTGCAACGCTCTGTGGCTCGATTCAAGGCAACTGGGGGCTTTAAAATTTTCAAAAAAACTAGGTCGAAAAATCACCGATAGAAATTCTGGTCCGGTGACGACTGTTCGCGAACGAATAAGGAGAAAGTGCTCAGATTCAGGAAGACAACTGGCCAAGGACCTGAATGTGAGTTAGAAAACCGGGATCCCGGACGTTTTCTCAATCCCGGAAACCCGGGATTTTGAGTCCGGAATCCCGGGATTCAAAAAATGCATTGTTTAAGATATTTTTGACGTTTTTCCACAAAAATACTTTCGTGCATTTACTTTCAATATAATTGATAAATTTAAAAAACCCCACTTTTGTAGATTTAGTGCTACAAACACACAAAAATTGACAAAATTTTTGTCAATAACGGTTAAGAAACAATTTTTATCGATCTGAATCAAATTTTTTCAATTTAAACAATTTTTTTTTTTCAAAAAAGATATATGTTAAAATTATTTTGTTGACCGTATATTGAAAACTTTACGAATTAGATAAATGGTTTTGTGTGGGTTTTACTTTTGAATGGACACCAATTTCAATAGTTTTAAACAGCAATTCGTGTATCTGTTCCCGTTATAATACTAAAACTACTGAAAATAAGTTTTTCGTGTGTAGCATGAAATGGAGCTGGCAGAATTTTATAATTATAGTCGGATTCAGGTGGCAAAAAAAAATGACTTGTTCGATCAATGTAATTTAAAAAGAATTACTTTTTGTTCTACTATATTTATTTTAAATATTATTTGTTTTGTTTAATGTAATATTTAATAAGTATTATTTCTTTGTCGAATTAAAATGAAATTAAACTTAAAATATTGTTGCAACAATTTTTTCTTTAATTTTATATTAAGTATTATATTTAATTGGAAAATCCCGAAAATCCCGAACAAATCCCGGGATCCCGGGATTGTAATTTCAAATCCCGAAATCCCGGGATTTTCAAAAACACTTCGGGATTGAATGCCTTAGTGTATATACATGAAAGCGTTTTGCATACAGCTTGCCGAAGTTAATCGATATTAGGTAAAGGCATTGTATGAGCATTAGTGGCTCTGGTGAGAAGGCGCTTAGTTCGCTACATCATCTTACTTACAATCGCTGCGTTGTGGGTTCGATACCTCACCAGGGCGGCTAACATTCATAAGAAACCGCCGCAGCGTCGTGTGGACAAACCACCAGAATGGCTAACATTAAAAAAAAACTTTAAAAAATTTTTTAAGTGATGTTGTAAATCTTGAATCGGTTAGTGTTCCGGACAGACAGACAGACAGACAGACAGAAAGACAGACAGACAGACCTGAACAAATATATATATTAATTATTTCAATCATGTCTATTATGGAACTCGCAGAATCGATTGCGGCGGGAGTTGATGCGACTCGCATTCGACTCGCTTTTTCGGTGTAAGCTATTATTGAAACCGAGCGAATGAACTTCTTTATCGATACATCAAACCAACTCCGAAAATAAATTGACAAATGTCACTTTGGGAATTTGGAAATTTAAAAAAAATAAACAAAACACAAATTAAATTGTAAAATGGATTCAATTGCATACTTCATTGAATTTGACGGCAAAACCACAAATTGTGGCAGACAAGAAGGGAAATAAGAAGTCAAGCAAAAGATGTTTTTCAGTATTCCGAGTTCCAGTGAGTAAAACACATCAAAAGAACTTGCGAATTGGTTTTAACATCCTTTTCAGATTCTTAAAGCAATTTCGACTCAACAAGTTGACGTTTAAGTATGTCCTTGATGTTTTAAAAAGGAAACTGCCACCAGTTGTGAGATCGTCGTCTATAACACCGGAATTTAAACTGGCCGCATGCATGAGATTTTTGGCCGAGGGAGGGTACCAAAATGGAACTGGGCAAGATTTTATTGTCGGGTTGGCACAACCAACCGTTTCCGTTGTACTGTCCGAGGTATTAAACATATTGGAGGAGGAATTGTGTCCAAAGTGGATTTCGTTAAGAATGTCTGCCGAGGAGAAAAGAGAATCAAAAATGTATTTTTATGAAAAATCGAGGATTTTTAGCCTCAACGCAATGATAGTAAGTTAATGTAATTTGTAATATGCATATAAACCAATACAGTCCAAAGAAAATTATGCTGTTTTGAGGGAAGACAACCATTTTTTTTGTAGCATTTTTGTCCAGCGCCATGCGTCTGTTGTGCCTCTTTGTCGCATTTGCAAAGTCTTATTTCGTTTTTTTTCCTGATCGCCAATTCGATCCAATGCGCGGTAAATTTTTTTTAAATTTACATTTCCTTCTGCAGGATGGTCTCTGAGTTCAGCAAGCACTACTGTTACCTCCTTGTGAAAAGTTTTTTGCAGTTATATTTGTGTTTTTAGAAGTTTGATTTGCCTTGGAACTTTTCTTTGTGGTCCTTCATCTGGCATTGAACAATTTGCTACTGCTATGCCTGAAGAAAACGGTTCGGATTCCTCTGTGTTATGGCCTGGTTGGCTGTGGTGTCGGAACTGTATTTGAGTTCGGAGCATCATTTGATGTCGAAGCTGCGTTTACATTGTTGCTGGTTGTATGTGGTCGTTTTACGCCGAAACTCCTAGCGTTGGGTACTCCATCTACGGAATCCTTCAGGCATAGCAGATCAATAACTTCATTCTCTAAGGGACTGAAGTAATGTTGCCGATTTTCTCCACCACCTGTCGCCATCTGCTCCCGCTTGTTGTGGACCATTTTTTTCTTCAGCGTAGATTTGTGATCAGTACAAACCTAAAAAAGAAAAGTTGAGTACATTCTAAGATAATTTAGATACACATTTCCACCTTTTTCCACTCAGGAACATATTTTGATGGAGGTCCTGGAGCGTTCAACTCTACCTTCAAACGTAGCCAGAAATTCTGAGTTACCTCCGGAGCTTTTTTTGTGAGATTTTTGTCTATATCTGGATGCCGTTTCATTTGCTTCGAATTGATCGCGATTTGTTGTTCTTTTTCTATAAAAAAAAGTGAATTTAATGATTTTGCATTACATTTAGCATATTAGCTGTAACTTACGTTTTTGCAACATCCATAATGATTTATTTTTAGTTTACACAAATTTATTTCGTCTTATTTGAGATAACTTTGAAATTCGCAACAGATTCGTTACAAATTTCTAACGCATTTTAAAAACGTCAAATTGTATGAGCTACGAATCACCTGCGAATTCAATAATGGCGGTTTTTACTCCAAATTCGTTCACTTTGTTATCGACAATTACAAAAGTTTTCAATAATAGGAAAAACGTCAGAATCGAGTTTTACTCCCGCCGCAATCGATTCTGCGAGTTCCATAATAGACATGAATATCAAGTAATGTGTTTAAATATATTAGGACAAATGCGAACAAAATTAATTTCACGCAGAAGGAGTTGATGGCGAAGTATATGGCGGAGCACCCAAACATGGCCAAAAATATTGTGCCAAACTGCTGTCAAGGGAGGGTGGTTCTGAACCGAATGTGGGACCATCTCGCAAAGAAGGTGAATGCAGCAGGCACACCTGTAAAAGAGGTAAAAGCGTAGCGTAAGGTACATTTGTTTAATGATGTTACTCTGTGCTGTTTGCTGACCTTAACTTTTATAGGTGTTTGCTGATCAGAAACACAACGAAACAACAAGGCGTCAAAGAAAAAAACCGGTGGCGGCCCTTAACTGCTTGAAGCAACCGGAATGGATGTTGCGGTTGAAGGGCTGTCCGGCGTCAACTGTTTTGGAAATCCCGAAGCCAATAAGGAAAACATTTCTGATATATTTGATGAAGTCAATACGTCTCCAGAAAAGTGACAAAAGAAGCCGAAAAACCCAAAGCCCGATTCAAAATTGCAATTGCTAAAAAATAATTTAAAAGCTTTCGAGGAATCGCAAAGCAACATCATCAACAAATTGGATGAATTGATTAGCCTTGTAGAGCGATCATCAAAAATTTTTGAGAAACTTGTTGAGTTGAAAGAAAGATCGCTTAAGATGAAGGAAGAAGAGCACCAAGGTAACATGGCCATAAAAAAGGTGGATCTTCAAATTAAAATTATTCAACTGGAAATGTTGAAAAACGATAACTGAAGGTGTATTTTAAATCAAGAGCCAGCCCAACTGTGAATGTTCCCGAATTCCCAGGGATATTGGAAAACAATTGTCCAATTTCGATGAGAATATTTATAAATTTATAAATTTGGTTGCAAATTGCATTCTTAATTTCGTTAATTTCTCGTAGCGCCTTCTTTTCTGACAAAAAATGTTACATTTTCATTGCTTTATCTGCAAAAGTCATAGATTTGGGCATGTGACAATGAAAATATAACATTGTCAGAAAAGAAGGCGCTACGAGAAATTAACGAAATTAAGAATGTAATTTGCAACCAAATTTACCTTTTCTGAACTTCATTCGTTGAACTCTTAATTTCAAATGTCAATCACAATTTTCTTTTAATTAAATTAAAAATGCAGTACAAAGAATAATACAAAAGAGGCAACTATCGGTGCATACGCCGATTTAAAAGAATAGAATATGTATATTATAAGAAATAAAATGACTGAACTATTTTTGTAAACTTTTTTTATTAAAAATAATAAATAATATGAGAATGTTTGCTTCAGTTTTCATTCATTAACGATAGCATTATGTGATGCCTAATTTTTTTTTGCCAATTTTTGTCAAATTTGTTTCATTTTCAATGTTCACTTCGAGACACAACAATATCACCATTAGTGTAATTTGGAACTTTATATTCAATGCACACATTATGCAATGCAAAGCACACGTTCCCAAACAGTGTCATTTTTTCTGCGCTGTAACGACTTCTTTTTTCGTTTTCTAAAATTTTCCAGCGCATCTTCAAAATGCCTATTGTTCTCTCAATAATGCACAGTGCTTTCGAGTGGACCTCATTAAAATGGGTTTCGGGCGAACCTTCTTCTGGGTTTCTGAAAGGTGTTATGCACCACGGCTCAAGGGGATACCCGGAATCTCCTGCATGAATAAGAATATAAAATTATCTACATCTTTATAAAATGTCAATATCACCCAAAAGCCAAGCATTCCTTGAGTGGTATTGTTGTACTGCAGCTCCAAAATATTCCTTTGTTCCGAATGCTTCCACACAAATGAGTCATGGGCAGCTCCACCGTACTTCGAATTAATAGCCACAATTGTATAGTCATGACTGCAAAGCTGTAAATTAGTAAAAAAACTTAAAGAGCTGCATAAGTCCGGACTTTTGAAATAACTTACTTTCATAGAGTTGAGACTGTGGAACCCCTTTCGGTTAAAAAACATATGCTCGTTCTTAGTAGGCTTCTGTAGCCAAAAGTGCGTCCCGTCAACACATCCAATTACTGGCAAATTAAAATCATATTATTCGCTGCACTTATGTTTTTTCTACAAATACAAATTGGTTTGATATCTTACCTCCTGGAATCTTATATTTTTCAAAGAATGCGTCCTTGCATGCCAAATAATGTTCCTGTTTAAACTTTATATGTTTGGGACATTGTTTTGCTTCTATTTCCTTCGCCACATGCGCTACAATAATACATACTCCACTTTGACTCATCCCCACCAGATAATCATTTCCAACTGCATATTGGAATCCTCCACTGGCCAAAAGTGACAATGTTGTTGATACTGGAGAATTGGTGGGATGGAAATCAAAAGATTGCCCTTGAACTGCAGTTCTCCCAATACATATTTAAAAGCCTCTTTTGTCAGCCTGAACCGTTTGATAAATCTACAAATAAATTGCATTAAGTCCTGTGAAATTTCGCTACACTAATTTCTTACGCTGCTGCCGGCAATGACAGAGGATTGCTTTTGTCGCGAAGTTCTTTCCGTACCCTCACTAAATTGGTTTCGTCCTCCGAGGAGCTTGAGTAAAAAAACAACACGGGATCCATCTTAACTTCTGTAATAAAATGTTTTCAGTAGTTTATTTTTGAAAACAATTTTACAACTTACAGTTGCAGAACTTTTATTTCAGAATAAATTGATTTTGACGTTTCTCAGAATGACATTTGCTCTGAAATCTAGTATATGTTGAAAAATGTCGAATTAAATCTATTACGTTTAATAGAAATTAAGAAACGAAACGAATCGAATGCCGTAATTTGACTACTTCTCACTTATCGAAATTTCATTCGACACGAAAGCTCGTTTGATCACGAATGCCGTAATTCGGCCCCAGGGTTCGGACTGAGCAGATTCGATTTCGGAGTAAATGAAACAAAAAAGCGTAGTAGAATCTATTTTTGCGTAGTAGAATTATAATGTTGACTTTTTGAAAATTCTGCTCTAATACAATTTTACAGCATACAAAAAGTTGCCAACATTTTTCTTGAGTCGTTTCTTTAGATTTGCAAATGAATCTTTAAGGCCCAATTAGTCCAGACGTTAACGTATTTTCGTAAACTCAGCGTAAACGAATATTTACAGCGATTACTCGACAGTCTGCCAACCTAAGCTATCGCAGAAGTCAGCTGATTGTGCCTTTGGTTTATGCAGTAAATAGAATTGCAGCAGTTAACGGTTGGGCGGACGACGGCTATGCTACCGTCGTATCAAAATCTGCCCTGAGTGAACAGAATTGTGGCGGTGGGGGCAATCACTTGGCAGATGCAAATCAATGGTGTCCCATGATGAAAATAATGGAAATGGGTAATTTTTTATCTGAAAAGTGTAATGTAAATTTTTCAGGGCATTTTCAAAAACACAATAGGCCTGTTTTATTTGTGTTGTCTATACAGTTACCTGTAGATGACAAACACAACTCGCATCCACAATTACCCATGTTTTTACCAGAAAAATCGCCATACACAATTTTAGATACTTGTAAACTTCTGGGGTGCAATCGCGTAAATTGATATCAAACGAAATCGACAGTTTTCCATCATTTAAGTTTCGTTTTTGGTTTGACATTTGGTCGGAACACTATCGAAACACATTCGAAGTCAAGTCAAAAAACATGATTGTACCTCTGAAATAAAAAAAATTATTGAAATTTTTTTACATCTTTATTATTTTACAACACTTTAAATACTATTGGAATTAATTAGATATCAAAAAACAACAAACTAAACAAAAAAATATAATATTTTAAAATTAATCGGGGAATTTTGTATTAAACTCGACCTATTTTTCGGCCGCGATTCCACCATCTGTGGAATCTACACTAAAAGCTATGCTATATATAAAAATATGGGAACAATTGCAAAAAATAAATCCGCGCAATGTTGAGCCAGAAAGCCAAATAAACCTGTTAGTTGCAGATATGGGCAAATTCAATTACAAACAATTTCAATTGCAATTACATGTAATTGTAATTTTATGTCGATTTCCAATGTTGACAATAGTATTAGCTAAGATGTGCTTGCTTTGCTCCGTTTTTGTCCTGCTTCACTTTCTTTTTTGTGTTGTTGTTAAGTCGGTGGGATGCGAGAGTTCTGCGACAGCACGTGATTAAAACATACTAAACACGAAACCAGTGCCAAAATACTGGATTTAATATTTGCTGCAAAAAATATATGTTTTTAATAAAACCATTTTTTACCATCTTTTTTTACCAGGAATATAATTGGAATGATTGGAATAAAATAATAAAAAAAAATTTTAAGAATTCTTACTTTTTCGTATTTGCAACGAAATATAAATAGTGCATTAAATTAGATTAGATTTATCTCACATTGAGATTTTTTATGGCTTGTAAAATGTGAGATTTTTGCGAGATTTTTTAATTAATGAGAGAATTTTATCTCGTGTGAGATTTTGTAAGATTTTAAAATTTTCGTGAGATTTGTTGTAAGATTTTTAATTTCTGTGAGATATTTCCTCACATGAAATGATTTATTTCGTGTCAAATGTGAGATTTTTGAGATTTTTTCCTAATATTTTGAATTGTTGTGAGATGTTGTCGCACGTGAGATTTTTTGTGAGATTGATTGGCGAAGAGGTGTTCGAACTTCGATCTGTGACAGACTGTGACAGACTGTCTCAGATCACATATACGACATGACGTTTACCGTTAGGATCGCCATTTTGTGGTTACGTCAGCAGATACTTCTTGTCACACGAACAGCTGTTCTTTGTTTACCTTTTTCTGGCAGCCAACGTTGCCAGAAAGATCTGAATTGAAACATTTTCTGCTAGAGTTGAATTTTTTCCCTTAAGACTCAAAAACGAAAAGAGATACAACAGAAATGTCGGAATTTGATAGAAATTGCTACATTATTGCAAATATGGTACGATAAGTTATTTAATTTAATTTTTATTACATGTTTTGAACAAAATAACCGATCTGCATTTCTCAATACTAAACAGTTTTGCATTCAAAATTTTCTTTCTAAATTTTTTGACGCTCCGCAAGGTTCTGGTACTGCCTCCACAGTAGGAACTACCCTGTGTTGAGGACCCCATTTCAAAACTCAGATTCCGTTCAAAACAATCCGGTGTGAAATGGGCGGAACAAATTCGGCCTGTTTTAATGTTTATTGCGTCACTTCAACAACAGAATGCGACCCATTTTTTTTTATTAAATTGTTTCATTTCAATTCAAATTCATAAGTCAATAATTTTGATTTCTTTGCCTAATTTTAACAATTTTGAATCGTATTTCTACTAAAGTCTAATTAATACAGTAGGAATTACATTAATCTGGTAGCACTGTTTAAAAACCAATTAAGCTAAATTTGTGGCAATGCTTGCATTTTTCTGTCAAAGTGACAAGAAGTATCTGCTAACGTCATGCTAGATAACGGTAAACGGTCTCATGACGTTATCTAGTATTCTACGTATCTTGGTCTCAGATTCTCTGTGTAATAACTAGAGACCGACCGAAATCGCTTTTTTTTCATTTCGGTCGAAACCGAAATGGTCGAAATTTTGAATTATTTTTTTCGGCCGAAACCGAAATGGCCGAATTTTCATTTTTTAAATTTCGGCCGAAACCGAAAAAATTGTGAATTTATATGTAATAAAGTTGTACATAATTAAGCGTATCAGTAGGCTGAAATCGATAATTTTAAGTTCAAATTATAAATTAGATGAATTTAGAAACAAATGCGTGGAAATCAATTGAAGGGGCAGGGCTCTTACTTTTTTGCTACCGCGAGAGTAGTAGATATTCGATTTTAGGGGAGTAGATTTCAAGAAAAGGGAGTAGATTTAGTTTTTTACGTAGAGTAGTAGAATATCTAGGAGAGTAGTAGAAATTGCTGTCAGGGTAGTAGGTTTGTAGAAAGAGTAGTAGTTTTGCATTGTATGAAACTCACATAATATTTTGACGAGAAGATTTCTTACAATAGTAGTAGAAAATATCTTGAGGGAAGTAGAAAAATCTACTACAGTATTAGAGGAGTAAAAATTTGAAAATTATCGCGAGAGTAGCAGATCTACTCTGATAGGAGAAGAGTGAGAACGCTGTGAAGGGGGGAATGGATGAAGACGGTATGTAACATTCGAAACTTTAAAATTAAATATCTCGGAAACTAGACGTTTGAGCACCAAAATTTTTGCAGATTCGGTCTTAGGAGGTCAAACAATAAGTAAAAAAATTAAGAAAATCGGGGCGTGGCTTAAACGCTTCACTTAAGCCAAAATATCTCTGAAAGCAGATTTTTGCGACAAGAAATGTATTTAGATTCGGTTTCATAAGCCAGGTATAATGGTCGGTAACGGAACTGCGACGGCAGCAAGAACTGTCACATACGCATCTGTTGTGTGAAAAACAATAGAGGCAGTTTTAATGGTCGGGACCTGTCGTTGTCGTTCCGTTGATTTCTGTCGATATTAGATATTTCCGTAAACAGCTTACAGTTTGACAACGCAAAGCTTGTCAAACTGTTAGTCCTTAAACAAATTGTTGATAAAAAGCACAAATAAAAAAGAAATTCAAATGAAATGTTAAAAAAATATTGAGAACTATTAATAAAGCTTGTGCTGCTACATTTCGTGTTTTTTTTTGAGAAAAAAATCTCAATTGGAAACAGAAAACAGCGGTTCGTTGGAACGTGGCGGAACGTAGCGTTATAACCACCTCTACATTTCCTACGTTAGGCCACGTCCCGTCACCGTCCATTAAACCCAGCCAATTAGAACGACAAAATACATAATACAAAAATAAAAAAATTGCAAAAATCATATAATCGATTGTTCGATTAAATCGATTACAATAGTTAAAAATAAAAAAAAAAATACCCTGGAAGTAGAAAAAAGGATTCTGAAGTATTCGTTTTCTGGAAATCACACTAGAAAGATTTCTTGAAAGTTTTCTGATATCAACCCATTAAGTACCAAAAATATATAAAAAATCTTGTAACTGATAAAGTTTACAAGGTAACGGAAAAATATCGACACTGTATATTAGATTATTGAAATACCTTTCCAATGAGCCCATTAACGTTAAAATTAGTTGTGCAGTTCAAAAGTTATAAAGCTCAAAAATGATTTGAATTCAGGGTGCCAAAAAGCGCACCCGCACTTGCCCGCAATCACACTGGCTAATTTCAACGTCAAGCGAATTCAAGTTGCCCTCACATATTTTGCCAATTGAACTGCATTTGTAAAAATAATTTTGCCTATCGCCGAAATCACCGTGGGCAATTTCGGGGCGGTTGCCCGCACCTTATTTTGAGAATTAAACCATTCACTTTTTGTTAAAATTTTTTGCGCATAACAAACCAAATTTTTAATAGCGCGTCCTGTTGCGCGTTCGACGAGTCAGACAGGCGGCGCGGGCTAGCTCGCAGTCTACGTGACTGTGCGCGCCCGCTGCCGACCCTCATTGTGTGACTTTGAACTGCGAAAGTGCTATCTGCCATTGTTCGTTCGTCGAGACAGACTGGCGGTACTACACAATCCACGAGTAAGGGCGCGCAATCATACTCAGTGCGACGATGCGCACGCTGTATAGCGAGCTGGTGGTTTTTCCCATAGACCGTGCAACGTGCATACAAGATGAGACTAACACTTACTAAGTCGCTGAAGTTGTTCATAAGCAAGGCACTTGTCAATTGGCTGGTTTATTTTTAACGCAGTCCGCCCGTCGTCTATTCAGTCCGAATAGAAGAACAGACAGCGTCGCTGCGTGCATTTAGTAGCACGGGGCTGCCCGCCCGTGGCTTTTCCGACCGCTGTTCAAATTTTGAACTTTCAAGTTTACTGTCCACGCCAGTGTCATTTCCAGAAAACGAAAGTTTCAGAATCCATTTTTCTATCAAATTCTAACGTTTCTGCGGTATTTTTTGTTAATTTTTGAGGGCCGGAATACTGCACTTTAGCCAAGATTTTCAACATCTAATTCTTGTTTTCACCAAAATGCTGATTAACTTTAATTCTTATCATAACAGCAAATAAATTATGTATGTTTCTGTATTGTAAACTGGACAAACTGCAATAATAAAATATGAAAACAAATTTTTTTTCAGTATCAGTCCCCCTTTTTGTGAATCCTGGATCCGGCCCTAGTACTCGCTAAGCTAAGGTCAGATTTGGGCATATATTTGCTTAATCATATAGTAGCTTAACGAAATTGGAATTACTCACGCTCGTTTCGAAAGAAATTAACATTTAGACGAAGTCGTTGCGAATTCGCAAGACTTTATCAGGCTTTCTGGGAATATTACGTTTTTTCGACCAATGATGCCCATTTTGAAAAATTCAAGAATTTCCCTTTTCGAGAATTTTTCTATAATATGGCAACAGTTTCAAAAACAATAGTTAAAAAATTGCAACATTGGTTTTGTGCATGAACATTCGGTGACACAGCAAAAAATAAAACAGCGTCATATAACCTCCGTAACAACTTAAATAAAAAAACTATATTAAAAGTATTGGAAAAATGATCATCACAGTAAAAAATCTGCAACAGCAGACTTTTACAATAAACTTCGATGAAGGAAAAAATGTAAGTAATCTTTTAAATATGCAGTTTAGCGACTTATGCAAAAAACGAAATTGGGTGGTTGAGAATGACAAAATATGGTGTACGACAGCTCAAATGTGAATTAAAATGGGAGCACAGTGAAAAATAGTATTATTTATTGCTCAAAAAAAAAAAAAATTATTTCCTTAACTGAGGGCGAATTACGGTATTCGTGATCGATCGAGCATTCGTGTAGAATGAAATTTCGATACGTTAAGCCTGGTTTTCATTATGTCATAATCAATGGCGTTTATTGTCAGTTAAGTGAAAACAGGTTGGCATTTCATTTTAAATTTAACGTATTAGCGCGATTAATTTTAAGTGGGAAACCCCTCGGAAATAGGCTTGCCACACTTAGAGTAGCCCAAAACCGGAGATTTTCAAAATAATATAATTAAATAAATAATTTTTTTCTTGGCCTTTTATATTTAGAAACAATTTTCAATTAAAAAAAGTTACAAACAAACAAAAATAAAATAATAATAAAGAAATTTATACTGTAAGCTATTTTATTTTGAAAATCTTGTGCACCCTTAATGTGTATATATTTATGGATTGTCGCAAATTTAATAATGTGAATATTGGGTTTGGGTATCATAGGAAAGATCTAATCAATACCTTTCAAATGGGCACCTAAGTGGAAAGGTATTGATTATAAGTTTTCAATGATATCAAATATTCACATTATTAAATAAATACACATTTAGACTGCACGAAATAAGCTAAAAGCCACTGTAGTTGAGAATACTATAGACCGCTACTTGAGCTGAAGTTGAGAACTGACGTTAGATATTTGAGAACCGATAAGTTTATTGGGTAATTTCCAAAAGCCCAGAAAACTTGGTTCGGTCGAAATAATCGAAATTGTCGAAACAATAATTAATTAAGATAGAGTGACTCGAATTAAAGAATGTGTATTTTATTTTCAAATGTTTAATCAAAATTTTGATAAATTTACAAAAAATTACTAAAACTATGAAAAAACCGGAGAAATTTTTTAAAAAACCGGAGACCGGAGAAACGTTCAATTCCCGGTGTCTCTGGGCGAAAACCCTGTGTGTGGCAAGCCTATTCGGAAACAATTCAGTTGTGCAGATGAGCAGTCAAAATATATGAAATTTGACAGTTGTGTTAAGCAACTGCGCGTTTTCGAGGGGTTCCCACTTTAAATGAATACCCTTATTGATGTAAAATATAGAAAAATTAATATGAGGTGACGCCAGGGCCGCCGCCAGGGGGAAAAAAACCTTTTTTTTTATCAAGAAATATATCATATTTCAAAAATATTATTTGTTTTAAAATATAAATTAATGGTAAAAACCGTATTTTTTAATACCCCTTAAAGAAAAGTTGAATTGGAAAAGCATATTTATGAAGGTTTGCTTTTAAATAAATAATGATGCAATAATACTAGGTGATATCAGTAGGGAGAGCCGTTGAAATTTGAATATATAACTAAACAAATATATTTCAGTATTGAGTATTTATATTTAATACTTTTGTAAGGTGGAATTAAAACAAGAGCTAGTCGACTTAAGATGTTGTGTCAAACTAGGTGGGTTGAAAAACACGAAGCTATAGCGGCTTTTGTAGAGCGCCTTAGATGAAATAAAAACTCGGTTAGATTCAAAACCCTCCAGTACGAATCAATATTGGAATGTTCCGAGGTTGCTTTAGTTGGAAATATAGAACTGTGGCGAAGTTTTGTAGCAAAATGAACTAAAAAAGACAAACGCTCTGGAATATCTTCAAGTATGATTTTTTAAACGTTGTACAACACGCACACATAGTAGAAACATTTCATATATTTAAATAATATGTTTATTTATTTGTAAAATCTGTTAACAGGTGTGCAATCGTGTTAGTTTTGAGCCAGTTTATAAAATATTAAAAATACTAGCTGTCATCCCAGTGGCTACAGCTACAAGTGAGCGATCATTCAGCACTCTTACTTGCGCAACTCAATGGGAGAACATCGAGTAAATGGTTTAGCATCAATATCCCTCTGGAAATTTCAATTACACCAGATGATATAATTAGGGTATTTGCAAAAAAAGCCAAGACGGTTGTTGTTGGTTACTTGATTTTTGTTTTTATATTGTTTTACATTAGTTTGTTTTGCTTTTGTTAATTTTTTTCTAAATTTCTTCTGCGAAGAATTATTATATT
Source organism: Heteromyza rotundicornis (assembly GCA_951394025.1). NCBI lineage: Eukaryota > Metazoa > Arthropoda > Insecta > Diptera > Heleomyzidae > Heteromyza > Heteromyza rotundicornis. Next base: position 4,207,231 of record OX596014.1, on the reverse strand, counting down.
GTTTCTATGAATTTTTTTATCGGCACATATATATTTATGTATATTACTTAACTTGTAAAATAATAATATAAAAAAATAAAAGTTTAAAACGTAAAAAAATGTTCGATATAAATTTTTTAAATTTTTAATTTATCGAAACCCCCTCCTTGAAAAAATCCTGCCGGCGGCCCTGGGTGACGCCACCGCTTGTCATATACTTCGATAATTGCCAATATGCATATTATTATTTATTTGCATATGACACGGGCCAAATCAGTCGTTGTCAGTTTATGATGCCATTGATTTTGATATAATGAAAACCAGGCATTACAAGTAGTCACATTACGGCATTCGATTCGTTTCGCTATGTGTATTAAACGTACTAGTTTTCATTCTACATTTGTTCACATTGTACTAGTTTTCAGTGCAAATGTCACTTTGAAAAACTTCCAAATCAATTTGTTGTGAAATTTTCATTCGGCAAATGAAAGTGTTTAAAATTGTTTTTATAAATAAACCTCTGAAAACGTTTTGTTACAGAAGTTAAGATGAATCTTTATTAAGCTCCTCAGAACGCGAATGCAATTCAGTGCGGGTAAGAAAATCACTTTGCGATAAAAGCAATCCTCTGTCATTGGCGGTAGCAGCGTGTAGCATTTAATTATGTATTGGGAGAACTACAATTCAAGGACAAGCTTTCGATTTCCATCCCACCAATTCACCAATTAGCAGCAACATTGTCACTTTTGGTCAGTGGAGGATTCCAATATGCGGTTGGAATTGTGCCTGCTGATTTTCAATAATTTTTGGTTATAAAAAGCATAATTATTATATATATTTGTCCAGGTCTGTCTGTCTATTACCAACGCTAACCAATTCAAAATTTACAACTCAACTTGAAAATTTATTTAAGTTGAGTTGTTTTTTATATTATACTAGCAGGGCCCGGTCTGCTTTGCTGACCCTAAATAAGTTATTTTTCGTTTAAGGTAATAGTAAATTTATGAAAACCATTGTAAAATATTTTTATTGGGTGCCTAAGTGTAGCATTTCGAAATATTGAATTGTATGGGAAGTGCCACGCCCCTCTGTCTAACTCTTAGCATATGCTACATATGAAGTTAGAATTGAAAGCATGAAATCATATCCCGTAGAATAATGTTCAATGGGAGCCCAAGAATGGCATTTTGAAATATTGAATTGTATCGGCGGTGGCACGCCCCTTTGTCTCCTTGGTCCATTTACGCCTGCATTTTCCTTAGAGTTGAAAATATGAAACAATTTGCCAAATTTCGTTGGAAAACATTGAATGGGAGGCCAGTTACAGCATTTTGAAATATTGACTTGTATGGGCGGTGCCACGCCCCAAGAAAAATAGCACATTTTCTCAAAAGAAAATGACAATACGAAGAGGACACCTGCCAAACCGCACAACGCCTAAGTCAACGGTAATCGCCATCTATCGAGTTTAGACATTGATGATCGCACTACAGCGCCATCTGTTATTTATCTCGATAAATAACAGAAAATCACGCCAAATGTCTTATTTTCTCATGGAATTTTACGATTTTTAATTTTTTTAGTTTTTTTCAGAATTTTACACTCAGAATTTTTCATTTTTCTCTTCGAAAAGCCATTCCGGAACAATTGCACACAAAATTACAAAAAAGCCATTTTCGGTTTTTCGAATTTTCTGGAGGGTTTTTCCAAAATTTTCTTTCGTAAAAACCTTCTCCTGGCAATTACGAACAACTGAAAAAAATGTACCGTTCTCAATTGATGAATTATAAATTTTTATATATATAGATTACATATATGACGAGCCCAGAACAAAACCGATGATTTTTTTTTTGACGGAGTTGGAACATCTTTTTTTTTGCCAGAGTAAAAACCCTGCAAGAAACCAGTCTAGTTCCGAACTAGCTTTGCAGTAGGGTGTACTGGTTCCACCCAAATCGCTTTCACATGTTGTGAAGTGGCGAATTTAACATGGCGTTGTCATTGGAGGAAGCTACCAGCTGCCACCTCTGCATTACCTCCGGTCAGCTCGGAAGTAGCCACTACAATCTAGCTCTTTCCTAGCGGTGGAAAATTGGCCCCTATACAATACTTGAAACTTGTTAATAACCAGTTACTACAACTTAGCTACATACTAGCTTTCAATAATTTTAAAAATTTGTTCGCAAAAAAAAACTCAATCTTAGTTTTTTTTAAGTAGCACTTTATTATTCAAAATTGTTTTGTATAAATATATTTTTTTGTAACCGAAACACTATTGATTTCAAATGTATTATCTGAAAATAAAAAATTGTAAAAATATAAAACTGCAAAAAATTTAAAAAAAAAAATCACAAAATAAAAGATTTGAAATCTGTACCAAAAAAGGAAAAATGTTAAAAATTAAAAAAAATAAAAATATGAAAAATGTAAAATTGTTAAAATAAATATAAAAATCATTCTGAACAAAATGCATTTATTTACCCTTATACTTCACTCATACTGTACGCACTGATTTTAATACTAGAATGCTAAAATCGAAGTCGTGGCTTTTGTATTTATGTCGCACAGGCGTGCTTAACAAAAATATAGGTTGCTTTGAAAATAATTTCTATTAGCATTAAATCACTCACAACCACATTTTTTCACATTTATGCTTTATTTTAACATTTTTATTAAATTTTATTTACAAAATTACAATATTTTCTAACATTTTCAATTATAAGAAAATATATCACTTTACACAAAACGAATGTCATTTCTCCGAAAAAATATTATTCAAATTATTTCGACATTTTTTGTACTTGATTTAATTTTTTAGATTTTTTTTTATTCGAAGTCACTTTTTAATTCGCTTTACAAGCCACAACTGATTAGAAAAACTGGTTTACTCATAGATTACTCGGTTTTTCTTCGGCAATCTTCTCTTAAAGATAAACGAAACAAAGCCAAGCACAAATCACTGAGTTTTGTTTGAAACACGCTACCTCTGCATTACCTGTGTTTAGTTCCAAACCTATCTACATCTCTAAAAGTGCTTGATTCACCCATTGTAACTATAAAATAGCTGTATACCCTATTGATCCCGCAAAATGGGAGTCAGTTGTTTCTTGCAGGGAAGAATCAAAATTATCTGCATGCGTGTGAATTTTTCATGTATGCGTGAGAGAGATATCTTCTTTGATGTTCGGTTATTTGTTTTTACGTTGATCGGCAGACGATTATCGAATCGTTTATTTGTTTTCGGTCGCTGTAATCTTTTATAGAAGAAATTTTGATTTTTTAATATATTCCCAAAATTTTGAATATGAATAAATATTTAGACCTTAAACAGCTCATATTCTTCATGCTAAAAGAATGCCGGCCATTCTTTCAAAATTTAAAGTTTGAAAACAGTTCAGATATTGACTACGGTATTGTTAGGGATGGCAGTGATGACGAAATCAATTCTTGAAAGATGCTTTTAAAACTTCATTGTTTTCATAAGTGAATGTTGAAGGCTTGGGACGGATTCTCGTTCAGTGAAGTTGTCTGAAATTATGACATTTTTTCATATTTTATGCACAATTCCATTATAAGTACAACAATTGAAGGTTGTAAGTCTATTGGGTCTAAGTACCACAAAAATGATTCTGAGATATAACGAAACATTTGAATAATGTAATTAGTGCAGAATTACATAAAAACTAAGCATGGTACGAAATTGTTGAGGATTATATTCGGATTCAGCGTAAAAAATACATGAAAACCAGCTTTCGTTTCTCGATTAACCAAATAAATGTCGATTAAAAAAAAAATGTCTCCCTTTTACAAGGCAAAAAAATAAATATGTTCACAATTTTATGCGTTTAAGATCTCGTATATTAAAAACTAAAAGAGCTGCAAAAAAAACGTGGTTCTTCAAAGTTGTAGAGCTGAAAATTTTCTATAAAACATTTTCAAAACTTTAAAAATCGTGTTGACCATTCGAAAGTTTTAGTGCTCAAACTGAAAAAAGTGAATTTTTGGCGTTTACGGTGAAATGGAGCTGGCTGGAAAAATGTCATGATTATATTCGGAGTCAGCGTATCAAAATACATAAGAACAAAGTACTGTTGAACAGAGTTATGTTTTACTGGACTTAGACCCATTAGACGAATATTGTTTTATTTTCCGTATATAGATAGGACAAATTGCTTTCCACAGTAGTATCGGGCTACTCAAATAGAATAACTCGTTTTTTCTTTTTGGTACTTAGACCCAATAGACTTACAACCCTTCAATTGGTTTTGTGTACTTATAAAAGGATACAAAAATGTTATCTCTTCACTGCTTCACAAAAAGAAAATCCGACCCTTGAACAAGCTTTGCAGTTTGCATTTAAGAATTACTTTCTTCGCACCCTTAAATATTTTTCCTTTCTTACTTTTTTCCTAATTCTTTTTTCTAATAAGGAAAAGTTGGAAAACCTAAAATTTTATGTTATCCAAAATATTTCAGAATAACTTTTGTTTAAATGAAATTGTGAAATTTATTTTTATTTTTTTTACTTGTACTTTTTAATAGAGACCGACCGGTTTCTGGTTTTCGGCCAAAAAAAGCTGTTTCGGATTCGACCAAAAAAAAATATCGTTTTCGGCCGAAATTTCGGTTTGATACCAAAAATGTAACAAAAAATAAATTACACTGATTAACAAAACTGAACTTCTTGTGTGTTAAATGTTAAACAGGGGCCGGTTCGCGTAAGCCGATACTCGACTATCAGAGAATCGATAGTTGAAACCGACACAACCTCGGTTTGGTTCAAATTTTTGTTATTTAAAATTCTTTTTTTTCAATTTAAAATATGTCATTTGACAGTTGTCAGCTGTTCAAATGACTTGTTCGCAAATAATGTAATAAATTTTGTGTGCTCACGCAAATAGCACTCGACTTTTAGTTTATCGGCTTACGCGAACCGGCCCCAGGCTTGATAGACAAATTCTTATGTATTTTGCCACGTTGAATACGAAAATAATAATGAAATTTTAACAGCACGCAGCAAAAATGCAATTTTTGTGGCGTTTGCGGAAAAATGGTGCGTGGTGGAAAAATTGCAATATTATCGATTTAGCGTGGCAAAATACATAAATGGTACAACCAAGTGGATAAAAGCGGTATGTAACACAAATTTAATCATTGGTAATAGTTTCGAGGAATCAGAAGCGACAAAGAAGACATGTCCCCAAATTGTATTTAAAAAAGAAAAATGGAAAACTTTGAAACATATTTTCTGGGAAGAGTTTGTATGTTACATACCACCTTCATCCATTAAGGTGTTCTCACTCTACGCCTATCAGAGTAGATCTACTACTCCCGTAATGATTTTTAAATTTCTGCTCCTCTTCCCACAAGTTATTTTTTACTACTATTGTACGAAATCTCTAATTCATGATCTGAACTTCAAATGATCGATTTTAGCCTACTGATACGCTTCATTATGTACTACTTTATTACATTTAAACTCACAATTTTTCGGCCAATTCAGTTTCGGCCCAAAAAAAATAGAAAATTTCGGCCATTTCGGTTTTGGCCGAAATTAAAAAAAACGATTTCGGTCGGTCCCTAGTTTTTAAGGTTATGGCGAAAAAATTTAATAAAAAACCATCTGCAAAATAACATGAAGAAATTTTATTTATTCATATTCGAAATTTAGGGAATATATTCAAAAAACATAATGCAAAATTGCTTCTATAAAAAATTACAGCGATCGAAAACAAATAAACGATTCGTTAATCGACTGCCGATCAACGTAAAAACAAATAAGGCCCATTTAGTCCAGTCGTAAAATCGTAAAATCGCTGCGCAGTAAACTGCTGACTGAAGCTGCATTACCCCATACAAACGATTATTACTCGCAATTAAAACTATTCTGAATAAACAATTTGTTGAATATTACAAAATGCAGCCCGAAAAATATGATATGTAGGAATTCTTCTTCTGCGGATAGAGATATCCGGCAACACTGTTGGTAAAGCTATTCAAACTAAAATAAACAATTAAAATTGGTAAAACTATTTAAAAAAAAGCAATATAAAATCAAAAATTTTCGCATTTAAAACTATTCGACAGTCTGCAAACCTAAGGTATCGCAGCAGTCAGCTGTTTGTGCCTTTGGTTTATTTATCAACAGTGCTGCCGTATATGTCTATTCACAGTATAACCATTCCTACATTTCACATTTTTGGGGCTATATTTTGTAATACTCAGCCAAATATGTTTGCAAAATAGTTTAATTTGTTCACAATTTTTTATTTTATATTGGTTTTTCTAAAAAGTTTTAGCAATTTTAATTGTTTATTTTAGAATAAAATTGTTGCACAGTGGCAACCCACTTTGTCAGCAAAGCATTTCTAACAGTGTTGCCGGATTCTCTATCCGCAGAAGAAGAATTCCTACATTACACTTTTTTCGGGTTGCATTTTGTAATATTCAACAAATTGTTTATGCGGAATAGTTTTAATTGCGACAAATTTTGATTCTATATTTGTTTTTCTAAATAATTTTAGCAATTGGAAAAGTTTTTTTAGTTTGAGTAAAATTGTAGCACAGTGGCACTTTCGTAAAAAATCAAATCGGCGCAGGTTTCTGCGTTTACGGTTACGTTTGCAGACGCTCGAGTAATCGTTTGTATGGAGTTCAGGTAAAGCAGCTTTAGTCAGCTGTTTGCTGCGCAGCGATTTTACGTCTGAACTAATTGGGCCTTAAGCCGTAAAGGAATCGTACTCAAAAAATTTCCAGTACGATTATTGTAATGGTACTCAAACTTTTTTGAGTACAATGACAGTAATCTTATTCCATTTTTTTACTTTTAATCGTACTAAACCCTTTTTGAGTACGATTACAATTAATGGATTACAAAATTTATTGATTACTTTTACTATTGGATCAAGAAGAAGTAATACTATATATTACAGCTTATTACATTTTTATTTCTTTTTGGCCTGATTATCTTCTTTCTGAAAAACAAAAGCTACTAACAGTTAGGCTTTAGTTATAGACAAAAGCCATTTGGTAAGTAAAACTACACCCAGAAAACAAAAACTGTTGGGGCAGCAGAATTTTCGGCCAAACGAATGCTAGCGGCTGTCACAACATCTACTTTCTGATTTTGCAGCATCTACTATTTGTTGTCCCAACATATACTGTCTGACGAAGCAACATCTCTCTGATACTGCAAAAAGAATGTCAAAAATGATGCTAACGTGTAAGAGCGAGACAACAATTTACTTAAATTGTGCAAATGAAAAAAAATATACAAAAAAAAGTATTACGAAAAAGAACGTAAGAAAAAGAAAGCAAATGTGTCTTGTAAAACTCGAGAAATAATTTTATAATTTAATTTCATATATAAACACAAGACTTTTAATGCGAAATAATTCTCAATTCTTACACGGATTTGATGGGCAACATACTTTTTACTGCAAATACATATGGTGTTTTATATCCACAATTAACACGCTTTCATAAAACGCAATATTTAATTATTTCATTCAATTCAACAAAAATTTTATATGTTGAAATGCGTGTTTTTCGGAAGTTAACAAAATAGAAACTATTCCGCACAATTTTTCGAAGCATAAAACACTTCTTTTAGTTTGCAATTCATTATAGTTTAATCATAATTAGGTTTTAAAAATATTTTCTAGATGCGTAAAAGATAAACATGATGGATGCATAATGGTGATGGACAAAATTTGCTGCATAATAGTGATGGGTGATTTACTAAAGGGGATGCCAGACAAATTTTTGTTGTTTGCCAAATTAAAATTTTTGTGGTTTGGCAAATGTAAAAATGAACACTAATTTTAATTTTAATTGCTAAATTTGTTAAAGAAATGCGTAATGTAATTAAAGGACGCTATTACAAATGAATGTTTTAATGAAATATTTCAATTTAAAACATATCGATCTTCATTGAAGAAAAAAAGAAAATGTTTGTACATAGTGATTAAAATAATCTCTATGGCACCGAAATTATCAAAAAAAAACTTCCATTACCCCAATCTACATTAGCGTAATTCTCGCATACTGTACATCGCATACGATAAATCGTAAGTGTAGACCACTTATAGCCTTATATACTTATATGCCCTTTTGTGACATTAAAGGTAAAAGGTGTCAGTTTGACCTGGCGTCAAATATATTTGCGTGTGGCACGCAGCAAAAAATTAAAACAGCGTAAAACAGAGTAAAAATTCAAATAAATTGGGGTCAAAGGACGCCTATGTGGCATGGGCTTAAGCCTTCAACTATTTTTCTGAATTAGTTTGCAGCCTTTGTAAAAGCTGGTCAAATGTTTATTTTTGTGAATTTTGATAAAAGAAACTTAGATTAAAATTAAGAAATCAATAAATAAAACACAAAAGTTAAAATAAAAATTGATTTGCAACACTGGTGTTTTGCTTCCTACATGGCATCACTGTTAGTTGTCACGGTTCACAAGCGAATTCAGTTGCTACGCGCGAGTGTGGATTCGGTTGTGGTAGCTTTTTTATTTGAAATGTTCTGTCAGCTGAAAAAAAGTGTCTGCTTCAATCTACTATTCTGTTGTTATATCCGAATTGAACATTTTTGCGTCTCTTCTGGTATTACAAGCGAATTTGGGTCTCTCTCAAGCGAAAACTAGAGCTGCAGGCGAATATTTGTTACCACAACCTCGCGCCAAGCGATTATTTTTTTGTGTGTAGATATACAATATGCACTTTCGGACAATAGTTTCGAAAAATTGGTTTTGCTAAAGGCTAGTAAAGACTTCATTTAATTTTTATTGTATTTGTGTATATATTTTGTACACACGGTTATGTTTTTTTATATTTTGCTGTTCTATATTTCACTAAGTTCTGATATTTCATATTAGGTTGAACCGAAATAAAAATGTAATACTTAATCCAATAAATATCAAGCAATAAAAAATGTTGTAATCAATTACTTGGAATCGTACTCAAAAAATATTGTAATCAACTACATGTAATCGTACTCAAAAAAAATTGTAATCAATTACTTATAATCGTACTCAAAAAATTTTGTACTAAAAATTTTGAGTACGATTACAGTTATCAAAAATTTTGAAGTACGTAATCAAAAAATTTTGATTACGATTACAGTAATCGTACTTAAAATATTTTGCTTGTAATCGTACTCAACCTTTTTAAGTACTATTACGAGTAATGGTAATCAAAATTTTTTTGAGTACCATTACTTGTAATCGTACTCCAAATATTTTAAGTACGATTACTGTAATCGGGCTCAAAAAGCAATAGTAATCGTACACGCACAGCTCTGATTCAAAAACAAGAACTGTCGGTACAAGTACTGTACCCGTGTTCTCCAAAACACCAGTGCTAAAACGATCAAAACAATGACAACACAAAATACACCAAGTAAGCGAAGTACTTGATGCCAAATGTCAACTCGGAGAAAACGAATTAAAATTTTAAAGACGGCAGCAATTTTAAACCAATACTTCATTAACACCTGACGTGATTCACCCAAAAAAAGTCCAAGGACGCACTCAGAAGCTAGGCGAATCCCACCTGACATGATTCACCCAAAAAATTCTCAAGGACGCACTTAGGAGCTGGTCTAATTGTCAAACTCTGGAGTAAAACACACAAAACAAGCAGACAAACGTTCGCATTAAAAAAAGCTTGGAGTACTCATTGTCAACCACACTATATTTTAGTGTACTTGCTTCTATTGCACACTGCTTTTGTGAGTACATGCAGTAATGTGTTGTGAGAATTTCGTCTCACTTACACTCGCTGTCTCAGGGCAAGACACCAATTTGCTTTGTAAGCATACGGAACACGACAGTTTATTTTTGAAAACGAAATGAATGTCTTGAACAGCGTTTCAAGCTCATTCATGCAGATGTCTAGTAAACACATTAAAGTGTTCAGCATATAGCTTGCTGAACTTAATCGCCGTTAGCTGCAGACATTTCAGAATTGGGTTTGGGTCGGATGGCTTTATCTGCGGCAGTCATAGGTTCAAGCCCGGCAGTGGTTAACGTTTTTTTTTCATTCCATTGCTTCATATTTATTTTCCTTTTTTTTTAATCTTTCTTTTTTAATGTAACAGTTCAACTTCCCACATTAGGCCCACATAAAAAAAAATGTCTTTCTATTATTTACAAAATTTAATAAAAGATCACGTATTTCACAAATTTGTATACAAAAAAATTACAAAAAAACATAGAAAATATTTCTGCATCTAAATATACAAAATATATTTAGTAAATATTTAATTTTTGAAATTATTGTTTTTTTCCCGCGCATGACACGGGCAAATTTACTAGTATAGAATAAAAATCCTGTTAAAACTATAAAAAATTGTGTGTTATTGTCACTGAAGTGTTAAATGTTTAGTTTATTGCTAAATTTTGTTGCTAAGTACATATTACATATTTGAGGTTATGCTTCTGAACTGATACTTTGGGGTAATTCACAAGAGGGACTTGAATGTAGAAGTACTGTTGATGGCATAGCCGCTGTTGAACATACTTGAGCGCTATAATCCCTGAGCCCCGGCCATGCAGAAAAGACTTGCATACAGAATTACTGCGGACAGCATAGCAGCCGGTGATGGTTTTAATCCTTGAGCGCCGGCCGAAGAAAAGACTGAGCCATAGAGCTCAAAAAGAACCCCTCAAAAATTTATTATTTGTAAAAAGTTAGCAACACATTTTTACTAGGGATGTGACGGAGCCCCGCATCCGCGGAACACCCGCACTAAATTGACATCCGCATAGACACCCGCATCCGAAAATCACACATTTTAAACACCCGCACTCGCATCCGCGACATGACATCCGCATGTATGCGGGTCTTTTCAACTTATAGCTTTTTGCACTTTTCTGAAACTTTTTTTACTGTTTTTTTGGTTTTTTCTCAGAAACTATAGGCGCTCTGTGCAAAATTTTGAAAGATTCAGTTTCAGAACGTCAAAATACCCAACACAAAAATTAAAAAAGGGCAAAAAATTAAATTTTGTGGAAAAAGTTGTTAAAAACATCCGCATCCGGCCCCGCATATGCGGATGTCATTTTCAAACATCCGCATCCGCAACGAGGCTTTTTACAGCTCCGCACCCGCCCCCGCGAAACTCACACCCGTCACATCCCTAATTTTTACAATAAATAAAACACTTCATTGACATTACTCAAAATTTGTATACCCTGCACACTAGTGCCCAAGGGTATATTGTATTTGTCACACCGTTTGTAACGCCCATAAGGAGGTGTGCCCGGTATGGAAAAGTATATATATTCTTGATCAGCATCACCTCCTGAGTCCATTAGTCCATGTCCGTCTGTCTGTCATTTCGCACAATAACTGTCGTAGCTTTTGAGCTATCGACCCCAAATTTTGGGATTCCTCTTATTTTGGCGAATGATAAGAACCACGCCTACCTCCCACACAAAATGAAAAACTGAACCGATTTGGATGCAGTTTTTTGCTTTGCGTTGGAAATGAGGTCGGGAACGAAATGGGAATGAAACTGGAACGAAATGGAATTGGAAACAAATTTTTAAATGGATCAGATAACTAAAATTGTCGATAAAAAATCGATAAATTATCGAAAAATTATCGATAAGTTATCAAAAAATTATCGATAAATTTGACAAAAATCCAAAAATTATCGATAAAATATCGAAAAACTATCAAAAAAATACCGATTTTCGATAAAATTACTAACATATGGTCTCAGAATGTATGTTTCTGTATTGTAAAACAAGATGCTCATGGGCTAAACTGGACAAACTGAAATAAAAAATGGGAAAACCAATATTTTCAGTATCAGCCCCCTTTTTTTGAATACTAGGTCCGGCCCTAGTACTTGCTAACGAAATTGGAATTACCCACGCTCGTTTCGAAAAAAATCATCATTTATGCGAAGTCGTTACGAATTCGCAAGAATTCTTCTGACCTTCTGACCTGAATATTATCTTTTTTCAACCAATGATACCCATTTTGAACAATTAAGGAATTTCCCTTTTGGGGACATTTTCCCATAATATGGCAACAGTGTTCTAAAGTAATTGGTGAAAAATTGCAACATTGGTTTTTTTGCATGAATATTCGTTGACGCCGCAAAAAATATTCAGCGTCATATAACCTCCTGAACAACTGAAATAAAAAAACAATATTAATAGTATTGGAAAAATGATCATCACTGTAAAAAATCTGCAAGATCAAACTTTTACAATAAACTTCGATGAAAGACAAAATGTAAGTAAACTTTTTTTATGTTTGCTGGCATGTGTATGTATTTGGAGTGGTTCATTGATAGTGGCTTATATCTTGTTAGCTGGTTACGCATATTAAAAATTACTGTTAACATGTGCAATTTTTGTTACAGAGCAAATAATACAAAAATGTTCTGTCCTGTCTTTTAATTTACGAGTTTTGTACTACTATGTACGACTAATTTACTGCGAAAAGTATGTACGAATTACGAAGGTTTGAGCTTATTTGAAAGGCATTACTTTTATTTCAATTCTTGACCAATTTTAATATTTCTTTTTATTAAATGCTCGTCTCGTCGCCAGGAATCGATTTATTGTTGAGATATTTAACAATGAAATTTTCACTTTCCATACAAATTCCTTCCTTTACATGTTTTCTAAAGGTATGTTTTTCCCCTATCAAATTCATATTTAATATTGAAAATCCAATTAAAACTAATTATTATGTACATGTGAAATATGCAAAATGAATAAATGCCATTTAAACGGCCAAAGGCAATATCCTCATAAGTAATTAAGCATGAATTGAATAAGACTGTATACGTAATTCTAAACATTTATAAAGAGTGTTCTGAAATATTTATGGAACAACACCACCCAAATTTTTTTGTGCGTTTTTCATCTAAGTACTTGCCGAACTGTTCCGGTATTTCAATGGATATGTCTTCTGGTGAAACGATATTGTTAGATTGGGAATCCGTTTCCATAAGTATTGAATACATCTTTACGATGTATTGAATCTCATACTGCGAAGGGTGATTATTCATACCTAGAGATGATCTAATTTAAAAAAAAATTCTCTAATGCGTCCTGATTGAGCCTTCTCAGAAGAATAAACTTCAGCTCAGTATACCTTAAACAGATCCTCGCTCATATTTCACATTTCCCGAAGTGTTAAGAGAAATCCACCAATGCAGTACACAGCATGTCTGTAATTGGCAAGATCAGCGTCGATAAATATGTTATGTAACCCTCTAGACGCGCCCGTTTAGCATCGGAATTTCGATACATCAGACGCTCCGTAATTTTATGATTTATGCGTACACTGAGTAAATCCAAAATGCAAAATGTTTAACGTGCAATGGGAATATGATATTTTTTTCATCGGAAATGTATAATGCTTGGTTCAAGTATGGTATGACTTTGTTCACAACCCGTTTGCGCTATGCCAGCGCATTCGTTCCAAAATTTTGAAGAATTTTTTTCTTATTTTGTTTTGTCTTATAAAAGCTATTTGGTGTAAAACCGAGGAGTTTGGGATCCCCTGCAACTCTGTACTCTTTTTTACTCAAGAGAATCTGGTAACCCTAGCCACGCCCCGTTATCAAAATCCAACCTTTTATATCCTATTGCAAATTCCATTATTTACTAAATTTTTCCTAAAAATTTCAATACAATCAATAAAGCCGTTTAATCGTAATATTGGGTAGAAAATTGTGCCACGCCCCTGTCCAATTATTCCCATATTCGACACGTAGCTGGTAAAACTTACTATGCAGCTCCATGACAAATTTCATTAAAATATATTCAATACTTGCTTACTTAGCTGTTATTTAAATTACGTGTTAAATGGGTGGTGCCACGCCACTAGTTACTAAATTATCTTCTAGGCATATTTTGTGTTGTATGGGAGGTGGCACGGCCCTTTTTCCATTCCCAATCTCATATACCCTATGTTACATATAGAATTTATCCTAAAAATTTCAAGAGATTCGGTACAGCGTTTAGCCGTAATTGAGGGACAAACAGCCAGACACACATATAGTTGTATAATACACTCATGGTTAAAATAATAGGGCCAAGATTTTTTTTGCACTGTAATTAAATTTATTACTTTGCATGGTGTAAATATAAAAAAGGCAAACCTAGCAGAAAAAACCATTAAAAATCAAATTTGCTGAGTTGAGGCGAATTTGGTCATAATTCAGCTGGACAAAATAATAGGTCCATCGAGCATTTTTTTAATGAAAATATGAATTTTATTTACATTTTGATAAGTATTCACATTTACTACTTTGGCTTTGTTAATATTGTGTGTATCCTCCTTTATTCATTGATAGAGTCCTTGTTTTTTTATAACCCTTATATTAACTTGCTTTGGGCGGACTATATATATATATATATATATATATATATATATATATATATATATATATCCTCAAATCTGCGGCGAGCTTTTTCATACACTTCCACATGAGCTAGAGAGCTGAAATTTGGACCACTGATAGAACTCCGGTGACAATGCATTCTATCAAATTTTGGGGTCCATCAGAGGCGTAGGGGGCCGTGGGGGGACTCAAACTTTTTTTTTTTAAACATGACATAACTTCCGATTCCTTCAAGCTACAATGATGAAATTTGGTAGGTGGGTTCTTATTGACAAAATAATTTTTTATACCCTTTGGAAACGGGGGTGTGGGGGCAAAGGGGAGCGAAATGGAGCCAATTTAAAGTTCTAACTTTCGTATTTTTTAAGCTACAGGGCTGAAATTTTTCACATAGGCTAGCATTGGGAAAAAGAGTAAAAAAGGAAAAAAAAAGGGGGGAAAATTTTTTTTTTTTAAACCCCAAAAAATTTTTTAAAGGTAAAAATTTAAGAAGAAAAACTATACGGGCAAAATATAAATGAAAAAGAAATATACCGAAAAAAAAAATTTTTTTAAAAAAAAGGGGAAAATAAAAAAAGAGTAAAAAACAAGTTTTTTAAAATATAACCCTTTAACCGACTAAAAAGCTGAAAATAAATTTCCTTGAAATTAATTTCAGCAATTTCGATTTAAAATTAAGGGTTTTTGGCGACTTCAAAATCTGCAATGATATTAGGAATAAAGTAGCCAAAAACCCTTAATTTTAAATCGAAATTGCTGAAATTAATTTCAAGGAAATTTATTTTCAGCTTTTTAGTCGGTTAAAGGGTTATATTTTAAAAAACTTGTTTTTTACTCTTTTTTTATTCTTAGCTAAGGACGTTATATCGAGTGTTGACACGTTTCGCTTTTGTCGCTTCATTATTGTCCACAGGGGCTATTGGATTAATTCATATTTTCATTAAAAAATGCTCGATGGCCCTATTATTTTGTCCAGTTGAATTATGACCAAATTCGCCTCAACTCAGCAAATTTGATTTTTTATGTTTTTCCTGCTATGTTTGCCTTTTTTTAAATTTACACAATGCAAGTAATAAATTAAATTTGAGTTTTAAAATATACAAAAATGTGGCTCTGTCAACAATTACAGTGCAAAAAAAAATCTTGGCCCTATTATTTTGACCATGAGTGTATATATAGGGATTAAATTGAGCTTTTAGGGTCCTATCAAGAGTGTAGTTTTTTGTTCTTTCGATCAAAAAACTACACTTTCGATCAAAAAACTACACTTTCGATCAAAAAACTACACTTTCGATCAAAAAACTACACTCTTTCGATCAAAGTCAAATGAAAACAATTTTATCAGACAGAATATTGTAAAAATATGCAAAAGTCATAAAAAATGTTTTTTCCATACAAAAAATTGTACGACCAATACAACTCTGCAACCTGTGTTTTTAAGGATGTATTAAATCAGCTGTCAAATTTATTTATTTATTTTTTTGGCTCACGCAAAAATGTAAATTCTTTACTTTATTTTTGCGATCAGCTTTAATTTCCTTGCTTTTTTTGCGATCAGCTGATTAATGATATAACACATTGAAATATGACAGCGTGCTCACAAATGTAATTTTTTATACCCTACACCTCATGAGGTAATAACCGGTTTTTGCGGAAGCCCCCCTTAAAAGACATTTTCCTAAAAATTTAAAATAAAAAAAAAATTAATGAAAATAAATAAAAATGCATTTTATAATAAGAAAAATACAGGAAAAAAGCAAAGCCTTTCTTAGCATATTCATTTCTTGACAATTACACAGGCCGACATATTTCGATGTGTTGACTACTTCTATATTCTCGTATAGTTTTTATATATAAATGAACACAATGGCGTTCTCACTTTTTCGCCATCACGTCAGGTTTAAAGATTTTTGATATAATTTTTTCTATTTATGCTATAAGTAGTACATATTTTATACAATTTAGTCTAAATGTGTATACATTTTGTATCAAAAAGTGGTATTTCAATATTATATCGTATATCAAAATGTATATTTTAAATTGCTAAATTAAACGAAGGGTCCTATCATACTTTTTGTTCCAAAGTTGGGTCCTGGGGGTCCCAACGGTCACGCTGTTCGGGTGTGATAGACAACAGATATCGCATATTTTTGTTGGACCGGCGACGAATTTATGTCGTAAATTACTAATTTGCTATGTTCTTATTGATTGATTGGTAGTTTTCTAGTTTTTTAATAAGAACACTAAAGTAAACTAATTGTCAAGCACTGAAAATGACAAAAAAGTAAAAATGCAAGCAAAGGTCCCGTGTGACGTCAGCAACAAATTACCAACAAACTGAGCAATGCGGTATCTAATTTGTATCTTACTTGCGAACATCTGCTTAAATTTACATTTTCTCCACTTTTTAGTAAAAACCATAATTTTCTTTTATTAAACCATTCCAAATATAAAAAAATTACCTCTATTGAGCTATGGTGCGAATTCCGGACTTCTTTTCATCAACTCCACTAACTTTACAAGATGTGCTCTGTTGCTTGAAATCAAAATAAAAAACCACCGAGAACATGAGAAAGTTTGCATTGCGTTTAGACTTTAACCATTTTCACCAAGAAGCCTACCAAATCTCTACGTCTCAACAGATTGTACTCATATTGGGCTTAAAATTTTCGACACTAAATGTTCTATTGAACAAAAAAATAAAATGTTTTAGCAAATATTTCTGTCTGATACAAGCATTTGACTTTGATTTGAAAAGTCGTCAAAAATTTCAATTAAATTGAACTTTCTACACTCATAAATTAGACAATTTTAATCCAATGATTAAGATTTTATATTCGTTGGATGTGTATTTAAATTTTCGTTTTAATAGTGTAAAGTTTAGAGCCCGACCGATTAATTGGCTTCAGCATCGGATTTGGCCGTTATCGGCCGAAAATGCACATTCGGCTTCGGTTTTTCCAAAAAATGGCCGAAGTTTTGGCCGAAGCTTTTCAAATTTTTTTTCTTATTTTTGCGACACTGAAAACCATTGGAATTTCCAATGGGACATAAAAGGCCCACAAAACAAAAAATATGATCAAAATTTTAATTAGTAATCATCGAATATTGAGTGAATCTCGCCTCAAATTGCGTGGCACGGAGTTACAGCTGCCACAAAGTACATCCTTGGACATTTTCTGGGTGGATTACTGAATTTTAAATATAGATTTGGAAGCTTAATACTAGCCCTGATGTCTATGTTTAAAGGAGTCCTGGTAAACTGAATGAAATTTCAAGTATAGGGGTAGGAGGCTCACGGAAGGATTCTACCTTTTAGAAATGTAGCCCAAATTGCTGCGCCAACATATATGAAAAGTAGTTCTGGTGCTCAATCCGGGACCGATTTTGGTAAAATTTTACATTTAAAGTTCAAAGCTTCACAATTGGTATTTACCATCAACTAGAACATCCTTTGCCCATCACCTGACGGATTTGGGGAGTCCTTAAAAAACAGCTACTTAGATGGATTTATTCTTTGAAGAATTCTCTACCATTTCTACTAAATTCTACTAAATTTTATGCTTTACTCCAAAATTTCTCCAGATTTTTAAAAAATCTCCTGTCAGTTTTGTTCCAAATTTGTTTGTGAACTCTTTTGGGGTCCATCAGAGGCGTAGGGGGCCGTGGGGGGACTCAAACTTTTTTTTTTTAAACATGACATAACTTCCGATTCCTTCAAGCTACAATGATGAAATTTGGTAGGTGGGTTCTTATTGACAAAATAATTTTTTATACCCTTTGGAAACGGGGGTGTGGGGGCAAAGGGGAGCGAAATGGAGCCAATTTAAAGTTCTAACTTTCGTATTTTTTAAGCTACAGGGCTGAAATTTTTCACATAGGCTAGCATTGGGAAAAAGAGTAAAAAAGGAAAAAAAAAGGGGGGAAAAAGGGGGGGAAAATTTTTTTTTTTTAAACCCCAAAAAATTTTTTAAAGGTAAAAATTTAAGAAGAAAAACTATACGGGCAAAATATAAATGAAAAAGAAATATACCGAAAAAAAAAATTTTTTTAAAAAAAAGGGGAAAATAAAAAAAGAGTAAAAAACAAGTTTTTTAAAATATAACCCTTTAACCGACTAAAAAGCTGAAAATAAATTTCCTTGAAATTAATTTCAGCAATTTCGATTTAAAATTAAGGGTTTTTGGCGACTTCAAAATCTGCAATGATATTAGGAATAAAGTAGCCAAAAACCCTTAATTTTAAATCGAAATTGCTGAAATTAATTTCAAGGAAATTTATTTTCAGCTTTTTAGTCGGTTAAAGGGTTATATTTTAAAAAACTTGTTTTTTACTCTTTTTTTATTCTTAGCTAAGGACGTTATATCGAGTGTTGACACGTTTCGCTTTTGTCGCTTCATTATTGTCCACAGGGGCTATTGGATTAATTCATATTTTCATTAAAAAATGCTCGATGGCCCTATTATTTTGTCCAGTTGAATTATGACCAAATTCGCCTCAACTCAGCAAATTTGATTTTTTATGTTTTTCCTGCTATGTTTGCCTTTTTTTAAATTTACACAATGCAAGTAATAAATTAAATTTGAGTTTTAAAATATACAAAAATGTGGCTCTGTCAACAATTACAGTGCAAAAAAAAATCTTGGCCCTATTATTTTGACCATGAGTGTATATATAGGGATTAAATTGAGCTTTTAGGGTCCTATCAAGAGTGTAGTTTTTTGTTCTTTCGATCAAAAAACTACACTTTCGATCAAAAAACTACACTTTCGATCAAAAAACTACACTTTCGATCAAAAAACTACACTCTTTCGATCAAAGTCAAATGAAAACAATTTTATCAGACAGAATATTGTAAAAATATGCAAAAGTCATAAAAAATGTTTTTTCCATACAAAAAATTGTACGACCAATACAACTCTGCAACCTGTGTTTTTAAGGATGTATTAAATCAGCTGTCAAATTTATTTATTTATTTTTTTGGCTCACGCAAAAATGTAAATTCTTTACTTTATTTTTGCGATCAGCTTTAATTTCCTTGCTTTTTTTGCGATCAGCTGATTAATGATATAACACATTGAAATATGACAGCGTGCTCACAAATGTAATTTTTTATACCCTACACCTCATGAGGTAATAACCGGTTTTTGCGGAAGCCCCCCTTAAAAGACATTTTCCTAAAAATTTAAAATAAAAAAAAAATTAATGAAAATAAATAAAAATGCATTTTATAATAAGAAAAATACAGGAAAAAAGCAAAGCCTTTCTTAGCATATTCATTTCTTGACAATTACACAGGCCGACATATTTCGATGTGTTGACTACTTCTATATTCTCGTATAGTTTTTATATATAAATGAACACAATGGCGTTCTCACTTTTTCGCCATCACGTCAGGTTTAAAGATTTTTGATATAATTTTTTCTATTTATGCTATAAGTAGTACATATTTTATACAATTTAGTCTAAATGTGTATACATTTTGTATCAAAAAGTGGTATTTCAATATTATATCGTATATCAAAATGTATATTTTAAATTGCTAAATTAAACGAAGGGTCCTATCATACTTTTTGTTCCAAAGTTGGGTCCTGGGGGTCCCAACGGTCACGCTGTTCGGGTGTGATAGACAACAGATATCGCATATTTTTGTTGGACCGGCGACGAATTTATGTCGTAAATTACTAATTTGCTATGTTCTTATTGATTGATTGGTAGTTTTCTAGTTTTTTAATAAGAACACTAAAGTAAACTAATTGTCAAGCACTGAAAATGACAAAAAAGTAAAAATGCAAGCAAAGGTCCCGTGTGACGTCAGCAACAAATTACCAACAAACTGAGCAATGCGGTATCTAATTTGTATCTTACTTGCGAACATCTGCTTAAATTTACATTTTCTCCACTTTTTAGTAAAAACCATAATTTTCTTTTATTAAACCATTCCAAATATAAAAAAATTACCTCTATTGAGCTATGGTGCGAATTCCGGACTTCTTTTCATCAACTCCACTAACTTTACAAGATGTGCTCTGTTGCTTGAAATCAAAATAAAAAACCACCGAGAACATGAGAAAGTTTGCATTGCGTTTAGACTTTAACCATTTTCACCAAGAAGCCTACCAAATCTCTACGTCTCAACAGATTGTACTCATATTGGGCTTAAAATTTTCGACACTAAATGTTCTATTGAACAAAAAAATAAAATGTTTTAGCAAATATTTCTGTCTGATACAAGCATTTGACTTTGATTTGAAAAGTCGTCAAAAATTTCAATTAAATTGAACTTTCTACACTCATAAATTAGACAATTTTAATCCAATGATTAAGATTTTATATTCGTTGGATGTGTATTTAAATTTTCGTTTTAATAGTGTAAAGTTTAGAGCCCGACCGATTAATTGGCTTCAGCATCGGATTTGGCCGTTATCGGCCGAAAATGCACATTCGGCTTCGGTTTTTCCAAAAAATGGCCGAAGTTTTGGCCGAAGCTTTTCAAATTTTTTTTCTTATTTTTGCGACACTGAAAACCATTGGAATTTCCAATGGGACATAAAAGGCCCACAAAACAAAAAATATGATCAAAATTTTAATTAGTAATCATCGAATATTGAGTGAATCTCGCCTCAAATTGCGTGGCACGGAGTTACAGCTGCCACAAAGTACATCCTTGGACATTTTCTGGGTGGATTACTGAATTTTAAATATAGATTTGGAAGCTTAATACTAGCCCTGATGTCTATGTTTAAAGGAGTCCTGGTAAACTGAATGAAATTTCAAGTATAGGGGTAGGAGGCTCACGGAAGGATTCTACCTTTTAGAAATGTAGCCCAAATTGCTGCGCCAACATATATGAAAAGTAGTTCTGGTGCTCAATCCGGGACCGATTTTGGTAAAATTTTACATTTAAAGTTCAAAGCTTCACAATTGGTATTTACCATCAACTAGAACATCCTTTGCCCATCACCTGACGGATTTGGGGAGTCCTTAAAAAACAGCTACTTAGATGGATTTATTCTTTGAAGAATTCTCTACCATTTCTACTAAATTCTACTAAATTTTATGCTTTACTCCAAAATTTCTCCAGATTTTTAAAAAATCTCCTGTCAGTTTTGTTCCAAATTTGTTTGTGAACTCTTTTGGTTACTTTTATTATTTGATTAAATAAAATTTTAGTTCCTTAAAAAACTAAATGTGTATTTGTACACTCGAATTTGAATGAAAATACACGAAAAAAACAAGTTTTTAATGGTTTTTATACCCCCACACACACTGTGGCAGGGTATACTCACTTTGTCACAACGTTTGTAACGCCCATAAGGAGGCGTGTCCGGTATGGAAAAGTATATATATTCTTGACCAGCATCACCTCCTGAGTCGATTTAGCGATGTCCGTCTGTCTGTCCGTCTGACCGTCTGTCCGTCCGCACGATAGAGGTCGCAGTTTTGGAGACATCAACTTGAAACTTTGGGTACATGTTTTTCTCGTGAATACTGAGATCAAGTTCGAGAATCAGCCAAATCGGACAAAAACTGGGCGTGGCTCCCATACACCGAAAAAAAAGGTAAAAATTGTTCAAGTCTTTTTTATTGTTGTATTCGATTGGAAATGTTTAGAAACGTATTTTTGACATGGTCCGAGGTTCCGAAGCCACATATATAAGGGTCTGAATGGGGTCTTGAGACCAACATTTTTTTTTGGTGGATTTGATTGGAAATTTTTAGAAATGGATTTTGGACATGTTCCGGGCTCCAAAACCACCTATAGTTGGGTCAAAATAGGGTCTTGAGACCACATTTTTTATATTCGAGGTACTTCTTCCTACAGTGTGGGGGTATTTCAGCTTCGGTATAGCCGAAGATAGTCCACTCTCTAGTTTTATTTAAGTATCGGCTTCGGCTTCGGTATAGGCCTTCGGCGTCGGCCGTAGTAATAGGCTGCCAATTGACCTTCGGCATCGGCTTCGGCCTTAAAATGCTTATCGGTCGGGCTCTAGCAGTGAGTGAGCGTGAGTGAGCAAATCCGAACCCTGAATTCAATTTTGGTAGCTACAGCTTTTTCCGATCATTATCAGCATTTAGGTGTTGGATGCGTAATGCGCTGTTAGCAGAGTTCTCTTAAATATTTGGTATGATAGTTGCTATTTAAAGTCAAATAAAGTTCATACTTGACTTCAGTATCTTCTTTACACCCTGCGAAATAATTATAAATGCAACAAAGATTTGGTTGATTTAAGAAAAGTTTACAAACGTTTTCAAAATTTGATTTCATATTTTATTAATTTAATGCATTTTTATACAAAATAAAGTATTAAAGTCAAGTAGACGTTTAAAAAAAATGTTTTTAAATTAATGAAGAAAAAAATATTAAAAACGGTGCGGAACAATTATAAAAGACGTACGATCTCCGTTATTGCTTATAACTTCCTCTAGACGTCTTGCCATTAAATTAATCAACGAATAAATGCGCGTGGCATTAATCTTCTTCCACCATGATGGAAAACTTTGGTTGAGAGTATGGACCACAAGTTCTCGACAGGGTTCAGATCGGGACTAAGTGCCGGCCATCAAGGACTGGAATGCCTTGAGACTTTACGAACTCCATTGTTTTCTTGGAGCTATGAACTTGCAGCGTTGTCCTGTTGAAAAATATATTCTGGGAAACGAATTTTTCTCCAAAGGCAACAAAAACTTCATCAAGCAGTTCAATGTAGTATACTGAGTGCTGATGAAGCAAATGGGGGTGGTTCCTCCATAGCTTATACCGGCTGAAAGCATAAGGAGCCGCCACCAAAATTTCGCCGCTGACGCTTTAGTTTGGGAGCACCTTAGCTGCGCCAATATTTGTCTGTTCCATCCGGCCCATCTAAATTGAACTTTTTTTGTCAGAAAATATTCCTCATCCCAAAATCGGTATTTTTCGGCGAATCGTAGTCAGGCAATTTGTACCTAAGACTGAATTTTTTTCATATGACAGGTGCTGTCACTCGACCTTTTCAATCGTTGTTGTTGTTGTAGTAACAGCCTCAACAAGGCTGAAATTGGCAATCCTTGGTCGGGCAACCTGTGGGTGTCCGAGGGGATTCCGGGACGACGGCCCGATTGCCGTGGGAACCACTTTCGATGCACACAGTCCGTGTACATCAAAGGCAGGAAGAAAATTAATTCCCTTCCCACCTTAGCCCTTGCAATTTTGGTCTGCGCTGCAAAAATCGTCTACAGCACAGCTTCCAGTGGCCACCACGTGGAGGTAAAGCAAGCACTTGGTCAGGAATTGGAAAGTTGCAACACTGGGCTACCGGTATGGAAAAGTATATATATTCTTGATCAGCATCACCGCCGGAGTCAATTTAGCCATGTCCGTCTGTCTGTCCGTCCGCACGATAGCGGCCGCAGTTTTGGAGATATCGACTTGAAACATGTTTTTCTCGTGAATACTGAGATCAAGTTCGAGAATCAGCCAAATCGGATAAAAACTGGGCGGGGCTCCCATACACCGAAAAAAAAGGTAAACATTTTTCAATTCTTTTTTATGGTTGTGTTCGATTGTAAATGTTTAGAAACGTATTTTTGACATGGTCCGAGGTTCCGAGGCCACATATATAAGGGTCTAAATGGGGTCTTGAGACCAATTTTTTTTTTGGTGGATTTGATTGGAAATTTTTAGAAATTGATTTTAGACATGGTCCGGGCTCAAAATAGGGTCTTGAGACCACATTTTATGTTCGAGGTACTTCTTCCCTCTGTGTGGGGGTATTTCAGCTTCGGTATAGCCGAAGATAGTCCACTCTCTAGTTTATTTAAGTATCGGCTTCGGTATAGGCCTTCGGCGTCGGCCGAAGTAATAGGTTGCCAATTGACCTTCGGCATCGGCTTCGGCCTGAAAATGCTTATCGGTCGGGCTCTAGTAAAGTTATGTTCTATAGAAATTACCGTTCTTTCAATATTTTCAAGTATGGAAAACTCCTACCCCAAAATTTGAAAACTGGGAATATTTAGCAAACGGCAAGAAGGAAAAAAAATAATTCCGATTTTCGTGTCCAGCGACCCCAAATTAGTTTAGAACTAGAGAGTGGACTATCTTCGGCTATACCGAAGCGGAAATACCCCCACACAGTATGAAGAAGTACCTCGAACATAAAAAAATGTGGTCTCAAGACCCTATTTTGAGCCAATTATAGGTGGTTTTGGAGCCCGGATCATGTCCAAAATCCATTTCTAAACATTTCCAATCAAATCCACCGAAAAAAAAATTGGTCCAAGACCCCATTTTGGCCCTTATATATGTTTTTTTAGGAACCTCGGACCATGTCAAAAATACGTTTCTAAACATTTCCAATCGAATACAGCCATAAAAAAGACTTGAAAAATGTTAACCTTTTTTTTCGGTGTATGGGAGCCACGCCCAGTTTTTATCCGATTTGGCTGATTCACGAACTTGATCTCAGTATTCACGAGAAAAACATGTACCCAAAGTTTCAAGTCGATATCTCCAAAACTGCGACCGCTATCGTGCGGACGGACAGACAGACGGACATCGCTAAATTGACTCCGGCGGTGATGCTGATCAAGAATATATATACTTTTCCATACCGGACACTCCTCCTTATGGGCGTTACAAACGTTGTGACAAAGTTAGTATACCCTGCCACAGTGAGTGTGGGGGTATAAAAATATAGATTGGAAAAAGTCATCCCTCTATTATTAATTATCTGTAAACTAACTACTTTCTTACTTGCATCCTTCATGAAAATTACAAACAATCAACTTTGTAAAAACAATAAAATATTTTTCCATTAAATACTTTTATTTTTTCATGAAAAAACTTAAGAAAAATATCTGATCGATTTTAAAAATCCGAACGACAAAAATGAGCGCGTATAAACGAGACGGGTCGAAAAAAACGACATCGATGATACGCAGATTCACAATGGATAGAAATTTGATCGAAAAAAACGACACAGGTCGTTTATCGTAGTATAAACAAAACCCATGATAGGGCCCTAAAAGTTTATAAGATACCGATCTGAAATTTTAAAAATATAGTGGTTATACCGTTTTAAACTTTATGCCATAAACAACTTTGAAGAGGTGATTTCTGGAGAACAAAAATTTGGGAATCCGTTTTTGTATACAATTCTAACATTTTAATGGTAGTCTTGGTCGGTTAGTCAGGTTTAATCAATTTATTTAAGAATGATCTTTTAGAATGATCTCTTTATCAGATCAGCAATCAAGGCGTTTCCTTAATCCGCAGCAACTGATCACCGAAGTAATTTCTGCTTTTTATTTTTAAGGTTCTTGAACTAAAAAAACAAATTTTTAAGGAACGTGGTCCTGAGTACGTTGTCGAAAAGCAAAAGCTGATTTATGCCGGTTTGTACATTTTTTTTACGGTTTTGTGTCTTTTTTTTAAACATAGTTTACTTATTTTAAAAGGTGTGATACTGCAAGACGAACGGACCATATCGTCATATAATGTGGATGAAAAGAAATTTGTTGTCGTTATGGTTAAGCGTGATTTAGGATTTGCACCTCAGCAACTAGATGCAACAGAACCGTCAAGCTCACATACAGACCCCTCAAACCCAGAATCCAGTTGCGGTCTTGACAGTGAATTGGAAAAAAACGATTCAACGACTACCGAAAATACAAGCGGTGAAAAATCCGGTTCGGATGAAGACACAAAATCAATCGGCAGCGGCGGTAGTGGTGGTAGTGGCTCCGAAATTACAGCAGTTGGAAGTGGGACTAGTATTTTGTCAACTACTTCTGGTGCTTCACTACTTTCCGGCAGCAGCGTTGGCTCAGGCGATTCAGAATCTAGTCACAGCACTTATTCTAGCGGTGATTTGGCTGGGGTTTTTTCCAACACATCGCTTCAATCTCGCGCAGAATCAAATTTGCTTGTTGGCGAGGAGTATAATTGCTCAGTGGATTACATGGTTGAAATGGGCTATAGTCGTGAGATGGTTGAGCGTGCAATGCAGGCCAGCTTCAATAATCCAGAGCGTGCTGTCGAATATCTAATCAGTGGCATACCGGAGACTGAAGAGGACTTGATTACTGCACCAGGTGCTGATTCTGTTGGTGGCGATGGCATAGGAACCCGCGCTGCAATTGATATCCGTGGTGATCGCGATAGTGGTAACGATGGCGCCGGTTTGGTTCGCGCTGTTGGTAGCGGTATAATTGGTAATGTTTCAGGACAAACTCATGGAAGTATCATTCCTGACTTCGTTTTAGATCAGACCGCTATTGCAGCCGGTAATGCTGATGGACCCTTACAGCAAGGTAAGCTAATACTATGCTCTGCGGCGAGCTTTTTCATACACTTCCACATGAGCTAGAGAGCTGAAATTTGGAACACTGATAGAACTCCGGTGACAATGCATTCTATTTAATTTTGGGGTCCATCAGAGGCGTAGGGGGCCGTGGGGGGACTCAAACCTTTTTTTTTAAACATGCCATAACTTCCAATTCCTTCAAGCTTTGTAACCCTTTGGAAAGGGGGATGTGGGGGCAAAGGGGAGCGGGATTTTGTAAGCTACAAGGCTGAAATTTTTTAGTTAGGTTCGCATTTGCGTAAAAGAGTAAAAAAGGGGGGGGGGGGGAAATTTTTTTTTTAAAAAAAAAAGAGGAAAATAAAAAAGAGTAAAAAACAAGTTAACCGACTGAAAAGCTGAAAATAAATTTCCTTGAAATTAATTTCAGCAATTTCGATTTAAAATTAAGGGTTTTTGGCGACTTCAAAATCTGCAATGATATTAGGAATAAAGTAGCCAAAAACCCTTAATTTTAAATCGAAATTGCTGAATTTAATTTCAAGGAAATTTATTTTCAGCTTTTTAGCCGGTTATGGTCGGATCGATGCAACTATTGAGCAATCTGCATCTCCCCAATCGTAGTTGAGCAAGGGTGGCTCTCGTGTGGCGGGGCAGTCTGCGTTTCCCTTCGGAAATCTTCGGTGGTTGTCTGTGCAAGACGATATTTGGTGCTTGTGCGGAAATCGAAGTGGTGACTGCGTTCGTGTGCAGGTCCTTCAGGGCGTCTCTGTATTCTTTGTTTGGGTGGACTATACATATGTATATATATATATCCTCAAATCTGGTACACAGATAGAACTCGGTTGACAATGCATTCTATTTTGGGGTCCATCAGAGGCATAGGGGGGCGTCGGGGGACTCAAACCCCTTTTTCTTAAACATGCTATAACTTCCGATTCCTTCAGGCTACAACGATGAAATTTGGTAGGTGGGTTCTTATTGATAAAATGAATGTACCCTTTGGAAGGGGGGTGTGGGGGCAAAGGGGAGCGATATGGAGTCAATTTTAAGTTCCAACTTTCGTATTTTTTATGCTACAGGGCTGAAATTTTGTACTTATGTTCTCATTCGGGAAAAAGAGTCAAAAAGGAAAAAAGGGGGGAATGGGAATTGAAAAAAAAAATTATTTTTGGAAAAAAAAGAAGTAAAAAACAAGTTTTTTAAATTATAACTCTTTAACCGACTGAAATGCAAAAAATAAATTTCCTTTTAATTAATTTCAGCAATTTCGATTTAAAATTAAGGGTTTTTGGCTACTTTCCTTCTAATATCAATGCAGATTTTGAAGTAGCTAAAAACCCTTAATTTTAAGTCGAAATTGCGGAAATTAATTGAAAGGAAATTTTTTTTCTGTTTTTTAGTCGGTTAAAGGGTTATAATTTAAAAAACTTGTTTTTACTCTTTTTTATTTTTTCCTTTTTTTTCCAAAAATAATTTTTTTTCAAATTTGTTTGAAACAATGAATTTATCTATATTTTTGGAATTTACTGTATTGTTGCAATTTTTTAAAATTCCTCCAAAAAAATTTGTAAGGGGAAATCGAAACTTAAAAAATTTTGTATCTCGGAAAGCTGATTTTTGCGGCAAAAAAGGACAATGTTGAAACAAAGGTGTTTTTGTTTCTGTCAAACATGATTTGTTGTGTGTGTATGTAGATTAAAGTGTTCAGCATATAGCTTGCTGAACTTAATCACCATTAGCTGCAGACATTTCAGAATTGGGTTTGGGTCGGTTGGCTAGAGCATCCGCTTTCTCTGCGGCAGTCATAGGTTCAAGCCCGGCAGCGATCATAGTTTTTGTTTTTTAAATCCTGTGTAATGTAACAGTTCAACTTCCCACATTAGCCACAATGACATCATCAAAAAAATTTCTTTCTATTCTTTGCAAAATCAAATAAAAGTTCACGTATTTCACAAATTTCTATAAAAAACTAGTATTTCTCAAGATAAACGAAAATAATACAAATTTGGCGGCCATTTTGTAGGCGTGGTTATTATCCGATGTTGCCCATTTTCAATACCGTCCAATCATTCGCCAAAATAAGAGGAATACCAAAATTTGGGGTCGATAGCTCAAAATCTACGACAGTTAACCGACTAAAAAGCAGAAAATAAATTTCCTTTAAATTAATTTCAGCAATTTCTATTAAAAATTAAGGGTTTTCGGCTACTTTGTTCCTAATATCATTGCAGATTTTGAAGTCGTCAAAAACCCTTAATTTTAAATCGAAATTGCGGAAATTAATTAAAAGGAAATTTATTTTCAGCTTTTTAGTCGGTTAAAGGGTTATATTTAAAAAAATTTGTTTTTTACTCTTTTTTATTTTTCTTTTTTTCTTTTTTTTTTTTGTTCTTACTCTCTTTTTCAGCCAATTTTTCCCCTTATTCTTTTCCCCGAATGCGAACCTACCTAAGAAAAAAATTTCAGCCTTGTAGCTTACAAAATACGAAAGTTAGAGCTTTAAATTGGCTCCATCCCGCTCCCCTTTGCCCCCACACACCCCCTTTCCAAAGGGTATAAAACAGGGGTGCCCAAAAGCTTCTTATGGAAGTGCAAACACCAATACATAAAAACTTTCTTATTATAAAAAAGAAGAAAAAAAAACAAAAACCAAAAAATCACTTTCCCACTTCTCTTCTGAAGACATGTTTTCACTTGCACATTCAAAGTTAGAATGATTTAAAATTGAAACTTAAAACAAGCACCGATTTTTCCAAGTGCCTATCAATCCGTTAGACAACAAAATTTACATTGCAGATAGCTGTAACCAATGTGATATACAGTCGCCCTATATACAGGTATGACGCTCCCGACGGACGTAGCGCCGTAAGCGAAAAATTTTAACAAAAAATTGCGCAATTTTTTGTTAATTTTTTATGAAAGTTATGTGTTGCAGTGTGAAATTCATGGAAGAAGGGATGTTGTTTGTAGGTACGGAAAGTTTTCATGAAAGTTATGCGTTGCAATGTAAAACTTATCGAAGAAAGGATGTTGTTCATAGGTACGCAGAGTTTGGTAACACAGCGCCGTTCATAAAAAAAATTAAAAAAAAAATTGCGAAATTTTTCGTTAATTTTTCATTAAATATATAATATAATTTAATGAACGTGGCAGTGTACTAGTGTAGAATTGTGCATTCCCTCAAGCAAAAATGTAGTTTTGAAATTAAATAATACAGCGCCGCAGGGAAAAAATAAAATCGTAGAATATCTCAGAATAGTTATAACGGTTTATAGTAAAATTTGGTAGTAAAATTACCTTTCAAACAAGCCTGTCCAAGTCCGTTGATAAATACCGGAGATATCGTCGTTTTAATTTCGTATATTCTTTTGCCTATATCTCGTAAACTAAGTGAGAGAGACTTTTTTTTTTATTTTCGGTTTTTATAAATTCTGAACAGGTTATGAAAAAAGTTTTGAAATCTGAGAGGTACAAGTAAAGTACATTTAAGCCCACAGCTGTTAGTAATTGCACAGTCTTGCTTTCCCAAGCAGCTGCAGCGGCCACTCGCATCAATCCCAAATACCTCAACTCGCAGCTATACAAAATGTACTCCAAGACATATAGAGCAGCTTCAAAAAAATAAATGAAAAATACGTCGTGAATGGCAAAATCACAGATCGCCCACTTTGAAAAAACAGTTAAAAGAAATCACCCAAAATCTACAAAAACAGCTTAAGTGGAAATCCGAAAACAACTCGTTGAACATCTCGCACCCACAAAATCAGCAAATTACTCTCTGGCAAGCTGCTAAAAATATGAAAATACCGGTATTGGCAGAACCTCCCAATACTTAAAATTAAGCTGAATTTTCTGAATTTTTGAATAATCATTGGGCGTTTTCAGCGGAGACAACAGTTGTGTGATTATTCACTGAATGACACTAATTTGGTAGCGCTACTATGTCATTTTCCGGTAGCGCTACCAAATTTAGGTAGCAACCTTTTTATATGCTACTTTTGACCAACTGTTGTGAGCTACGCCAAGTGATATTTGAAATCACATTTCAGTCGGCTAAAAACTAAATAAACAATTGGGCAAGGAATCGTCTCTTCGAAATATTGCTCGTTTCGAGGTTTTATCTTCACGTTCCCTACTAATCTGACAAAATCTGGCAATTGCTGGGGAAGGCCCGCTATACCGCCCACCATACCTAGTCCATCGTTCATAAATAAATCATTTACAAAAATTTCCATTTCCAAAAAAAAAATGTATAAGAAAAAAATTTTTTTTTTTAATTTTGAGTTGTTGCTCTGAAGTTTGAAGTAGCAACGCATTTAGAAAAATGAAGCACTGAGAGAGGTAGGGGTACGACATCTGTTGTCTCCGCTGAATGCGCCCATTGTTAGACCTAAGTTAATATTAGGTGATCTAATTAAATAAAAGTACATGTAATAAAAAAAAAAAAAAATGTGCCAAACACATTATATGCACCGACTTTAGAGCTATCAAAGTTTAAATATAGTTACAATCTTTTTTTATATTCGTTTACAACAGATCCATTTGAATGCCTGCGCAATCAGCCTCAATTCCTTCAAATGCGTTCTCTGGTATACCAGAATCCCGATTTATTGCACGCCATACTTCAGCAGGTAACTACTGTTTAATACTTTTCAAATCTATCGTTTTTGCATCTATATTGTTTATAGATTGCTCGAACCAATCCAGCTCTCCTACAATTAATATCTGATAATCAAGACGCCTTTCTCAGCATGTTAAATCAACCAATGGATGATGAAAATAATCCTGAACGGGCTCAACTGGACCCCAATGTAGCAGCTAGTGGAGATGGCACACATGTTGAACCACGTCAGCGACCTGAAGCCGGACCTATTCAGCGACGTGAAGCCGGCGATCCTGGAGTCATTATTTTGCCGCCGCGCCCTGCTAGTGCAGCAGAACGACGTGCTGCTGCCGTAAGTGCTTTTATTCGTGAACGAGCGGAAGCAGCAGCTGCTCTTGCTGCCCTTACCGCTGCTGCATCAGAAGCTGTTGACCGCGATGCCGGCGGCGGAGCGGTAGGGGCTGGAGCACTCGCAGAATCGACCGATAGTCATACATCAACATCCAGTAGTCTCATTGAATCGGAAGGCAGTGGAGTAGCTACTATAAGACTATCTCCCCAGGATCAGGATGCTATTGAACGCGTTAGTATACACACCAAAATTCAGCAGCCTCCGCAGAACTTGCTCAAAAATTATTCTGGAAAATGTAAGACTGCGTTATTATAAATGCAAAATTTATAAATAATATACTTTTTATTTTTGCTTAATTTTTCGCCACAAACAAACTTTTTTTTTATTTGAATATCGCATTTTCAGGAACAATTTTGAGCAAGTTCCGCGTCGGCTGCTGAAATTCGCGCCATTGGAATATATTTTTAAATCCCATTATTTTTTTTTTTAGTTAAGGGCGCTTGGATTTCCGGAGTCATTAGTTCTACAAGCGTACTTTGCCTGCGACAAAGACGAGCAATTGGCTGCAAATTTTTTAATTTCTTCGGCTTTCGAGGACTAGACTTTTAATTTGTTGTAAACTTTTTTTAACATTTGGCGTCAAACGCCAATTCGTAACTTCACTGTTCTTAAATTAAACTTTAATTTTTTACGATGTCACATGATTTTATACTTAGCAAATTTGCACTTGCTGTTGTGGAAATGAATTATTTCTGTTGTAAACTTTTTTTTAACATTTGGCGTCGAACGCCAATTCGTAACTTCACTGTTAATTAAACTTTAATTTTTTACGATGTCACATGACTTTATACTTAGCAAATTTGCACTTGCTGTTGTGGAAATGAATTATTTCTGTTGTAAACTTTTTTTTAACATTTGGCGTCGAACGCCAATTCGTAACTTCACTGTTAATTAAACTTTAATTTTTTACGATGTCACATGACTTTATACTTAGCAAATTTGCACTTGCTGTTGTGGAAATGAATTAATTCTGACTATTTGTTATTTAATGAGACAAAGACTACAACATAGCTTTTGCCAATTTTTTTTTTTACGGATTTCCTTTTATCTAAAAATGGAATACACCTACACATTGAAAACTATAACAATTAAAATATGCATCGTAATTGCAAGCAAAAATACATTTATCCTTTGTTTTTTTAAATTAATGTTTTAAAGGAATTTCGTGTTATGCGCAAATTGAGGCAATCTGAGGGATATGTTATATTGTACTGTACCTGTCATGGACTTTTCATAGCAATTGGGTAGTTTATGCGGTACATACATTTGTAGAAAGCACAGTCAGTTTTCTTTTTGTAAGTAAAATGTATACCGTTGCTGCGTCCTAACGTAAAAAACGGTATTGTTAAAAAAAATAATTCAAATCGATAAAATACACTCCGGTTCACTGATTAGCCTTAGTACATTTTTATTTGCCAATTACCGGCATTTATTGAATGGTAGATCGGAAAATTTTCGTTAAATTTTTAGTGAAAATATCCTTTGAACAACACTATACTCGCCTTAATCCATTTAATGGGCAAGTGTTATGTCATAACAGGATAATTTCTCTCAAAAACATTTTTTTATCTCCCATTTGAAGAAGTGCTCATTTAGCAAACAAGAATTGACTGAGGAAAATCAAGTGCACCGGGCATAATTCATTACTTTGAACGTACATTTTTGTTGAAGTAGATCTAACATTTTTTAGCTGCACTCCTAAGTTTTTTTATTCAGTGGAATCGGATTTGAATCCGATTGTTGGTGTTCTGAAATCCGATATGTCGGATTGTTTCCGATGACAGTTTGATTGAAAAAAAATTCGTCAATTTATTTGCAAATGTTAAAATTCGCGCGACAGTTCACAAACACAGGAGGGAAATCTTACAAATAAACGAAATAATTAATTCTTTCAATAAAATTGTTTTAATTGTATAAATCATATTATTGTATATATGTACTAGCTGTTACATACCCGGCGTTGCACGGGTTGATTAAATTTTTAAAATAAATATATATAGGAATTTGCGACAATTTCAATGGCGCTGTAGTTGATGGTTTATTCCCCCCGTGAAACTTGGTGCCAGTTGTAATCCCACCCGGTAGGAATCACCCAAAAAATGTCCAAGGACGCACTTGGTGGCAGCTGTAATCCCACCCGGTATAATTCAGCCAAAAAAGTCCAAGGAAGCACTTGGTGCCAGATTGTAATCCCACCCGGCATGAGCCACCCAAAAAATGTCCAAGGACGCACTTGGTGGCAGCTGTAATCCCACCCGGTATGATTCAGCCAAAAAAAGTCCAAGTACGCACTTGGTGGCAGTTGTAATCCAACCCGGCATGATCCACCCAAAAAATGTCCAAGGACGCAATTGGTGGCAGTTGTTATCCCACCCGGTATAATTCAGCCAAAAAAGTCCAAGGAAGCACTTGGTGCCAGATTGTAATCCCACCCGGCATGAGCCACCCAAAAAATGTCCAAGGACGCACTTGGTGGCAGCTGTAATCCCACCCGGTATGATTCAGCCAAAAAAGTCAAAGGACACAATTGGTGGCAGTTGTAATCCCACCCGGTATGATTCACCCAAAAAATGAGCAAGGGCTCAGTTGGTGGCATGGACCACTTAATATTCGATAGTTACTAAGTTACTTTTTAAATTATTTTTTTTTGTTGTATGGGAGGTGCCACGCCCCGTTGTCCAAATCCAAATTCCATTACTAACACAATTTTACTAGCGACCGACCGAAATCGCTTTTTTTAATTTCGGCCGAAACCGAAATGGCCGAAATTTTTTATTTTTTTTTTTCGGCCGAAACCGAAATGGCCGAATTTTTATTTTTTTAATTTCGGCCGAAACCGAAAAAATAAAAAAAACAATTGTGAGATTTAATGTAATAAAGTGGGACATAATTAAGATTATCAGTAGGCTGAAATCGATCGCATATTCATAGTCAATTTTAGTAGCTGCTAAACTGTAGAACTAGCTTAGTAGCGGCCAGTTCAGTGTATTATCTGTCAACTTAGTAGATTACTAAAGTTAAGTTGGAGCTTAATTTGACTATGAATATGGGTCGATCATTTTAAGTTCAGATCATGAATTAGATGAATTTAGAAGCAAACTATCAAATGCGTGGAAATCAAGAGTAGTAGAAATTACTGTCAGGGTAGTAGATTTCAAGAGAGGGGAGTAGATATGGGTTTATGCGTAGAGTACTAGAAATTCCTTGTAGAAAGAATAGTACTTTTCATTGTATGAAAATCACATAATATTTTGAGGAGTAGATTTCTTACCATAGTAGTAGGAAATATCTTGAGGGAATTAGAAAAATCTGCTACCGTAGTAGAGGAGTAGAAATTTATAAATCATTGCGAGAGTATTAGATCTACTCCGATAGGACATGTCTTCTTTGTCGCTTCTGATTCTTCGAAACTATGATCAATGCTTAAATTTGTGTTACATACCGCTTTTATCCACTTGGTTGTTCCTTATGTATTTTGATACGCTAAATCCGAAAATAAACTTTAAATTTTTCCAGCACGCACCATTTTTCTGCAAACGCCACAAAAGTTGCATTTTTGGTGCTGTAAAAATTTCATTATTATTATTTTCGTATCCAGCATGGCAAAATACATAAGAATTTGTCTATAAAGTATATTTAACACACAAAACGTTCAGTTTTGTCGATTAGTGTAACCTTTGTTATTTATTTGTTACTTTTTATATGAAACCGAAATTTTCGGCGGAAATATAGGAATTTGGCCGAAAGCGATATTTTATTTTTCGGCCGAATCCGAAACACGGCCGAAACAGCTTTTTTTGGCCGAAAAGCCGAAAAACCGAAACCGAATTTCGGTCGGTCTCTAAATTTTACCTTAAAATTTCAATAAAATCAGTAAAGCCGTGATATGGGGTAGAAAATTGTATGGGCAGTGCCACGCCCCTTGTCCAATTATTCCCATATTCGACACATAGCAGTACAACTCCATTCCAAATTTCACTAAAATATATCCAATAGTTGCTTAATTAGCTGGTATTTAAGTTATGTGTTGTGTGGGAGGTGCCACGCCCCTTTGTCCAATTATTCCCATATTCGACACATATCTGGGAAAACATACTATACAGCTCCATTCCAAATTTCATTAAAATATATCCAATAGTTGCCTAATTAGCTGTTATTTAAGTTACGTGTTGTGTGGACGGTGCCACGCCCCTTGTCCAATTATTCCCATTTTCGACACATAGCAGTACAACTCCATTCCAAATTTCACTAAAATATATCCAATAGTTGCTTAATTAGCTGGTATTTAAGTTATGTGTTGTGTGGGAGGTGCCACGCCCCTTTGTCCAAGTATTCCCATATTCGACACATAGCTGGGAAAACATACTATATAGCTCCATTCCAAATTTCATTAAAATATATCCAATAGTTGCTTAATTAGCTGTTATTTAAGTTACGTGTTGTGTGGGCGGTGCCACGCCCCTTTTCCAATTATGCTCATATTCGGCATAAAGCTTGGAAAAGTTATTATGCAACTTCGTGCTAAATTTCGTATTTATTATTCAATATTCAAATTCAATTCAATAGTTACTAAATTACCTTGTAGACATATTTTGTGTTGTATGGGAGGTGCCACGCCCATTTGTCCAATCCCAACCGCATATAGCCTATGTTACATGTCGATACCTATAGAATTTATCCTGAAAGTTTCAAGAGAATCGGTACAGCCGTTTAGCCGTGATTGAGGGACAAACAGACAGACATACAGCCATACAGACAGACAGACACACACTCAGTTTTATAATATATATAGGGATATAGGGATCATATTATTTTGTAAAATTGCTGAGGGAAGCACACGAATTCATCGCAAAACTCTATGTTGCTGGAGTTCATGGAAAAGCATCCAGACTTTGCTTTTATACAATACCACAGAGTATACAGAGGCGACACTCTGTAAATCGAAATCCAATATGGCCGACCATTTTTTTTGATTTTTCGTGTTTGCTTCACACTGTATATGTGAGTTCACCACGAATTGTTGTTGTTTCGCGTGTATTACGAAAAAGTATGAGACGACAATATGATAAAAAAGTGCAAAATGTAAAAATGTGTTTAAAACAGTTGTGAAGTAACAAATGTAAACAATTTGTAGAAATTGCAAATAATTTGTTTAAAATGTTAATTAATACCGCTAAAAAGAGTTAGTGGCCCTTGCGGATATAACATTTATGCTGCTCAATTATTCAAAGCCGAGGACAGGCAATAAAATAGAACTGAGCAACACAATTGAGGGCAGGTCGCAGGTCAGTTCCGGGCCGATTCTAGGTCGTCAATTCACGAACATTATGAACACCTGAAAAGATTTGGGTTTCCACATCATCGGCAGCTTTCCATTTCACCATTACCAACGGAGAGAATCTCCTGCTGTACGTTTTGATTTACTGTCTGACGGGAATGCATAATATCAGAGGACACAACCAGTTACTGCCTAAAATGCAAGATATCCTGCTGTTGGCAATTGATCGAGCGATACCAAGTACTTTTGGAATGTATTGCGCATCCTTATTCATGACGTTTAACTTTTGCGCTTCAATAATACTACAACATCAGGCGCATGACTCCATGCTGACGTCGGCTGCGATAATACTTTCGCGCAGATGCATTCGGGGATGCGCCACTTCGAAGTAATTATTAAACTATTAAGAGATTTCGTTTATAGGGCTATGATTTTTCTATGATATGTTGTCAATATCCAAAATGCAATGTCAATTGCAAAATTCCAAGTACATATATTCTGTTATTGTTAGAAACAGCAAGTAAACAATAAAATTGAAATTTATGTCACTAATCTCAGAAATGTTTTTTTAAAATTTTTTTTAGAAGATTGAGTTACAGTAAATGTAAACATTGGGCTTTTTGGTGAAATTATAAAAATATTATCAAATTTGGTAAGTTGCTTTTACAAAGCTATTGACATATTCTTAAAATGTTATTACATGTTCCGCACCACCTTAGAGGTCTGCAATATGGCGCGTTACCGGTTTTTTTTTTAGGTGTTCGGTTCCCCTGTAGGCCTATATCACAAATTGCAATAACAATAAAAAAAAAAAAATTCAATGTAAATAAGGCATGCAAATATATAATATGAAAAAATATGTATGCACATAAATACAAATGCATCCACATCGAGCACATGGTCCTGAGCTATGGTATGTTAATGAAAATCTAAAAAAAAACGACTTCAAAATTAAAAATCCTATTTTCACGGACAACAAACTACCTGTTTTGAAGACATAATTAGGGAATTCACAATTATTATTCGCTCTCCTTTTCCTCCCTCTGTGAAATGACAGTACTAGATTTTTTTCTGCAATAAGTGTGCTCACAACAATTGTATTTTTTCAAACACGATGATACGACAATACGACAATACGAGACCCTTGTGAATTCCCTAAATATTTTAGTCTTGAAATTTGGAATTCTAAAATCCTTATTCCTTAGCTTCATAGCAAAATATATTCGGATCCTGATGAAAATGTACAGGTGAATATTGGGGTCACAATTATTGCAACAACGAAACGGCTCCATACCCTTTAACTCCTCAAACAGGAATCGGCCAACTCCATGTCTATGACAAGCTTTGAAAATCTTGCCAAGACTGGTCCAAAACTAGGGCATCGCTGCAAACGCTACTTATGGCCCTATTTTCTTCGCTACCTAACTCAACATTTTCCTCACAGTTGCCGCTATTCACCAACTTAACAAAATCTAATCCCCAGCATTTCTGAAATGCTGAAGAAAACATTGTTGATGTGGTCGTCATTGCACAACCACCCCCTCTTCTAACTTGACTGAAAAAGTTTTCTAATCTGTCCTGAGTCAGTCTTCTCGTCTTTAGGAATGGGATTTCCTCCTTAGGCACATACGGCCATAAACGTCGCAATCTGTTGATATTTAAAAGCCAGCCTTTTATAAAATCAAATCTATTTGTTATATCGTTTCCCAATTCGTCCTGAATTTTGATCGACTTTAACAATGCTTCAGCTTCTTTTAGAAAGTTGAGCTGGTATTCAGATCCTACAAATCCTGCTTTTGATATCCATATCCATAGAGCGTTCACTTTAGCTGTTGAAAATGTCAAACAACTCGTTGAAGAACAACAAATAGGCACATGTGTTTGTAGTTGGGGCCGCGGAAGTATTCTTAGCTGAGGAGTTGTGCAAACTGATCATTGCGGAAGCAACAGTATTGCTAAGAATTTGGGAAGCAAACTTCACCTTAATTTTCTCAAAATTGTTGGGATTCAAGTGAGAATGGGTCAGCTCGGCGCACAACGAATTGCAATCGATATATTTCCAATCAACTACGCGATTTTTAAACGTAACTTTATGTTTTTTTGCTGCAGCATTCAAAATGAAATTGCGAATGCTTTTCAATAAATGCGGAGGATCGTGAAATACTGAAACAAAAGGACGTATTTCTATTGCATTTAAAGAATTTACTAAACTAACGTAATGAGATCCCTGATCACATACAAAGTGACAGGGGTGCAATCCGATCTCTTGCAGTTTGGATTTGGCTTCCAAAAGATATTTCTTAATAATGTTGGCTTTGCAGGAACTATTGGTGAAGAAGTATGCCAGGGGTTGAGACCAAGGTTCGCCAGCTATACCTTGAACCATTATCACCATAGCATTAGTTGCAAATTGGGACGTATGGTTCTCATCCCCATAATCTTCTAAACCACCAATTCTGTCGTTATGCTCGTGAGTTTTAAGGGACTTTTCATCACATGAAATTGAAATATATCTTTGCGAACGTGAGAAGCCACGGCTGCGCAACTGCAAAGATTTAATACTGCATGCTGTAATCCCTGCGGCTCTGGGCCAATTTTCAACGAAACGATGTAGGGTCCTCTCATCGGGACAAAAAGAAAATACCTAAGGCAAAAGTTTTGAAGTACCTATCGTACCTATACCCTTGCGGTAAACGACCGCTATTATTTAAGCTAATAGCATAAAGCTACTTGTGGTGGAAGTTGTGAACAAAGGTTGGCTACACTAACCTCATTTCTTTGAATATGAGTTTGCGCTACTTCCCTTTGCTTTGCACACTCTTCCAGTGCCTGAGCAAGCTCAAACCTCAACCTTTTCACCTCGTTCCTTTCTTCCATTAGCTGCGTTTTTAAAACAGTATTCTCCTGTATTAAAAGCAGTTTTCTGGGAGTCTTTTCGCTAGGGCTCTGGGGCCGGTTCGCGTAAGCCGATACTCGACTATCAGAGAATCGATAGTTGAAACCGACACAACCAAACCGATAGTGCAAATTTGGTTCGCGTAAGCCGATAAAATAAAAGTCGAGTACTATTTGCGTGAGCACAAAATTTATTACATTATTTGCGAACAAGTCATTTGAACAGCTGACAGATTTTAAATTGAAACAAAAGAATTTTAAATAACAAAATTATAAAGAATAACACGAAAGTGATCAAGAAATGTTTCCGTTGAGGCATGTTCTATTGGATGTTGACAGCGACCTTGTTGATCTTGTTAGACGACAAAGAATTCTGAGGGATGTCTCAAATGCAATACGGCTTATTGCAATAATTGGTTTTAAAAGCAAAAACGTCGTACGGTCCGCAGCCGGTTTTGAAGAGACTTTACCTTTTTTGTGTCAGTTTTTTCTTGACTGCGTATTTGTGGTCGGTCCAAACCAAAAATTTAATTTGGACGCATTAAAAATGTGGTTAAATATTGCTAGATAAATTAAATTACTTTTTGCCAGCACTTCAATGTTTTTATTGGCGGCCCATTGCTGTTGAGGGTAGTCACCAATCTGTCCCATAGCTTTTTCTTTTGCGTCTGGTTCCTTTGTGTCCTTTTTAAATATCATAATTTTATAATTTTAATTTTTTTTGCGAGCGCAATAGTTTTTTTTGGCAATTGTTTGAAAAATCAGTGAAATCGACACATCAAAAGGTGTCGGTTTCAACTATCGGTAATTTTCATACTTTTTTGTCGAGTATCGGTTTACGCGAACCAAAACCGATACTCACACTGTCGGTTTCGTTCACTATCGGCTTACGCCAACCGGCCCCTGGTCTGTTTGAACTGTCCTACCAACAACTGCACCAAGATTAGTACTAGTGAAACTGTTATCAGAAGGCGCACAAAACTCGTCCAAAGATGGAAGAGGTACTACAGTTTTCAAGGGATTTTTGACAACTGTCAAAAATGTTGGGAGAAGGTCCCTTTGGGACAAACGATTGCCTATCAAATTTGTCTGTTTTTTGAAATCCCCAGACGAAGTTACGATGTGATGAAACTGGCTAAAATCGTACCCTACACCTGAATAAGTAGCAGCACTCGATGTGGATGCAGTGCTTAATGAAAGTGCACCCTTCACTAGACGACAGGTAGATATCATCGCACTTGAGAAGTGATAGTTGCATGCAAACATCCGCTTCGTGTTGTCGTCTACGCCAAGAAGCCACACCCACTTCTTTTTCCTAAATGACAAAGAAATGAAAACAGAATAAATAAAAAATGAAAAGAAGAAAGCGCCTATACACTCAGGGAAAAAAACATAGTAAAATCAAGTACGATCGTATTTACTCCTTCATTTTATCAACTTAATGGAAACAACTTTGAAATAAAGAGAAAAATACTTAAAATAACTATTGTCAACGTTGAAACAAAGTTGCAAAGTGAAAAATACTTAAAATAACTGTTGTCAACGTTGAAACAAAGTTGAACGATTTTAAATCAAAGTCTGGCAAACTTAATATAAATTGGAAAATTTTTGAAATAATCAGAAAACAACTTTGAAATAAGTTTGTTTATTTTTGAATTTAAGTTTTAAATTGAAAACAAGTTTGTTCGTAGTTGTTTCTAAAATTTCCAACTTTACCAGACTTTCATTAACGTTTCTACTTGTTTTTAGGTGGTTATTTTTGATTTTAGGTGGTTTTTTCTCTGGGTTTATAAACTAAAAACAATTTTCTTTTTTATTTTCAATTTGATATTATTAAAGTTACAAAAAAATGTAATCATCAAGAAATTGAAACGTATTCTGTCAACCGCCAACTTCCAGTACATCGAAACAATCGGCGACTTCCGGTCCATCAAAAAAATCGGCCACTTCCGGTCCAGCAGAACCTTCGCGAAATTCCACACCCTTATGTTAATTTTTAATTTGCAATGTTTTTTCCCAAACTAAATAGTTTGACAACTACAATTACAACATTCTCAGCATTGCGAAATAAATACAAATAATGGCAAAGCAAAGTACCAAAAGAAGTACCAACACTTCTTATATGTAATTAGGGTTACCAGACTTTTTTCCCGAAAGTACTATTAAGTACTCTTTTTCTTATTTCTGGGACTTTATCATATAACAGCTGAATGCATCGGCTCAGAAGGGTAATCCATTTTTATTATTCGTCAGAATTAAAATAAAAAACACTTCAAATTTTAGGTTTGTTAGTTTGAAGCATCTTTCGTCACATTGCATTCAAAAAGTTACCAAAATTCTTAAATGCTAGGATTAAAACAAAAATTAGTATGAGACCTACCACCTTTTTAATAATAAAAACAATTTTGTATGACTTTATCGAAAACTATCCATATATAAATCTAATTTTTTCAATTTCTTGAGGAGGAATCGGAACATTAGCACCTAAAAATAAAAAATAAAAAAAAATATTTTCATAAATAATATGTAAATTCCTTTGTTTAGAAAACATAACGACTGATATTGTGATGATCAATCAATATTTTGAAATTCTTCAAAAATGTATTAGCGGCTAACTTAAATTTCAGATTGTTAAAAATTAATCTTGTTTAGAAAGAACCATGTTTGAACCGTGCAACAAAAAGAAAGGTTATCAAATAAGTGGAAATACGTGTTTCATTTTGCTCCGGTTTATTTACAATTCGTTCCGGTTCTACTCTAGACATAATTTCCAACCAAATAAAAAATATTATGACCTGTATATAGGGTTACCAGACGTACTCTTTTAAAGAGTACAGTACTCTTTTTTAGGCCCTCCTCTGTTTTACTGTCACTTTTTTCCCGAAAGTACTATTAAGTAGAGACCGACCGAAATTCGGCTTTTCGGCAAAAAAAAGCTGTTTCGGCCGTGTTTCGGATTCGGCCGAAAAATAAAATATCGCTTTCGGCCAAATTTTGTTTTCGGCCGAAATTTCTATATTTCCGCCGAAAATTTCGGTTTCATAGAAAAATGTAACAAGTAAATAACAAAGATTCACTGATCGACAAAACTGAACTTTTTGTGTGTTAAATATACTTGATAGACAAATTCTTATGTATTTTGCACGCTGGATACGAAAATAATAATAATGAAATTTATACAGCACAAAAAATATTTTCAGATTTAGCGTATCAAAATACATAAGGAACAACCAAGTGGATAAAAGCGGTATGTAAACACAAATTTAAGCATTGATCATAGTTTCGAAGAATCAGAAGCGACAAAGAAGACATGTCCTATCGGAGTAGATCTAATAATCTCGCAATGATTTATAAATTTCTACTCCTCTACTTCGGTAGCAGATTTTTCTACTTTCCTCAAAATATTCTTTCTACAAATCTGCTTCCCCGACAGAAATTTCTACTACTCTCGTAGAATTTCTAGTGCTCTACGCATAAACCCATATCTATTCCCCTCTCTTGAAATCTACTACCCTGAAAGTAATTTCTACTACTCTTGATTTCCACGCATTTGATAGTTTGCTTCTAAATTCGTCTAATTCATGATCTGAACTTAAAATGATCGGCCCATATTCATAGTCAAATTAAGCTCCAACTTAACTTTAGTAATCTACTAAGTTGACAGATAATACACTTAACTGGCAGCTACTAAGCTGGTTCTAAAGTTTAGCAGCTACTAAATTTGACTATGAATATGCGCCATCGATTTCAGCCTACTGATAATCTTAATTATGTACCACTTTATTACATTAAAACTCACAATTGTTTCTTTTATTTTTTCGGTTTCGGCCGAAACAAAAAAAAAAAAATTCGGCCATTTCGGTTTCGGCCGAAAAAAAAAATAAACAATTTCGGCCGAAATTAAAAAAAGCGATTTCGGTCGGTCTCTAGTATTAAGTACTCTTTTTCTTATTTCTGGGACTTTATCACATAACAGCTGAATGTATCGGTTCAGTGAGGTTACCAATTTTTATTATTCGTAAGAATTAAAATAAAAACCTTCAAATATTAGGTTTGTTAGTTTGAAGCACATTGCATTCAAAAAGTTACCAAAATTATTAAATGATGAAAAAATCGTCTGAATGTCTTTATCGAAAACAATCCAAATATATATCTAAATTTTTCTATTTCTTGATGAAGGATCGGAACATTAGCACCAAGGGTCTAAAATTTTGTGGTATACTTATTATCCGCTTAATTTGTATGCAACTTAGACCCTTGGAGTTTCAAATTTGAAATCATTAACGCCTAATAATTAATTTTGCATCAAAACGAATTATCCCGTTATCGAACCAAAATGTGCTCGTTAACGAATTCGTTCGTTCGTTAAAAGACTCGTAAACGAAGTCGTTAAAGAATTCGTAAACGAAGTCGTTAAAGAATTCGTTAACTAAGTCGTTAACGAGTTCGATTATGAAGATATTAACGATATTTTATCTAGGAAATTACGACTATCGTAATATACGAGTGAATGTCGGACATTTCTCGAATATT
Organism: Heteromyza rotundicornis; assembly: GCA_951394025.1. NCBI lineage: Eukaryota > Metazoa > Arthropoda > Insecta > Diptera > Heleomyzidae > Heteromyza > Heteromyza rotundicornis. The sequence goes on along the minus strand of OX596014.1, from coordinate 4,162,874 downwards.
TTTGATCGAGAAAAGTTCGTAAAATACGATCTTCGTAAAAAGTTCGTACAATTATTGGCTGGGTTCACTCAAATTCCATCTCTCTCAAGCAGAGTGTCGCCTCTGTATACTCTGTGTACAATACAAACGCTGAAGCGGGCAAATCCAAGGGGTTGCTGTGATCTCGCAGAATACTCCTTAATTTTCTCCTCCATATGCGTCTTCTGTTCCATTACGCTGACTGCAGCCATAGTAATGGGCTGGGTACAATGAACGGTCACGGGACGTGGCATATCGTAGGAAACGTGGAGGTGGTTATAATGCTACGTTCCGCAACGTTCAAACGAACAGCTGTTTTCTGTTTACAATTGAAATTTATTCTCCAGATGGAGTGAAAAATGCACGGAATGTAGCCGCACAAGTTGTATTAATAGTTCTCGATATTTTTTTAAACACTTCATTTCAATTTTCTTTTTTATTTGCGATTTTTATCAACAATTTGTTTGATAACTAACAGTTTGACAATCTTTGTGTTGTCAAACTGTAAGCTGCTTACGGAAATATCTAATATCAACAGATATTAACGGAACGACAACGACAGGTCCCGAAAACTGCCTCCACTGTTTTACACATAACAGATGCGTATGTGACATTTCTTGCGGCCGTCGCCGTCTCGTCACCGTCCCTTATAACTGGTTAATGAAAATAAATGAAAATAGAAAATATTGTTTTTTTATTTTATCGAGTACCAAAGCAAAAGTACCGGTACATTGTAACCACCTTCGCTTGACACTATGGTGTTCTTCTTCTTTCTATCAGCTGTTTCTCGCTTTTGACAAGTCTGGCACCCGAGGCATGCGAATGCAGGTACTGCTATACTGTGGGCTAAGTAATGGTTTTAAACACAACCGTTTTGTAGCACATTCCGTTAGCAAAGCAGCTTTCTATTGTTGCTTTGCTAAAAAATGCGCTGGCATGTCCGTTCAAAAATACTACTACATTTATGAAGTAGCTTATGATTTATTTTTCTGGCATTAACCTTCATTGGATACATTTGTTTTATGATTTCGGGGTAATATACGAGAAATTTATTAAGTCCGCCATATAGTGAGTTGTGGTTCCAGTTCAGAATATTAATATTTTCGAGAAATATGGACCAAATTTATGCAATATATTTTTATAATACTATGGCGGGAAATGCAACATTCCAAACCAGTTCTGATTTATATTTTATTCGATATATTTTTAAAATATTAAAAATTTTCTAATATTTTAGAAAATAAGGAAGATTGCTTTTTTTTTAAAGGAAATATGATAGAAAATACATGAACCTAAGAGTCCTCACCATTATTTGTCCATTTAATTTTTGCTGATTTTTGAAAGAATTTTTTGTAACAAATCTATTATTTGGGTAGAATATATAAAAAAGTTATTCAAAAAAATATGCAAACATATAGGTACAAAGCAGATAATTTATCATGTGATTCCAAAAAAGCCAAAACCATCAAAATACTTTGTCGCGAATCCAAACAAAACATAGAAAAATATATACAGTGGCGAGCACCAAATATCGTCTTGCACAGACAACCACCGAAGATTTCCGAAGGGAAACGCAGACTGCCCCGCCACACGAGAGCCACCCTTGCTCAACTACGATTGGGGAGATGCAGATTGCTCAATAGTTGCATCGATCCGACCATAACCGACTAAAAAGCAGAAAATAAATTTCCTTTAAATTAATTTCAGCAATTTCTATTAAAAATTAAGGGTTTTCGGCTACTTTGTTCCTAATATCATTGCAGATTTTGAAGTCGTCAAAAACCCTTAATTTTAAATCGAAATTGCGGAAATTAATTAAAAGGAAATTTATTTTCAGCTTTTTAGTCGGTTAAAGGGTTATATTTAAAAAAATTTGTTTTTTACTCTTTTTTATTTTTCTTTTTTTCTTTTTTTTTTTTGTTCTTACTCTCTTTTTCAGCCAATTTTTCCCCTTATTCTTTTCCCCGAATGCGAACCTACCTAAGAAAAAAATTTCAGCCTTGTAGCTTACAAAATACGAAAGTTAGAGCTTTAAATTGGCTCCATCCCGCTCCCCTTTGCCCCCACACACCCCCTTTCCAAAGGGTATAAAACAGGGGTGCCCAAAAGCTTCTTATGGAAGTGCAAACACCAATACATAAAAACTTTCTTATTATAAAAAAGAAGAAAAAAAAACAAAAACCAAAAAATCACTTTCCCACTTCTCTTCTGAAGACATGTTTTCACTTGCACATTCAAAGTTAGAATGATTTAAAATTGAAACTTAAAACAAGCACCGATTTTTCCAAGTGCCTATCAATCCGTTAGACAACAAAATTTACATTGCAGATAGCTGTAACCAATGTGATATACAGTCGCCCTATATACAGGTATGACGCTCCCGACGGACGTAGCGCCGTAAGCGAAAAATTTTAACAAAAAATTGCGCAATTTTTTGTTAATTTTTTATGAAAGTTATGTGTTGCAGTGTGAAATTCATGGAAGAAGGGATGTTGTTTGTAGGTACGGAAAGTTTTCATGAAAGTTATGCGTTGCAATGTAAAACTTATCGAAGAAAGGATGTTGTTCATAGGTACGCAGAGTTTGGTAACACAGCGCCGTTCATAAAAAAAATTAAAAAAAAAATTGCGAAATTTTTCGTTAATTTTTCATTAAATATATAATATAATTTAATGAACGTGGCAGTGTACTAGTGTAGAATTGTGCATTCCCTCAAGCAAAAATGTAGTTTTGAAATTAAATAATACAGCGCCGCAGGGAAAAAATAAAATCGTAGAATATCTCAGAATAGTTATAACGGTTTATAGTAAAATTTGGTAGTAAAATTACCTTTCAAACAAGCCTGTCCAAGTCCGTTGATAAATACCGGAGATATCGTCGTTTTAATTTCGTATATTCTTTTGCCTATATCTCGTAAACTAAGTGAGAGAGACTTTTTTTTTTATTTTCGGTTTTTATAAATTCTGAACAGGTTATGAAAAAAGTTTTGAAATCTGAGAGGTACAAGTAAAGTACATTTAAGCCCACAGCTGTTAGTAATTGCACAGTCTTGCTTTCCCAAGCAGCTGCAGCGGCCACTCGCATCAATCCCAAATACCTCAACTCGCAGCTATACAAAATGTACTCCAAGACATATAGAGCAGCTTCAAAAAAATAAATGAAAAATACGTCGTGAATGGCAAAATCACAGATCGCCCACTTTGAAAAAACAGTTAAAAGAAATCACCCAAAATCTACAAAAACAGCTTAAGTGGAAATCCGAAAACAACTCGTTGAACATCTCGCACCCACAAAATCAGCAAATTACTCTCTGGCAAGCTGCTAAAAATATGAAAATACCGGTATTGGCAGAACCTCCCAATACTTAAAATTAAGCTGAATTTTCTGAATTTTTGAATAATCATTGGGCGTTTTCAGCGGAGACAACAGTTGTGTGATTATTCACTGAATGACACTAATTTGGTAGCGCTACTATGTCATTTTCCGGTAGCGCTACCAAATTTAGGTAGCAACCTTTTTATATGCTACTTTTGACCAACTGTTGTGAGCTACGCCAAGTGATATTTGAAATCACATTTCAGTCGGCTAAAAACTAAATAAACAATTGGGCAAGGAATCGTCTCTTCGAAATATTGCTCGTTTCGAGGTTTTATCTTCACGTTCCCTACTAATCTGACAAAATCTGGCAATTGCTGGGGAAGGCCCGCTATACCGCCCACCATACCTAGTCCATCGTTCATAAATAAATCATTTACAAAAATTTCCATTTCCAAAAAAAAAATGTATAAGAAAAAAATTTTTTTTTTTAATTTTGAGTTGTTGCTCTGAAGTTTGAAGTAGCAACGCATTTAGAAAAATGAAGCACTGAGAGAGGTAGGGGTACGACATCTGTTGTCTCCGCTGAATGCGCCCATTGTTAGACCTAAGTTAATATTAGGTGATCTAATTAAATAAAAGTACATGTAATAAAAAAAAAAAAAAATTTGGCAAACACATTATATGCACCGACTTTAGAGCTATCAAAGTTTAAATATAGTTACAATCTTTTTTTATATTCGTTTACAACAGATCCATTTGAATGCCTGCGCAATCAGCCTCAATTCCTTCAAATGCGTTCTCTGGTATACCAGAATCCCGATTTATTGCACGCCATACTTCAGCAGGTAACTACTGTTTAATACTTTTCAAATCTATCGTTTTTGCATCTATATTGTTTATAGATTGCTCGAACCAATCCAGCTCTCCTACAATTAATATCTGATAATCAAGACGCCTTTCTCAGCATGTTAAATCAACCAATGGATGATGAAAATAATCCTGAACGGGCTCAACTGGACCCCAATGTAGCAGCTAGTGGAGATGGCACACATGTTGAACCACGTCAGCGACCTGAAGCCGGACCTATTCAGCGACGTGAAGCCGGCGATCCTGGAGTCATTATTTTGCCGCCGCGCCCTGCTAGTGCAGCAGAACGACGTGCTGCTGCCGTAAGTGCTTTTATTCGTGAACGAGCGGAAGCAGCAGCTGCTCTTGCTGCCCTTACCGCTGCTGCATCAGAAGCTGTTGACCGCGATGCCGGCGGCGGAGCGGTAGGGGCTGGAGCACTCGCAGAATCGACCGATAGTCATACATCAACATCCAGTAGTCTCATTGAATCGGAAGGCAGTGGAGTAGCTACTATAAGACTATCTCCCCAGGATCAGGATGCTATTGAACGCGTTAGTATACACACCAAAATTCAGCAGCCTCCGCAGAACTTGCTCAAAAATTATTCTGGAAAATGTAAGACTGCGTTATTATAAATGCAAAATTTATAAATAATATACTTTTTATTTTTGCTTAATTTTTCGCCACAAACAAACTTTTTTTTTATTTGAATATCGCATTTTCAGGAACAATTTTTGAGCAAGTTCCGCGTCGGCTGCTGAAATTCGCGCCATTGGAATATATTTTTAAATCCCATTATTTTTTTTTTTTAGTTAAGGGCGCTTGGATTTCCGGAGTCATTAGTTCTACAAGCGTACTTTGCCTGCGACAAAGACGAGCAATTGGCTGCAAATTTTTTAATTTCTTCGGCTTTCGAGGACTAGACTTTTAATTTGTTGTAAACTTTTTTTAACATTTGGCGTCAAACGCCAATTCGTAACTTCACTGTTCTTAAATTAAACTTTAATTTTTTACGATGTCACATGATTTTATACTTAGCAAATTTGCACTTGCTGTTGTGGAAATGAATTATTTCTGTTGTAAACTTTTTTTTAACATTTGGCGTCGAACGCCAATTCGTAACTTCACTGTTAATTAAACTTTAATTTTTTACGATGTCACATGACTTTATACTTAGCAAATTTGCACTTGCTGTTGTGGAAATGAATTATTTCTGTTGTAAACTTTTTTTTAACATTTGGCGTCGAACGCCAATTCGTAACTTCACTGTTAATTAAACTTTAATTTTTTACGATGTCACATGACTTTATACTTAGCAAATTTGCACTTGCTGTTGTGGAAATGAATTAATTCTGACTATTTGTTATTTAATGAGACAAAGACTACAACATAGCTTTTGCCAATTTTTTTTTTTACGGATTTCCTTTTATCTAAAAATGGAATACACCTACACATTGAAAACTATAACAATTAAAATATGCATCGTAATTGCAAGCAAAAATACATTTATCCTTTGTTTTTTTAAATTAATGTTTTAAAGGAATTTCGTGTTATGCGCAAATTGAGGCAATCTGAGGGATATGTTATATTGTACTGTACCTGTCATGGACTTTTCATAGCAATTGGGTAGTTTATGCGGTACATACATTTGTAGAAAGCACAGTCAGTTTTCTTTTTGTAAGTAAAATGTATACCGTTGCTGCGTCCTAACGTAAAAAACGGTATTGTTAAAAAAAATAATTCAAATCGATAAAATACACTCCGGTTCACTGATTAGCCTTAGTACATTTTTATTTGCCAATTACCGGCATTTATTGAATGGTAGATCGGAAAATTTTCGTTAAATTTTTAGTGAAAATATCCTTTGAACAACACTATACTCGCCTTAATCCATTTAATGGGCAAGTGTTATGTCATAACAGGATAATTTCTCTCAAAAACATTTTTTTATCTCCCATTTGAAGAAGTGCTCATTTAGCAAACAAGAATTGACTGAGGAAAATCAAGTGCACCGGGCATAATTCATTACTTTGAACGTACATTTTTGTTGAAGTAGATCTAACATTTTTTAGCTGCACTCCTAAGTTTTTTTATTCAGTGGAATCGGATTTGAATCCGATTGTTGGTGTTCTGAAATCCGATATGTCGGATTGTTTCCGATGACAGTTTGATTGAAAAAAAATTCGTCAATTTATTTGCAAATGTTAAAATTCGCGCGACAGTTCACAAACACAGGAGGGAAATCTTACAAATAAACGAAATAATTAATTCTTTCAATAAAATTGTTTTAATTGTATAAATCATATTATTGTATATATGTACTAGCTGTTACATACCCGGCGTTGCACGGGTTGATTAAATTTTTAAAATAAATATATATAGGAATTTGCGACAATTTCAATGGCGCTGTAGTTGATGGTTTATTCCCCCCGTGAAACTTGGTGCCAGTTGTAATCCCACCCGGTAGGAATCACCCAAAAAATGTCCAAGGACGCACTTGGTGGCAGCTGTAATCCCACCCGGTATAATTCAGCCAAAAAAGTCCAAGGAAGCACTTGGTGCCAGATTGTAATCCCACCCGGCATGAGCCACCCAAAAAATGTCCAAGGACGCACTTGGTGGCAGCTGTAATCCCACCCGGTATGATTCAGCCAAAAAAAGTCCAAGTACGCACTTGGTGGCAGTTGTAATCCAACCCGGCATGATCCACCCAAAAAATGTCCAAGGACGCAATTGGTGGCAGTTGTTATCCCACCCGGTATAATTCAGCCAAAAAAGTCCAAGGAAGCACTTGGTGCCAGATTGTAATCCCACCCGGCATGAGCCACCCAAAAAATGTCCAAGGACGCACTTGGTGGCAGCTGTAATCCCACCCGGTATAATTCAGCCAAAAAAGTCCAAGGAAGCACTTGGTGCCAGATTGTAATCCCACCCGGCATGAGCCACCCAAAAAATGTCCAAGGACGCACTTGGTGGCAGCTGTAATCCCACCCGGTATGATTCAGCCAAAAAAGTCAAAGGACACAATTGGTGGCAGTTGTAATCCCACCCGGTATGATTCACCCAAAAAATGAGCAAGGGCTCAGTTGGTGGCATGGACCACTTAATATTCGATAGTTACTAAGTTACTTTTTAAATTATTTTTTTTTGTTGTATGGGAGGTGCCACGCCCCGTTGTCCAAATCCAAATTCCATTACTAACACAATTTTACTAGCGACCGACCGAAATCGCTTTTTTTAATTTCGGCCGAAACCGAAATGGCCGAAATTTTTTATTTTTTTTTTCCGGCCGAAACCGAAATGGCCGAATTTTTATTTTTTTAATTTCGGCCGAAACCGAAAAAATAAAAAAAACAATTGTGAGATTTAATGTAATAAAGTGGGACATAATTAAGATTATCAGTAGGCTGAAATCGATCGCATATTCATAGTCAATTTTAGTAGCTGCTAAACTGTAGAACTAGCTTAGTAGCGGCCAGTTCAGTGTATTATCTGTCAACTTAGTAGATTACTAAAGTTAAGTTGGAGCTTAATTTGACTATGAATATGGGTCGATCATTTTAAGTTCAGATCATGAATTAGATGAATTTAGAAGCAAACTATCAAATGCGTGGAAATCAAGAGTAGTAGAAATTACTGTCAGGGTAGTAGATTTCAAGAGAGGGGAGTAGATATGGGTTTATGCGTAGAGTACTAGAAATTCCTTGTAGAAAGAATAGTACTTTTCATTGTATGAAAATCACATAATATTTTGAGGAGTAGATTTCTTACCATAGTAGTAGGAAATATCTTGAGGGAATTAGAAAAATCTGCTACCGTAGTAGAGGAGTAGAAATTTATAAATCATTGCGAGAGTATTAGATCTACTCCGATAGGACATGTCTTCTTTGTCGCTTCTGATTCTTCGAAACTATGATCAATGCTTAAATTTGTGTTACATACCGCTTTTATCCACTTGGTTGTTCCTTATGTATTTTGATACGCTAAATCCGAAAATAAACTTTAAATTTTTCCAGCACGCACCATTTTTCTGCAAACGCCACAAAAGTTGCATTTTTGGTGCTGTAAAAATTTCATTATTATTATTTTCGTATCCAGCATGGCAAAATACATAAGAATTTGTCTATAAAGTATATTTAACACACAAAACGTTCAGTTTTGTCGATTAGTGTAACCTTTGTTATTTATTTGTTACTTTTTATATGAAACCGAAATTTTCGGCGGAAATATAGGAATTTGGCCGAAAGCGATATTTTATTTTTCGGCCGAATCCGAAACACGGCCGAAACAGCTTTTTTTGGCCGAAAAGCCGAAAAACCGAAACCGAATTTCGGTCGGTCTCTAAATTTTACCTTAAAATTTCAATAAAATCAGTAAAGCCGTGATATGGGGTAGAAAATTGTATGGGCAGTGCCACGCCCCTTGTCCAATTATTCCCATATTCGACACATAGCAGTACAACTCCATTCCAAATTTCACTAAAATATATCCAATAGTTGCTTAATTAGCTGGTATTTAAGTTATGTGTTGTGTGGGAGGTGCCACGCCCCTTTGTCCAATTATTCCCATATTCGACACATATCTGGGAAAACATACTATACAGCTCCATTCCAAATTTCATTAAAATATATCCAATAGTTGCCTAATTAGCTGTTATTTAAGTTACGTGTTGTGTGGACGGTGCCACGCCCCTTGTCCAATTATTCCCATTTTCGACACATAGCAGTACAACTCCATTCCAAATTTCACTAAAATATATCCAATAGTTGCTTAATTAGCTGGTATTTAAGTTATGTGTTGTGTGGGAGGTGCCACGCCCCTTTGTCCAAGTATTCCCATATTCGACACATAGCTGGGAAAACATACTATATAGCTCCATTCCAAATTTCATTAAAATATATCCAATAGTTGCTTAATTAGCTGTTATTTAAGTTACGTGTTGTGTGGGCGGTGCCACGCCCCTTTTCCAATTATGCTCATATTCGGCATAAAGCTTGGAAAAGTTATTATGCAACTTCGTGCTAAATTTCGTATTTATTATTCAATATTCAAATTCAATTCAATAGTTACTAAATTACCTTGTAGACATATTTTGTGTTGTATGGGAGGTGCCACGCCCATTTGTCCAATCCCAACCGCATATAGCCTATGTTACATGTCGATACCTATAGAATTTATCCTGAAAGTTTCAAGAGAATCGGTACAGCCGTTTAGCCGTGATTGAGGGACAAACAGACAGACATACAGCCATACAGACAGACAGACACACACTCAGTTTTATAATATATATAGGGATATAGGGATCATATTATTTTGTAAAATTGCTGAGGGAAGCACACGAATTCATCGCAAAACTCTATGTTGCTGGAGTTCATGGAAAAGCATCCAGACTTTGCTTTTATACAATACCACAGAGTATACAGAGGCGACACTCTGTAAATCGAAATCCAATATGGCCGACCATTTTTTTTGATTTTTCGTGTTTGCTTCACACTGTATATGTGAGTTCACCACGAATTGTTGTTGTTTCGCGTGTATTACGAAAAAGTATGAGACGACAATATGATAAAAAAGTGCAAAATGTAAAAATGTGTTTAAAACAGTTGTGAAGTAACAAATGTAAACAATTTGTAGAAATTGCAAATAATTTGTTTAAAATGTTAATTAATACCGCTAAAAAGAGTTAGTGGCCCTTGCGGATATAACATTTATGCTGCTCAATTATTCAAAGCCGAGGACAGGCAATAAAATAGAACTGAGCAACACAATTGAGGGCAGGTCGCAGGTCAGTTCCGGGCCGATTCTAGGTCGTCAATTCACGAACATTATGAACACCTGAAAAGATTTGGGTTTCCACATCATCGGCAGCTTTCCATTTCACCATTACCAACGGAGAGAATCTCCTGCTGTACGTTTTGATTTACTGTCTGACGGGAATGCATAATATCAGAGGACACAACCAGTTACTGCCTAAAATGCAAGATATCCTGCTGTTGGCAATTGATCGAGCGATACCAAGTACTTTTGGAATGTATTGCGCATCCTTATTCATGACGTTTAACTTTTGCGCTTCAATAATACTACAACATCAGGCGCATGACTCCATGCTGACGTCGGCTGCGATAATACTTTCGCGCAGATGCATTCGGGGATGCGCCACTTCGAAGTAATTATTAAACTATTAAGAGATTTCGTTTATAGGGCTATGATTTTTCTATGATATGTTGTCAATATCCAAAATGCAATGTCAATTGCAAAATTCCAAGTACATATATTCTGTTATTGTTAGAAACAGCAAGTAAACAATAAAATTGAAATTTATGTCACTAATCTCAGAAATGTTTTTTTAAAATTTTTTTTAGAAGATTGAGTTACAGTAAATGTAAACATTGGGCTTTTTGGTGAAATTATAAAAATATTATCAAATTTGGTAAGTTGCTTTTACAAAGCTATTGACATATTCTTAAAATGTTATTACATGTTCCGCACCACCTTAGAGGTCTGCAATATGGCGCGTTACCGGTTTTTTTTTTAGGTGTTCGGTTCCCCTGTAGGCCTATATCACAAATTGCAATAACAATAAAAAAAAAAAAATTCAATGTAAATAAGGCATGCAAATATATAATATGAAAAAATATGTATGCACATAAATACAAATGCATCCACATCGAGCACATGGTCCTGAGCTATGGTATGTTAATGAAAATCTAAAAAAAAACGACTTCAAAATTAAAAATCCTATTTTCACGGACAACAAACTACCTGTTTTGAAGACATAATTAGGGAATTCACAATTATTATTCGCTCTCCTTTTCCTCCCTCTGTGAAATGACAGTACTAGATTTTTTTCTGCAATAAGTGTGCTCACAACAATTGTATTTTTTCAAACACGATGATACGACAATACGACAATACGAGACCCTTGTGAATTCCCTAAATATTTTAGTCTTGAAATTTGGAATTCTAAAATCCTTATTCCTTAGCTTCATAGCAAAATATATTCGGATCCTGATGAAAATGTACAGGTGAATATTGGGGTCACAATTATTGCAACAACGAAACGGCTCCATACCCTTTAACTCCTCAAACAGGAATCGGCCAACTCCATGTCTATGACAAGCTTTGAAAATCTTGCCAAGACTGGTCCAAAACTAGGGCATCGCTGCAAACGCTACTTATGGCCCTATTTTCTTCGCTACCTAACTCAACATTTTCCTCACAGTTGCCGCTATTCACCAACTTAACAAAATCTAATCCCCAGCATTTCTGAAATGCTGAAGAAAACATTGTTGATGTGGTCGTCATTGCACAACCACCCCCTCTTCTAACTTGACTGAAAAAGTTTTCTAATCTGTCCTGAGTCAGTCTTCTCGTCTTTAGGAATGGGATTTCCTCCTTAGGCACATACGGCCATAAACGTCGCAATCTGTTGATATTTAAAAGCCAGCCTTTTATAAAATCAAATCTATTTGTTATATCGTTTCCCAATTCGTCCTGAATTTTGATCGACTTTAACAATGCTTCAGCTTCTTTTAGAAAGTTGAGCTGGTATTCAGATCCTACAAATCCTGCTTTTGATATCCATATCCATAGAGCGTTCACTTTAGCTGTTGAAAATGTCAAACAACTCGTTGAAGAACAACAAATAGGCACATGTGTTTGTAGTTGGGGCCGCGGAAGTATTCTTAGCTGAGGAGTTGTGCAAACTGATCATTGCGGAAGCAACAGTATTGCTAAGAATTTGGGAAGCAAACTTCACCTTAATTTTCTCAAAATTGTTGGGATTCAAGTGAGAATGGGTCAGCTCGGCGCACAACGAATTGCAATCGATATATTTCCAATCAACTACGCGATTTTTAAACGTAACTTTATGTTTTTTTGCTGCAGCATTCAGAATGAAATTGCGAATGCTTTTCAATAAATGCGGAGGATCGTGAAATACTGAAACAAAAGGACGTATTTCTATTGCATTTAAAGAATTTACTAAACTAACGTAATGAGATCCCTGATCACATACAAAGTGACAGGGGTGCAATCCGATCTCTTGCAGTTTGGATTTGGCTTCCAAAAGATATTTCTTAATAATGTCGGCTTTGCAGGAACTATTGGTGAAGAAGTATGCCAGGGGTTGAGACCAAGGTTCGCCAGCTATACCTTGAACCATTATCACCATAGCATTAGTTGCAAATTGGGACGTATGGTTCTCATCCCCATAATCTTCTAAACCACCAATTCTGTCGTTATGCTCGTGAGTTTTAAGGGACTTTTCATCACATGAAATTGAAATATATCTTTGCGAACGTGAGAAGCCACGGCTGCGCAACTGCAAAGATTTAATACTGCATGCTGTAATCCCTGCGGCTCTGGGCCAATTTTCAACGAAACGATGTAGGGTCCTCTCATCGGGACAAAAAGAAAATACCTAAGGCAAAAGTTTTGAAGTACCTATCGTACCTATACCCTTGCGGTAAACGACCGCTATTATTTAAGCTAATAGCATAAAGCTACTTGTGGTGGAAGTTGTGAACAAAGGTTGGCTACACTAACCTCATTTCTTTGAATATGAGTTTGCGCTACTTCCCTTTGCTTTGCACACTCTTCCAGTGCCTGAGCAAGCTCAAACCTCAACCTTTTCACCTCGTTCCTTTCTTCCATTAGCTGCGTTTTTAAAACAGTATTCTCCTGTATTAAAAGCAGTTTTCTGGGAGTCTTTTCGCTAGGGCTCTGGGGCCGGTTCGCGTAAGCCGATACTCGACTATCAGAGAATCGATAGTTGAAACCGACACAACCAAACCGATAGTGCAAATTTGGTTCGCGTAAGCCGATAAAATAAAAGTCGAGTACTATTTGCGTGAGCACAAAATTTATTACATTATTTGCGAACAAGTCATTTGAACAGCTGACAGATTTTAAATTGAAACAAAAGAATTTTAAATAACAAAATTATAAAGAATAACACGAAAGTGATCAAGAAATGTTTCCGTTGAGGCATGTTCTATTGGATGTTGACAGCGACCTTGTTGATCTTGTTAGACGACAAAGAATTCTGAGGGATGTCTCAAATGCAATACGGCTTATTGCAATAATTGGTTTTAAAAGCAAAAACGTCGTACGGTCCGCAGCCGGTTTTGAAGAGACTTTACCTTTTTTGTGTCAGTTTTTTCTTGACTGCGTATTTGTGGTCGGTCCAAACCAAAAATTTAATTTGGACGCATTAAAAATGTGGTTAAATATTGCTAGATAAATTAAATTACTTTTTGCCAGCACTTCAATGTTTTTATTGGCGGCCCATTGCTGTTGAGGGTAGTCACCAATCTGTCCCATAGCTTTTTCTTTTGCGTCTGGTTCCTTTGTGTCCTTTTTAAATATCATAATTTTATAATTTTAATTTTTTTTGCGAGCGCAATAGTTTTTTTTGGCAATTGTTTGAAAAATCAGTGAAATCGACACATCAAAAGGTGTCGGTTTCAACTATCGGTAATTTTCATACTTTTTTGTCGAGTATCGGTTTACGCGAACCAAAACCGATACTCACACTGTCGGTTTCGTTCACTATCGGCTTACGCCAACCGGCCCCTGGTCTGTTTGAACTGTCCTACCAACAACTGCACCAAGATTAGTACTAGTGAAACTGTTATCAGAAGGCGCACAAAACTCGTCCAAAGATGGAAGAGGTACTACAGTTTTCAAGGGATTTTTGACAACTGTCAAAAATGTTGGGAGAAGGTCCCTTTGGGACAAACGATTGCCTATCAAATTTGTCTGTTTTTTGAAATCCCCAGACGAAGTTACGATGTGATGAAACTGGCTAAAATCGTACCCTACACCTGAATAAGTAGCAGCACTCGATGTGGATGCAGTGCTTAATGAAAGTGCACCCTTCACTAGACGACAGGTAGATATCATCGCACTTGAGAAGTGATAGTTGCATGCAAACATCCGCTTCGTGTTGTCGTCTACGCCAAGAAGCCACACCCACTTCTTTTTCCTAAATGACAAAGAAATGAAAACAGAATAAATAAAAAATGAAAAGAAGAAAGCGCCTATACACTCAGGGAAAAAAACATAGTAAAATCAAGTACGATCGTATTTACTCCTTCATTTTATCAACTTAATGGAAACAACTTTGAAATAAAGAGAAAAATACTTAAAATAACTATTGTCAACGTTGAAACAAAGTTGCAAAGTGAAAAATACTTAAAATAACTGTTGTCAACGTTGAAACAAAGTTGAACGATTTTAAATCAAAGTCTGGCAAACTTAATATAAATTGGAAAATTTTTGAAATAATCAGAAAACAACTTTGAAATAAGTTTGTTTATTTTTGAATTTAAGTTTTAAATTGAAAACAAGTTTGTTCGTAGTTGTTTCTAAAATTTCCAACTTTACCAGACTTTCATTAACGTTTCTACTTGTTTTTAGGTGGTTATTTTTGATTTTAGGTGGTTTTTTCTCTGGGTTTATAAACTAAAAACAATTTTCTTTTTTATTTTCAATTTGATATTATTAAAGTTACAAAAAAATGTAATCATCAAGAAATTGAAACGTATTCTGTCAACCGCCAACTTCCAGTACATCGAAACAATCGGCGACTTCCGGTCCATCAAAAAAATCGGCCACTTCCGGTCCAGCAGAACCTTCGCGAAATTCCACACCCTTATGTTAATTTTTAATTTGCAATGTTTTTTCCCAAACTAAATAGTTTGACAACTACAATTACAACATTCTCAGCATTGCGAAATAAATACAAATAATGGCAAAGCAAAGTACCAAAAGAAGTACCAACACTTCTTATATGTAATTAGGGTTACCAGACTTTTTTCCCGAAAGTACTATTAAGTACTCTTTTTCTTATTTCTGGGACTTTATCATATAACAGCTGAATGCATCGGCTCAGAAGGGTAATCAATTTTTATTATTCGTCAGAATTAAAATAAAAAACACTTCAAATTTTAGGTTTGTTAGTTTGAAGCATCTTTCGTCACATTGCATTCAAAAAGTTACCAAAATTCTTAAATGCTAGGATTAAAACAAAAATTAGTATGAGACCTACCACCTTTTTAATAATAAAAACAATTTTGTATGAATTTATCGAAAACTATCCATATATAAATCTAATTTTTTCAATTTCTTGAGGAGGAATCGGAACATTAGCACCTAAAAATAAAAAATAAAAAAAAATATTTTCATAAATAATATGTAAATTCCTTTGTTTAGAAAACATAACGACTGATATTGTGATGATCAATCAATATTTTGAAATTCTTCAAAAATGTATTAGCGGCTAACTTAAATTTCAGATTGTTAAAAATTAATCTTGTTTAGAAAGAACCATGTTTGAACCGTGCAACAAAAAGAAAGGTTATCAAATAAGTGGAAATACGTGTTTCATTTTGCTCCGGTTTATTTACAATTCGTTCCGGTTCTACTCTAGACATAATTTCCAACCAAATAAAAAATATTATGACCTGTATATAGGGTTACCAGACGTACTCTTTTAAAGAGTACAGTACTCTTTTTTAGGCCCTCCTCTGTTTTACTGTCACTTTTTTCCCGAAAGTACTATTAAGTAGAGACCGACCGAAATTCGGCTTTTCGGCAAAAAAAAGCTGTTTCGGCCGTGTTTCGGATTCGGCCGAAAAATAAAATATCGCTTTCGGCCAAATTTTGTTTTCGGCCGAAATTTCTATATTTCCGCCGAAAATTTCGGTTTCATAGAAAAATGTAACAAGTAAATAACAAAGATTCACTGATCGACAAAACTGAACTTTTTGTGTGTTAAATATACTTGATAGACAAATTCTTATGTATTTTGCACGCTGGATACGAAAATAATAATAATGAAATTTATACAGCACAAAAAATATTTTCAGATTTAGCGTATCAAAATACATAAGGAACAACCAAGTGGATAAAAGCGGTATGTAAACACAAATTTAAGCATTGATCATAGTTTCGAAGAATCAGAAGCGACAAAGAAGACATGTCCTATCGGAGTAGATCTAATAATCTCGCAATGATTTATAAATTTCTACTCCTCTACTTCGGTAGCAGATTTTTCTACTTTCCTCAAAATATTCTTTCTACAAATCTGCTTCCCCGACAGAAATTTCTACTACTCTCGTAGAATTTCTAGTGCTCTACGCATAAACCCATATCTATTCCCCTCTCTTGAAATCTACTACCCTGAAAGTAATTTCTACTACTCTTGATTTCCACGCATTTGATAGTTTGCTTCTAAATTCGTCTAATTCATGATCTGAACTTAAAATGATCGGCCCATATTCATAGTCAAATTAAGCTCCAACTTAACTTTAGTAATCTACTAAGTTGACAGATAATACACTTAACTGGCAGCTACTAAGCTGGTTCTAAAGTTTAGCAGCTACTAAATTTGACTATGAATATGCGCCATCGATTTCAGCCTACTGATAATCTTAATTATGTACCACTTTATTACATTAAAACTCACAATTGTTTCTTTTATTTTTTCGGTTTCGGCCGAAATAAAAAAAAAAAAATTCGGCCATTTCGGTTTCGGCCGAAAAAAAAATAAACAATTTCGGCCATTTCGGTTTCGGCCGAAATTAAAAAAAGCGATTTCGGTCGGTCTCTAGTATTAAGTACTCTTTTTCTTATTTCTGGGACTTTATCACATAACAGCTGAATGTATCGGTTCAGTGAGGTTACCAATTTTTATTATTCGTAAGAATTAAAATAAAAACCTTCAAATATTAGGTTTGTTAGTTTGAAGCACATTGCATTCAAAAAGTTACCAAAATTATTAAATGATGAAAAAATCGTCTGAATGTCTTTATCGAAAACAATCCAAATATATATCTAAATTTTTCTATTTCTTGATGAAGGATCGGAACATTAGCACCAAGGGTCTAAAATTTTGTGGTATACTTATTATCCGCTTAATTTGTATGCAACTTAGACCCTTGGAGTTTCAAATTTGAAATCATTAACGCCTAATAATTAATTTTGCATCAAAACGAATTATCCCGTTATCGAACCAAAATGTGCTCGTTAACGAATTCGTTCGTTCGTTAAAAGACTCGTAAACGAAGTCGTTAAAGAATTCGTAAACGAAGTCGTTAAAGAATTCGTTAACTAAGTCGTTAACGAGTTCGATTATGAAGATATTAACGATATTTTATCTAGGAAATTACGACTATCGTAATATACGAGTGAATGTCGGACATTTCTCGAATATTTTTGATCGAGAAAAGTTCGTAAAATACGATCTTCGTAAAAAGTTCGTACAATTATTGGCTGGGTTCACTCAAATTCCATCTCTCTCAAGCAGAGTGTCGCCTCTGTATACTCTGTGTACAATACAAACGCTGAAGCGGGCAAATCCAAGGGGTTGCTGTGATCTCGCAGAATACTCCTTAATTTTCTCCTCCATATGCGTCTTCTGTTCCATTACGCTGACTGCAGCCATAGTAATGGGCTGGGTACAATGAACGGTCACGGGACGTGGCATATCGTAGGAAACGTGGAGGTGGTTATAATGCTACGTTCCGCAACGTTCAAACGAACAGCTGTTTTCTGTTTACAATTGAAATTTATTCTCCAGATGGAGTGAAAAATGCACGGAATGTAGCCGCACAAGTTGTATTAATAGTTCTCGATATTTTTTTAAACACTTCATTTCAATTTTCTTTTTTATTTGCGATTTTTATCAACAATTTGTTTGATAACTAACAGTTTGACAATCTTTGTGTTGTCAAACTGTAAGCTGCTTACGGAAATATCTAATATCAACAGATATTAACGGAACGACAACGACAGGTCCCGAAAACTGCCTCCACTGTTTTACACATAACAGATGCGTATGTGACATTTCTTGCGGCCGTCGCCGTCTCGTCACCGTCCCTTATAACTGGTTAATGAAAATAAATGAAAATAGAAAATATTGTTTTTTTATTTTATCGAGTACCAAAGCAAAAGTACCGGTACATTGTAACCACCTTCGCTTGACACTATGGTGTTCTTCTTCTTTCTATCAGCTGTTTCTCGCTTTTGACAAGTCTGGCACCCGAGGCATGCGAATGCAGGTACTGCTATACTGTGGGCTAAGTAATGGTTTTAAACACAACCGTTTTGTAGCACATTCCGTTAGCAAAGCAGCTTTCTATTGTTGCTTTGCTAAAAAATGCGCTGGCATGTCCGTTCAAAAATACTACTACATTTATGAAGTAGCTTATGATTTATTTTTCTGGCATTAACCTTCATTGGATACATTTGTTTTATGATTTCGGGGTAATATACGAGAAATTTATTAAGTCCGCCATATAGTGAGTTGTGGTTCCAGTTCAGAATATTAATATTTTCGAGAAATATGGACCAAATTTATGCAATATATTTTTATAATACTATGGCGGGAAATGCAACATTCCAAACCAGTTCTGATTTATATTTTATTCGATATATTTTTAAAATATTAAAAATTTTCTAATATTTTAGAAAATAAGGAAGATTGCTTTTTTTTTAAAGGAAATATGATAGAAAATACATGAACCTAAGAGTCCTCACCATTATTTGTCCATTTAATTTTTGCTGATTTTTGAAAGAATTTTTTGTAACAAATCTATTATTTGGGTAGAATATATAAAAAAGTTATTCAAAAAAATATGCAAACATATAGGTACAAAGCAGATAATTTATCATGTGATTCCAAAAAAGCCAAAACCATCAAAATACTTTGTCGCGAATCCAAACAAAACATAGAAAAATATATACAGTGGCGAGCACATGTGGATACATGTTTATAAAGTTTAACTTTGAGTAGCTGTAAAACTCCTAAAATTACAGATATTACATCCGGTTTTTTTTTTATTATACTCTTTATTGAATACAGATATTTTTACCAAAATTAAATTAAACTAGATACCCCCACACAGTTGGAAATACCCCCAATTATAAGTGGTTTTGGAGCCCGGACCATGTCTAAAATCCATTTTCAAAAATTTACAATCAAATCATCAAAAAAAAAAATTGGCCTCAAGACCCGATTTAGACCCTTATATATGTGGCTTCGGAACCTCGGACCATGTCAAAAATACGTTTCTAAACATTTCCAATCAATTACAACAATAAAAAAGACTTGAAAAATGTTAACTTTTTTTTCGGTGTATGGGAGCCACGCCCAGTTTTGATCCGATTTGGCTGATTCTCGAACTTGATCTCAGTATTCAGACATACGGACATCGCTAAATCGACTCAGGATGTGATGCTGATCAAGAATATATATACTTTTCCATACCGGACACGCCTCCTTATGGGCGTTACAAACGTTGTGACAAAGTTAGTATACCCTGCCACAGTGAGTGTGGGGGTATAAAAATAATTTATGAAAAAAATGCAATGTATCCACTTTTGCACGTTCAAAAATATAGTATTAAAATTAATGTTTTTAGTATTTTGTCCATAGGCCTTTGGCTTTAATGGCACTTTTAACTCGATGGGCATACTTTCAACCAGTATCTCGATGAGTTGGTGCGAAATACTGGGCCACTCCGTTTGAACCCGGGACCAAAGTTCGTTAAGATTCTTTGGTGCATTATCGTATCTTGACAACCTTTTTTTGAGCAAAGCCCATAAATTTTCGATCGGGTTGAGATCTGGACTTTGTGCTGGCCACTGCATCGTCTGAAATTTTTGGTTATTAAGCTAATTTTTAACAATTTTAGCCGTATGCTTAGGGTCTCCGTCCTGCTGAAATACGACTTCATCTTCTGGGTATGCACTTTCGTCCACAAAGTTTGGAAGATGGAGCTCCAAAATACGAAGATAATCTTCCTTTTTCATGATCTCATATATTTTCACTAATGGGCCAAGTGAAGCAGCCCCACACCATTAAATTGCTTCCTCCATGTTTCATTGTTTCTTTCACTAGGTGTTTTTGAAGTTTTTCATAGTGGTGGCTCCAGTAGTACTGCTTACCATCCGACTGAAATCGATTAATTTTGGTCTCATCCGACCATATCACCCTTTTCCAATCATCTACAGTCCAGTTTTTATGCTCTTTGCAAAATTTTAGACGCGCTGCTACATTTTTCATTGATAATGCTGGCTTCTTCTGTTTTACAGCCGATGTCAGACCAATTCTTCGAAGAGCTTTGCGTGCTGTCCACTCACTAACGGGTTTGTTTATGGCAGCTGCAGCTTCTTTTGGGGTAAGCGTTGGCTTGGTTGTCATTAGATGCTCCATAGCTCGAGCATCCCTCTTTGAAAGCAATCTGGGTCGATTTTTTTTACTTCAGATGGACTTATATTGCGTATTTTCCTAACTTGAAGCACTGTTCGGTGGCAAATACCTGTGAATTTAGCAATTTGGCGTGCTGAATCGTTCTTTTTTGTCATTTCAACAATTTTATTTTCTAAGTCTGCAGATATTTTCCTTATATTTGGTTGATAGTTGATATTCTCACTAAAAATATGTAATCGAGCTGCTGAATCACCAAAACTTTTGCGAAAATTATTTGCTTGATTGAAACTTACAACAGTTAGACTAACAGTTTGCATTTGACATACAAATTAGCGCTGCTAGATCAGAAAATTTAAAACGTGGAAAAGTCTATACATTGAGGTTCTTCATAATTTTTTTTTAACTTAATTTTGGTGAAAATATCTGAAAGATTTATTATATTTCATGTGCTTGCCACTGTATGCATATAAGAAAACAGCAGCAGGATGGATGAAAATCGACAACAACAACCTGCGCCGCCAATCATAGTAAAAAAACCAAACGGCAAAAAATTGCAAGATGAATAAAAAAAAGAATCAAACCAAACGAATCGATTTCTAGTCAAAGAAAACGGTCAAAATAAGAAAAGGGACAAAAACAAAAATGTAAAGAAAAGCAAAAACAGAAGCGAACCAACAACAAAAACATTTCTAACAGACTACAATAAATTAAAACTAGAGAGTGGACTATCTTCGGCTATACCGAAGCTGAAATACCCCCACACTGTAGGAAGAAGTACCTCGAATATAAAAAATGTGGTCTCAAGACCCTATTTTGACCCAATTATAGGTGGTTTTGGAGCCCGGAACATGTCCAAAATCCATTTCTAAAAATTTCCAATCAAATTCATTTTGGTCTCAAGACCCCATTCAGACCCTTATATATGTGGCTTCGGAACCTCGGACCATGTCAAAAATACGTTTCTAAACATTTCCAATCGAATACAACAATAAAAATGACTTGAACAATTTTTACCTTTTTTTCGGTGTATGGGAGCCACGCCCAGTTTTTGTCCGATTTGGCTGATTCTCGAACTTGATCTCAGTATTCACGAGAAAAACATGTACCCAAAGTTTCATGTCGATATCTCCAAAACTGCGACCTCTATCGTGCGGACGGTCAGACGGTCAGACGGACAGACAGACGGACATCGCTAAATTGACTCAGGAGGTGATGCTGATCAAGAATATATATACTTTTCCATACCGGACACGCCTCCTTATGGGCGTTACAAACGTTGTGACAAAGTGAGTATACCCTGCCACAGTGTGTGTGGGGGTATAAAAATGTTAGCCAAATGCCGCAGTCTGTACACTCACTGTTCAAACTCCGCAGTCTGCTTACTCACCAGAATTGCACGAGCTCCGAGTTACCAAAAAGGAAGAGAAAGCGCTTATGACGCTTCTCTATGAATATAACTTCTCTGGTTATATTGTTGGCTAATTTAGATCGGTTCTTTTGTTGATCGGTTCTTTTGTCAAATTTGAGGTCAACAAAAAAATTTGACGCGTAAATTTTACGTTTTGAAGTCGAAAAATTTTACGCGTTCATCAAAGTATACGGCTGCGTTAAGCCGCCCATACACGATGCAACTCGCGCGAGCACCTGGTGTGGTTCGATTCAAGTAGAGATGAGCGATCCGGTGATTTTTCAGGAACGGCGTTCTTAGTGAACGTGATTTCTTAATCACCGTTCTTTTAAACAGCTACCGTGATCACGGTCTTTCGGAATGAAGTAAAATAGCGACAGTGATTTTCCATTCTCTTTTGTACAACATTCTTTGAAATGGTGATCCTAGCAATAAACGGTATGGCGGCATGTGTGTATCTATCCTTTTTGGTTTGGTGTAAAGCAAAACGAAATTAAGCTATTCTCCTTTTTGTTGACGTTTTTCCTCAACAGAAGTCAGAATAATACGAAAATTCAATTAAACCATAATTTTGATAACAATAGTCATCATAATATTATTGTTTTTCAAATTAATTTAAGGAAAATATAAATTTATAAAAGTAAAACAAATACAAATTTGAGTGCTTTTTCGTATGCGTATTTGTTTTATTGTGTGTGTTTATAACTTGCATTTAAAAATAATTTTGGCGACTTCAAAATCTGCAATGATATTAGGAACAAATTAGTCAAAAATCCTTAATTTTAAATCGAAATTGCAGAAATTAATTTAAAGGAAATTTATTTTCTGCTTTTTAGTCGGTTAAAGGGTTATATTTAAAAAAATTTGTTTTTTACTCATTTTTTTATTACTTTAAACTTTGAAAAACTACTGATAAGATATTCGTAGTCACTTAACACATTTGTGCTTTGAATTATCGATATTATTGCAAGTGGTTGCTGTGCAGATCAGTGTTTGACTTAAATAGTATCCTAATCAATAAATTATTTGATCAATATACTTAATAACATAGCCGATAACGAAGGTCAACTATCAGCCTAATCCTTAAAGCCGATACTTAATATAAACATTATAAGTTATATTCACAAGCAGGAGCCGAATGTGTAATTTTCGATCGATAATCGAAGCCGATTTATCGATTAATCGGTCTGGGTAAACAATGATAACCCAAATAAAAACATAACCAGTAATTAAGAAACCTTAAAATATTAAATTATACCAAATTTACAAAAAGTTAAATTTAAGTATCAAACTGCGGTTTTGCAATATTTTTGGTAGTAATATTTTTAGCTAAATTCCAACCCTAGAAATATTCAAAACACAAAGAAAACTAAAACAACGGCAAAAGAAACATATCGCTGTAAACGACAAACTTGGAAAAAAGAGACAACGAATTTGGCAAAACGTGAAATATCTGATCGCGGCAAAATCACGAATATATCGCTCATCTCTAGATTAAAGTTTTATTGTGTATAGATGCGTTGACGTACCAAATTTGAAGTGCAAAAACGTTTTACAACACGTTTGCATGTGTATGGCGATGTTGTAGCACTCAAATGCATACTTGGCGCGATTTCAAAGTGTGCGGACGGAACATGAGAGTTGTTTACAACGAGTTTTGGCAAGATATAATAAAATTATATCATAATACCCATGCCTGTTCGAAGTTGCGTTTTTTTTCTTCGCTGCAAAAAGCTATCATCAAAAGCTGAATAATCTCGTTGTCCATTGTATTTGCGTTCTCAACGAATTTAGGAGCAAACTGAAGTGCGCTGTGTGGTGCGAATGTGTAAAGCAAATTTTTTTGACAATTGTCGCACTAATTCCTAGCACACGATGCATTGTGTATGGGCCACTAGGGATGGGCAACACCGGTGTTTCGTAAAACCAGTGTTTTTGAGTTTTGAACGCTGAACGGTGGAAATTGCCGAACACCTGTTTTTTTAATTTTCTATATTTTAAACTTTTTTCATCAATTTTCATTTGTCATTGTATTTTCGTTTTCGATATATCGCCAAAAAATATCGATTTTAATGGCATCAACCGATATATCGCCCATCCCTCTTACAAAGAAAAAACCAATTTGTGAAATTTGTGAATGAAAGGCCTGAGGTTAGGAGGTGGGACATCGAACCTACGCCAGTATTTGGTGAGCCGCCATTCTGTTAAAAATTTTTTACTTTGAAATGATTTAACACCAAAAAGGTAAATATTTAGAAAAATAAATATAATATAAATATTTAAATATTTTATATTTTAGACGGTTTCAGACTACAAATGGCATCCTTATAGTTTTGCCGTAGCAAAACTATAAGTGTTAATAAAAAATTTTCTGTGTTTAGCAAAACCGGTGTTTTTGTCCGGTTTTCCACCGGTGGAAAAAGCTGAACATTTTAAACACCAAAAGTGCCCATCCCTATGGGCCACATTAAGGTCCCCACACACCGACGCGAAATTTCGCAGACGCCGCGGAACTTGCTCGAAAATTGTACTTGAAAATGCGATTCCTTTTAACAAAATTTATAAAGGATATACGTTTTTATTTGTTTTTAAGAAATTTTTCACCACAAACAAATCTTTTTTATTCTAATATCACCTTTTCAAGAACAATTTTTGAGCAAGTTTCGCGGCGCCTGCGAAATTTCGCGTTGGTGTGTGGGGACCTTTAAGGTGCATTTAGTTCGCACGAACTCACGAACAAAATCTTGTTCATTCGGTTGGTGTAAACTCCCATTTTGCGATCTTGGGTTCGCGATCTTTGGCTCTTTGGTTCAAAAGTTTCGCGTTGGAAGTGTTGACAGAAAAAGTAATGGCACTTTTTTGGGTGAATAAGCTCACTTGGGATGGGATCACCTCCTAAGTGCGTCATTACTACTTTTTGGACGAATTTCGATTAGACTAACTGGCGTGATTCTCGATAAAAAGTTCCAATGACATTCACACTGCTCCGGCGTCGGCGTCGGAACTTTTTACGGTTTTTGTATTTATTTTGTATGGTTTTTATTTTGTTATAATTTGTGTATTCCTGTGTTTACTGTTATCAGCTGTTTGCGATGGCCACCCCATTAAAAAATGTTTTGTATATGGATTTGGCAAATGATTTTGATATATTCTAATGATAAATAATTGTTTGTGGCGAAAAATTTTATAAAACCTAGAAGAGATTTATATAGTTTTTAGATTTCATTAAAAAGAACGCATTATCACTATTTTCAGGAATATTCTTTTAGCTTTTCTTAATTTTTTTTTGCTGGCATCACTGTTATTAAACAAATTTTCAGCGTTGCGTTTGGGTCGCGACGGAATGTTTCGCGTCAGCGTGGGGCAATATTTTCGCAGCCGTTTCGCTTCCGTGTTGTAAGCGGAAATTCTGCTGCGGCAGCAGTTTTTCGCATTGGTGTGTATTGACCTTGAAGCTGCGTTCGATCGTCCGATCTAAATGTACCTTTAGGACTTATTTTTATTAGCGAAAGTGTACTCAGTACAAATGTATCGAAAATAACAACACTGATAGGGAAATTACTTTTATCTGCTAACATCATCTGGCAACACTGGTTGCAGTTTTCAAGTAATGTAAGGTGGCAATGCTGACTAGTTTTTTCATTGGATGAAATCAGTGATGCCAGGGAGTTTGCTCGAAATTCCCCACAAACAAAAAAAAAACCTTTTTTCCGTCAACGGACAACAAAAAAATACCCACGAAAATTCCCACACACAATTCCGCCACAAAATAACACAAATTTCATTAATAAAATTTGGTTTTAAAATATATAAATTGGGAATTTGGCATTAATGGAGTCATAAACAATTTTGTGAACATGTCTCGGATTTTATCATAC
Source organism: Heteromyza rotundicornis (assembly GCA_951394025.1). Taxonomy (NCBI): domain Eukaryota; kingdom Metazoa; phylum Arthropoda; class Insecta; order Diptera; family Heleomyzidae; genus Heteromyza; species Heteromyza rotundicornis. The sequence continues at coordinate 4,137,184 of OX596014.1, read as the reverse complement.
AGGTATATTAATTTTTTTAAAAATGAAAAGTGGCCTTAATATTTGTAGCATTTCATGAATTTTATCAGATGCGAGTTCACAAAATCTGATTTATATGAAAAAATTTTCAGCGTAGATGAAAAATTATTGAAAGTTACTTTGTAGAAAAACTTCCAAGGAACAAAACTGCATCATTTATAATAAAAAAACATATATAAGTATAAATATATAAAAAAGAATGAAAGTTAAAAAATCCCTTTTTTTCTTCAAATGGCTATACAAAGTACCTTTGGCCTTTTAGATAAAATCCGACCAAAAATCCCTCTAAAAGGGAAATTACCCTCATTTTGGCATCACTGGATGAAATACTCACAAAGCCGGTGTTTTTCTACATAAAAGTACTCATAAGGTCTATTCACAAAGTTTCTTGCATCCCTAGTATATGGCAAAAATTTATTTTGGGGCTTTATTTGCACTTAAAACCAGTGAAATCAGTTAAAATGAAATGAGTAAATCATCAGGTAAGTTCGTTATTTACGAATTGTTATCTCTTGTCTGAATTTCTACAAATATATTAATTCAACTCAAAGTGAAATAACTACACTTTTCGTGGGTGTGGGTAAAGAGTTCTTAGAAATTATGTTTACATATCTGAAAATCTGGCGTTCTATTACTTAAAAACTATCAACAATTAATTGATTGCATGCTATGTATATTTTTGTTTATATAACTAACAAAGTGTTGAATGGCATATTGTATTCGGCTTAAATGAAGCACCATATTTACACTTGGTTCGCACTCATTTGATTATTATTTTGGTTTGATAATTATCAAACAACAATAATAATACTTCAGTATCAACAACACCAAAACAACATTACATGTTTTTTTTAACTGGAAAAAGCAGTGTTTAATTTGTTTCAATTACAAATTTGTATTGTCCAATAGCACTGAGTGTAGGGAAGGGTGCCCACCTTCTGACACTGCCAGCTACTGGTACCCATCAGTTCTGTTGTTCGTGGCGATGACAGTGGCAATGTGCTTAGTGTCGAAGTGTCATCTCATTAACCATTAACTTTTCAAAAAATCATTGAGTTGTATCCACGTGTTGCTGTTTTCGCTCGTTCGTCGAAAAATAAGCAATAAGAAAAAATCTAGGCTGATTTAAGTGAATTTTAAAGTGTTTTTCATCAATATCGAAGGAAAAATCTGTAGCTTCCCGGCATAACCAGTTAATGAGATGACACTTTTTGAAATTTTAAGTCAAAAACGTCAAATGAATTTGTTGACGCATCAAATGCCATCACTGATAAAAACTGAAATATCTCACATTTTCCCGGCATAACCAGTTAAGCCCAATTTTCCTAGCATAACCAGTTAGGTCCAATATTTGTTTTGATTGTCTAACATATCAACACAAAGCGCCCCAAAAGTTGAACCTAGAGCTCTGAAATGTTGTTTGTATACTCTGAGTACAATCTAGGCGTAATTTAAAAAGAGGTTATATTGTCGGACCTTTGCCACTTCCAGTTCGGCCTTGATGAACCGATGTCATTGACATTTGGTGATTTGGAAAGGTGGACACGACTATAACTAATATATGCTAATTCTAAATGTCCGATCTAATATGGCGGCCGAGCAACGCTGCATTATTAAGATACTCATTCACATTTAAGAATATTTATTTATCTTAAGTGAATGGTTGATGTTAAATTGAGATGTTAGAGACACTCGCTAGTGGTCAAGTTGTATCTGACAATCGGCTCGAGAGCTTCCCGACAACGCTGCATACTTTATAGTAAAGTTTCGAAACAGATTTGCCTTAATTTAAATTAGCCGTATCGGTCAAGCGAAGTGGCCACTCTCTATTTGAGACTAAAACCGACAAACAAAGGTTATATAAGGGGCATATGCATTTGCCTGTATTGAAATTGGAAGTAACGGTCAAGCAAAATTACCACTAACTGTTGGATAATAAATAATATTTTTTTTTTCGACGAATCCCACGGCTTTTTACCCGACCGACCGAGAGGCGTATGACGCACGGACCGGTGACCGAACAGCAACAGTCCGAACTGTTCTGCATCGAAGAGTCAGGCGATAGCATGAGTCCCACGTTGGGAATATTCCACTAAGCATAAAGGCTTTATAGTGGAAGTAATTAAATATTCCTTGTTTCGCTAAGCATGAAGGCTATAGCTCAAGTAATTCCAAAGATCGAACAATACGCTAAGCAAAAAGGACTTTTAGCTGTGTTTATTCTGCTAAGCATTAGGTCTATAGTAGAGTAGTTAGAAGTTATCGATATGCCAATTATTTATTAAATTTTAGGTATTTATATTATTATTTGTTAGGAAAAGAAGAATTTCCGATTTTGTCTTTTGAATTGAATTGTTGAAATTAATTGCATTGTAAATATATTGAAATCGTCGCACGCTGCTCTGAATGGTTGAAATTTCATATAGTTAAATTTAGCTATTTTTACTCGAAGTAAATTACAATTTCTTGTTGCGCGGGAAGGTACTTTAATGTTTAATTTGCTCAACCGACGTTCACTATTCAAATTGCCTTGTATAATTTCGAAAATGAATAATGAATTAAGCATTAGTCGACGGTTTTTTAGCGACGGAAGAGAAATAAGTTTTAAGCGATTTTCGTATTTTGGAAGATTGACATTTGGATTCCACGGCAATCCACGTAAACAAAAAATTAAAAACTGTTTCTGTACTGATTCTATGGCATTGATGTAACAGTCACAACGAGGGCACCACACAATAGATGCGTACTCCTCATTAGGATAATGTCTCAAGTTCTTCATTTTCAATTCTATAAGTGTGTAAGATGGGGCTCACTCTTCTAAAAGTCATTTGTTTGCATTTCTTCAAGTTGAGATTCATATTGTTTATTTTACAACAGTTACATAGCTGGTCAAGGTCCGTCTGTAAAGTTATTGTTTCACGTTTGTCATTGAATGAGTGGAAAAGTTTGACGTCAACAGCATACATGCAAAAAAATATGGCTATTTTTGATGATAGATGGTAGATCATTAACAAGAAGAGAACAAGTCCAAGGTGACTTCCTTGGGTACACCAGATGTAATATTAAATTCAGTTGATTTGGTTGTTTTGAAAATAACTCGTTCTTTTCTATCCAATAAATATGAATTAATCCATTTTAATAATCCTGTCAGAAATCCAAATTTCGACAGTTTCAAATTTAATAATCGATGGTTTACTACATCAAAAGCTTTGCTAAAATCAGTGTAAATTACATCAGTTTGCAATCCTTTTTCATAATTTTCAATTACATGAGATGAAAATTCTAATAAGTTAGTTGTAGTTGACTTGCCAGGTAAGAATCCATGTTGAAAAGGTAAAATTGATTTGAAGATACTAGAGTTTATTAGAATGCTAATAATTTGTTCAAAAGTTTTGCAATTGCACTTAATTTTGCTATTCCACGATAGTTTGTAATACTTGATTTGCTGCCGGATTTATGGAGTGGTATTATGAATGATGATTTCCAGGAAACTGGAAAGTTTCCACATGAAAGCGAATGTTTAAATAATAAAGTGATCGGTACAACAAGCTCTTCAGAACATTCTTTCAGAGTGCACGATGGTATGTTTTCTGGACCACCTCTGAAAACAATCTTTAGTTTTTTAAGATACTCTAATGCTATAACTTCATCAATGACAGGTTGTAAAACATCAAAAGGTGTTATATGAAAAGGATATGACGGTAAAAAACAAGAGAATATGTTTTTTTTTAAATAAGCAAAAAGATTACATATAGTTTCTTCATTATCCGATTCAACATCATTATAATTAATTAGAGATGGATAGCCACTATCTTTGCGTTTAATACTGATAAAGTTCCAAAAAGACTTGGGGTTTGCTTCAAAGATGTTCTCACTTTGTTTAAATAGTTGTTATAATTGAATATGCAAGTAAAATTATATTTATAACGTAGATATGTATATTTCGATAAGTCAGTTAATCTGTGATGTTTTTTATACAATCTGCAATATTTAGTTTTAGAATTTCTCAGTTTTGGCAGATCGTTGTCGAACTATGAGGGGTCCTTAGTTTCCTTTAGATTCGTTTTAGGAACCGCATACCCAAAACAAGCATGAAGGCTTTTGTAAACGTTTCGACTAATTGTTCGAGGATATCAGCTGTCATTAAGCAATTTGTTTTAGTTAAATAAGACCAGTTTATTTCGGATATACGCTGTTTTAGTTTTATGTAATTGGTTTTCTTGAAGTCAAAGACTTTTGTAGAATTTGTATTATTAAAGGGAACTTGTGAATGGAGAGTTATTGTAATTTCCAAAGTGGGATGATGAGCATCTTCAGGCAGCGTTAAAGGAGCTGACCGCGATATATTCAGATTAAAAAAATCATCAAAAAATACCAAATCGAGAATTCGGTTATTTGTATAAAGCAGGCACACCAATACATAAAAATGCATACTTGTGTGTGTGCCTGAGATAGCGGCACACACGTTTCGCGCGTTTGACGAAGATGCTTATAGTGCACGTGTGAAACCATTGCGTTGGCAGCGAATTGAAGCCTATGCACGCGAACATAGGAAACTCGAAAATGCCCATCACTGGTATAAAGGTTGATTTGTGATAAACTTTGTAAGGCAAGGAAGTTAAGGAACTCAATATCATTTAAATTATTAGATGATATTGATTTTAAATGATGAACTTATACGGGCATAGTTGTAATTAAATTTAAAAACTTGTATTTTGTCGGGAGAAACTTTTAGCTGTGTAGATATGTGATGCAACACATCTTCAGCTGTAGTGTCACTCTCAAACCGAGAAATAAAAAGAGATTTTCTTGGTGGGACAATAACAAGCTTTGTAGGTTGTGACACAGTATCTGGACTCGAAGCAGGTTTTAGAGCAGCATTACGAACAGGAACAGCTGTATTTGATACCACTTTAGTGGACGAAGTTATCAAGTCAACGTTGTTTTTAGGACAGTCGCTGACTTGATTATTAGCAGTGGATTTCTCCTTTGTAAGGTAAGGAGAAAGGTTAAAGGCTTCAGACAAATTCGGTGCCAGTCCAATTGGTGTAGACAATGATTCTAAATCTATAATAGGAATAGGAATAATATTTATTTTACTCATCAAATTTAAATTTTTGCACGCGCTCTTTGGAGAAACGTAGTCTTCGTCCAAAAACTTGAATTCTTTGAAAAATCTTTCATAACACTGGTCGACAGTACTTTTGTTAAATGATAAAATTTGGTTGTTTCTTATGTATTTTTTACGCTGAATCCAAATATAATAATTTTTAATTTGTACCACGCATAGTTTTGAAGTTATTCTCAGTTATTTAGGGCCTTAATTTTATAAAAAAAAATGTGTAGGTTTAAGTATCCTCGGATAAAATCCATTGCCATGGATTTCTTCCCAATGACTTCGCCATTATATATTTTTCAAGTAGTCTTATTGATGTAAATTCACTATTTAAAACAAAAAATGCCTTTTTATAAAAATTTAATAGAATTGGGTCTCTAAATAACTGAGCATAACTTGCGTGGTACAAATTTATAATTATTATATTTGGATACAGCGTAAAAAAATACATAAGAAAAAGTTGTAGTTTCTTATTTAACAAAATGAATTTTCATTAAAAGGAAAGTTCCGTAATTTTAAAAAGGCAAAAATTGACAAATTTTTTTATATTTTCTGCGTTTGAGCTCTCGTAACTTAAAAACCATAAAAGGTACAAAAATGTTATGTTGGACAAAGTTGTAGGGCAGTCAATTTTCTTTAAAAATTTTTAAAGTTACAGTATGAAAACCACAAAAAGGTAATTTTTGGCGTTTGCGGAAAAATTATGCGTGCTGGAGAATTTGTATGGTTATTTTCAGATTCAGCGTGGTAAAATACATAAGAATTTGTCCGTCAAGTCCATTTAACACACAAAAAGTTCAGTTTTGTCGTCCAGTGTAATCAACCAATTATGTTTGTACGACCGACATTTCATAAGCGATTTCTAAAAATCCCTTTCTCGTATGACGAATCACCCTGACAATCCGCGTTGACTTTGCGGCAATCGGTGCAAGACCAACGCTAACCGCACTTTCAGTCTTCAAGATCATCAATCACACGTGCCTTTAAGGAAACACACGTGCAATGGTAAAATCTTTCGCAAAACCAACAAGAAACAAAAGGTTCCTTATCACTCTTCACGTTACACTTATAAATGTAAAAAAAAAAATAAAAGCAAAGCAGTAAAAAGTTGAAATGAAAATGTTCAACATTAAAAATTTAAGATACAATATTAAGGCGCTTTACTTTAAGTAAAACAAAGTGCCGAAAAGCATGCACTGAAAAATGATCACTATTAAAGAACAGTGTAAACAGTTTGAAACGCAGTGGAAAATACTGGTAATATCACAAACGTCAAAAGGGACCGTTTAAAGCTCACGGAAAAATATACTGATACAAACAACAAATTTGTAAATTTTGTTGTTGTTATACTTAGTTTAGCACAGCAGCACAGGAATTAGCGAAGATAACACACTAAACTATAAGATTTTCACTATATTTTATGCACATTAGCTAGACTTTAATTTTGTTATCGATTTAAAATCACTTTGAAATTATTAACACAATATAGTTATTCAAAAATGATTAATTTACTCTAAACAAAAAATGCACTTCCAAACAGGTTGGTAGGGTTGCTAGGTTGATAGGGTCAAGACCCCATTTCGACCCTTATATATATGGTTTCGAAACCTCAGACCATTCTAAACATTTCCAATCGAATACAGCAATAAAAAACTTTGAAAAAGACTTGGAAAATTTTCCCTTTTTTTTTTGTGGTAGGTATATGGGAGCTAGGGTGGAGCGTAATTTTTTGTGAATTTCTTTTTGTAAAACTCATATTCAAAAAGTTTCAACCCGATCGGTGATCATCTTCAGTCTCCACTTCAAATTTTAAATTGCTCCATACAAAAATATAGCAAGTAACAGCTTTTTGCTAATCAAAATTGTTTGGAGTTTTTTTTCAGTTAATGTAAACATTTCTGGAAGTTATATTATGTTTGTTTCAAAGCTAGGTAAGATCGCTCTTGATTGTCGATTCGAGACCTAATGAACCCATCTCTAGCATCGTTGCCACAGACTGCCGATGAGGCTTCGGTTACGAGCTTAACGCACCGCTCAACTGCTTTGTGAGTGGCAAGGAAAATTAAAAGTATTTATTATTTCTGTTGCATTGTTCAATATTGAGTATTTTAAGTGTTTGCTAGATAAATCATTTAAGATTGGAGGAGCACTTATGCCAGAGCTATGCCAGTCAATCATTTCAAAGTACTCTTTAGCAGCAAAATGTATTGTCGGTACTGCAAAGACATGTACTTTCTTTTGAGCGGTTGCTGAATCATCTTTAATTTTGAATATACGGTACATAGCAAGTTCATAGCAAGTGGTCTATCTTCAGAAAGCATGCTTAGCAAACAATTTTCTAAATGCGCAAAGTAGCCGTTTCTCTGAATAACCGGATTGGAGCATAAACTTGTACAACAAATTGGGCCAAGATTTGCAAATTCTTAACAGGATTCGAATCTTAATATATAAAAACGTTGTTGCGTATGTATGAGTGAACATCACGGCTAAACCACTGGAAGTATCAGAACCATACAAACACCATTCGTTTATTTGTGAGCTCCGGAAGGTTTATCTACTACTTTGAACTGGATTGGTCACAGAAGCGGGGTACCACCCATACAATTTAAGTATTACTTCAAAATATATCTGGGATACTATCCAGCACACATGGTATTATGCTTCTTATTCCAAAAGCGCAATTCAATGAGTAAAATTGGACAATGGTCAAGCATTTGACAAAAAAAAAACTAAACGAAACAAACCAATTTTATAAAAAAAAATGTGTACAAATGAGAACTTCAAATCAGGCGTCACGCAATTACAAATATAATAGTGTTTGTCCCGATTGATTAAATGATTGGTGATAAGTGACTCATCACCGCCCAGCCCAAACCGCCGAACCTAGACTTCTGCAAATTTTGGTGTGTTGGGTTTCACGGAAAGGTTTACGGGAGGGTACTTTCACTACTTTAAATATAAGTCCGGGGTATTCAACAAGTAGAAATATACAATCGTAACATTCGATTGGCAAAAATTCCAAAAAAAATTAAATTTTTGGGAGAAAAGTTTTTTTTCAATGGAAATGAGACTTGTCCAATGCTTTAGATTTAGCTTAATATTTTAAGATTAACACTTAAAAAAATTATGAGTATCAAATAAAATTTTTTTTTCAGTAATTTTTTATTTTAAAAGTTTTAGATGCTTTGAATTGTTCCCTTCATTTTCCTCGAAATACGACACGGCCACTCTGTGTGCTCTTGGAAACGAAGCTTAACTTTGCATTATTTTATTGTAACGTTAAAAGTAACTTTATTTAGACATGTTCACCATAATTTTTTACTAAAAGTCTCAATAAATCTTTACTTAGTATAATTTTTATTTTTCTTAATAAAACTTCTATGTAACTTGTTTACGTTTTTGAATATTAATAAACTTGTCTGTTCATATTTGTCCAAACATGGACATGATAAATTAAAATATTTACTTATATTTACAATTATTTGTAATACAATAAATTGTCAGTATCTATGTAGTTTAAGAACAACACTTGTAAAGGGTTTTTTCCCTCAAATAAATACAGTCCACATGTCGAAGTAATCTACACTTGTAAATTATGCATAAGTATTTCTAAGATGCATGGGATCATCCCTCTGCTGTACACAGACAAGTTATTTTTGACAACATGCACGATAAGAATATTTTCTTATCGCCTCTTGCATGCCAAGATTTAGTACGATCCTTTCGGGGTCGTAAATTAAATATGCACTGAAATATTTGTCTAGCAATGAATACACAAAAAGACCAACGCAAATGCATACCTAAATGATAAACATTATTGTACGTTTTTTAGTTTTTAAGATTCTTGTATATAAATTATGAAAATAAAATCAGTATCATACAAAAACTCGAACCGAGTAGAACGCTAGTTTTTTCGGTTATCCAGATCTTACAAATCTGTACAAAGTAATTCGACATTTTGGTCCGTCGAACAACGGAATTCCATTGCATTTCAAATTGCTGTGAACTTGATTTGGATTGGTCGATTGCGGTGCTGTTCATCAAGAATAACTGAATAAGAAGCATTGTGGGCCGTCGACACAAACGACTGGACACATGTAAAAAAAAAGACTTCGCATTGGCATTACAAGCCAAGTGAAGCAAAAATTACCGGCACAGTTAGGGTTTAGACTAAAAAAAAACTAAAGAAGAGCTGTTGCCATAGAAAAATCGGAAGCTGAATGCAGTCGAATAAAACTAAGAAACTGTGTAGAAGAAATACGCAGTGGCGATAAATAAGACAACATCGACAGTGGCGACAAGAAATTGAAGATTACTGCGTTGGTGAAGGAGAAGAAATCAGTATCAAAGCAAGCTGTGTCCTAAAGGATAGCTGAGAAGATGAACACTGAAGCGAACAGGGAAAAACTGAAGCGAGCAGGAGAACACTGAAGCGAGCAGGAGAACTCTGGAGGGAGTAGGAGAAAACTGAGTCAGGCAGCAGTAGCTGTAGAAAAGATAAGTAAATCAGTTATTTTATTTATTTTTACACAGTGCTAAATGTATTATCATCATGTTAAGTGATAAATTTGGAAAGGCTAATTCTGATAGTGATATAATCCCGAAGTTTGAAGGACTTAGAAGATTATTGCTAGGATTGGTTGAAAATAATCCATTGGAAATATTTAAAGAAAAAGTTAACAGACTTAGAATTTACATGGGAATAGTAGAAAATGCCCTGAAAAATGAAGAAGAAGAAGTAAAATTAGAAATGCACAAAGAGAAGTTATGTTTTTTGTGGAGGAAAATGGAAGAACTTGTAGAAAATCTAGAAAGGAAAAGTCATAGAAAAGTTTCTTTAGATGATGAGGTTGTAGATTTAGAATTTCAAGTAGAAATTTTAGTAAAGAAAATATCAAAACATGTCAAAAACTAGAGAGTGGACTATCTTCGGCTATACCGAAACTGAAATACCCCCACACTGTAGGAAGAAGTACATCGAACATAAAAAAGTGGTCTCAAGACCCTATTTTGAGCCAATTATAGGTGGTTTTGGAGCCCGGTCCATGTCCAAAATCCATTTCTAAAAATTTCCAATCAAATCCACCAAAAAAAAAATTGGTCTCAAGACCCCATTTAGACCCTTATATATGTGGCTTCGGAACCTCGGACCATGTCAAAAATACGTTTCTAAACATTTCCAATCGAATACAACAATAAAAAAGACTTGAACAATTTTTACCTTTTTTTTCGGTGTATGGGAGCCACGCCCAGTTTTTGTCCGATTTGGCTGATTCTCGAACTTGATCTCAGTATTCACGAGAAAAACATGTACCCAAAGTTTCAAGTCGAAACTGCGACCGCTATCGTGCGGACGGACAGACGGACGGACAGACAGACGGACATCGCTAAATCGACTCAGGAGGTGATGCTGATCAAGAATATATATACTTTTCCATACCGGACACGCCTCCTTATGGGCGTTACAAACGTTGTGACAAAGTGAGTATACCCTGCCACAGTGTGTGTGGGGGTATAATAAAAGAACTGAAGTAAAAGTGCCAAATTTACCAATAATTGAATTTCCGCAATTTTATGGTAGTACTATAAATTGGCCAAAGTTTCATCATCCTATTTTACCGGATATAGTTTTTCGAAAATTCGAAAAGAAAGAAGACTCAACAGGAGATAGTTCAGATTCTATTTTACCTGATATAGTTTTTGAAAAGTTCGAAGAGAATGAAGACACAAAAGATCATTTGGATACTTTTTTAGCTGATATGGTTTTTCAAAAGATTGAAAAGAAAACATTGCAGCAGTATGAGCAGCATACAAAAAAGTTTAGTGAAGTTCGGACATTATAGAATTTCCGGAACAGCTCCGAATTTCTTTGAATTCCGTGAACGGAAATAGAAGAGCTATTGAAAAGGAGATTTTTAAGCCTTCAGCTAACACATTTTATACTGAAGAGCAAAACAAGATAAATAAAAAATTAGAGGATGAAGATTTAGGAAAATCCATCAAAAATAATAATAAGCTTACGCCATCTTTAGAGACAGAAAGTACAGGGTGGTGCTTAATTCCGCCGGCAGGTCCTCACTGCGGAGGAATTTGGGAAGCTGGTTTTAAATCAGTTAAGTACGAAAGGGTAATAGAAAATAATAGTTTGACTTCTGAAGAGATGTCGACATTATTGTACCAGATAGGCGGGAACACAAATAACATTGATATATTGACGCCAAGACATTTAGTAACACTTTTATGAGCTCTAGAGCAAAAACTAGGCTTAAAGATGGGTGCATTGGATCGATGGAGACTCATCCAGAAAATGAAAAATCGGAAAAAAGGAAAGAAAAATATTTGTTGCCATTACAGCATCGCAGTAAATGGAAGCAAGTTTCGCCAGACATAAAGGAAGGACAATTAGTTCTTGTAAATGATGAACAAACTCATCCGCCTAAATGCCCTAGGAAGAGTAATAGAAGTTCATAAAGGAGATGATGCTAAAGTGAGGGTAGTTACGCTAAAGTTTCAGAACGGCAATACATTGAAAAGACCTATTAGAAAAATATGTCCTTTACACGTAGTAGGAAATGTAGTTTAAGCAATCACAATGGGGTTCAGAAATCAGAACGTAGGAAATGGCAATTGGCCAAGGCACAATGCAAATACTATTGCGTGTGAAGTTTCTCCATTAAACCCAGATCATAAAAACAAATGTAAGCTTGAGAATCGATGACAATATCAAGCAATTAGTTATAAAGATTTGAAAATTAATAAATGAAAACATATATCTGAGAGGAATTATTATTTTACACTATTAGCAGACATACATCGTTTGCATTAGTAGTAATAATATTTTATTATACCTATGTTGTAAGAATGTGTTAAAAATAAAACAAGTTAGTATAACATTTCATGGGCTCCTAAAACGGGCCCTCGCAGAATGTCCAAACATGGACATGATAAATTAAAATATTTACTTATATTTACAATTATTTTTAATGCAATAAATTGTCAGTATCTATGTAGTTTAAGAACAACACTTGTAAAGGGTTTTTTCCCTCAAATAAATACAGTCCACATGTCGAAGTAATCTACACTTGTAAATTATGCATAAGTATTTCTAAGATGCATGGGATCATCCCTCTGCTGTACACAGACAAGTTATTTTTGACAACATGCTCGATAAGAATATTTTCTTATCGCCTCTTGCATGCGAAGATTTAGTACGATCCTTTCGGGGTCGTAAATTAAATATGCACTGAAATATTTGTCTAGCAATGAATACACAAAAAGACCAACGCAAAGGTTGGTATTTTGTGCATACCTAAATGATAAGCATTATTGTACGTTTTTTAGTTTTTAAGATTCTTGTATATAAATTATGAAAATTTAAATCAGTATCATACAAATACTCGAACCGAGTAGAACGCTAGTTTTTTCGGTTGTCCAGATCTTACAAATCTGTACAAAGTAATTCGACAATATTACAAACTATTTTGAATTACTTTTTCGACAGATTTGGTACTATTTTTGTTGCCAAATTTTTTATGTTCGAAGTACTTTTTACAACCTTTATATTAACTTGCTTTTGGTGGACTATATATGTATCTATATATATTAGACATGTTCAGAATCGTATGGACCATTCTTCAAAATCCGATGGGTCGATCAGGCTAGTTTGGTTCCTTTGCATATTAAAATGGGGGGACTCAAACCCCACGGCCCCTTACAAGTTTTTAAAATATAACCCTTAAACCGACTAAAAAGCAGAAAATAAATTTCCTTCAAATGAATTTCCGCAATTTCGATTTAAAATTAAGGGTTTTTGGCGACTTCAAAATCTGCAATGACATTAGGAACAAAGTGAAATTGAAATTACAGAAATTTTTTTAAAGGAATTTTATTTTCTGCTTTTTAGTCGGTTTAAGGGTTATATTTTAAAAAGCTGTTTTTTTTTTTAATCTTTTTTATTAACTCCTACTGTGTGAGAGTATTTTAACTTCGGTATAGTCGAGGATAGTCCACTCTCTAGTTTTCTTATGTTTGATTTTGTTTTTTCTGCAATTTCATGTTTATGCGTTTTAAATGTATTCGAAATACAAATTTTGGATAAAAAATGTTTGTTACCCAGCAAACATTTAGGTTTGGTATCAAAGGTTTTTCTCTAATGTCAAACGTTTCAAACCGAGTCGATACCGACTCGAGAATCATATCTTTCTCAATAAAAAGGGGAGATAGTTCTCGAGTCGGTTTCAAACGTTAGTTTTCGATTCGAGAAAAGAGTTAGTTCTAGAGTCGGTTTCAAACGTTAATTCTTAAATGGACTTCAAATAAAAAGAGTGAAACGTGAATTAGTTATCGACTTGAGAAATAGTGTTTTTCTCAAACCTTTGAGAACGACTCGAGAACGACCTTTGATATCGAGTCGAGAACTAACTTTTGAAAACGAGTCGAGAATCACATTAGTTATCGATTCGAGAAATAGGGTTTTTCTCAAACGTTTGAGACTGTGTTTGCTGGGTAGGGCTAACAAGTTTTAAAAATGCAAACGTTCAATAACTAAAACAGCTTTTATGGGAAACTATATACCTTTTTCGAAATTGGTAAAATTATTTTTCATAAATTAAAAAAATATATAAATGCCATTATTATTTTAATTCAATGTCTGACTGAGTATCACCATTGTCATAAATTCTATCATTTTGAATTTGTTTTTTTATTGTTAATGATTTCAGATCTTTTCGGCCAACCTAGATGAACCATTTAAGATATTACATTGACATGGATGCGATATAAAAAATGACAAAACGGCTGTTGTTTTCAATTGAAATATAAGAACAAGATGCCACTTAATCGATGTTTCCCATGTCTCCAATTTAAAAATGAGGAAGTAATTACGAAATTTGATTGCAGCAATACCATTTTGACTGATGTTTTTCCCGATGTTTGGCAATATGAACGTACTTTGGAGGAACTATATCTAACAGCGACTCGTGTATGTATCCGTTATATTTTTGGACCGTAAACGTATCGGATCAACATAGGGGAACCAATTTTTTTTTTTTTTTTCATTGGTGGCCCCCCTTAGAAGTTATTGGGTTTGATAAATTATGATTCCAAAGTTCTGTACAAATTGGATAACCATTAATTCTTATTAGAAATTTAACTATAAAAGTAGATGAAATTTTTAATGAAATAAAAGACATTAAAGAATATTTTATGAATTTATGATCGAACATTAATTTTGGTGCTACATTAGCTAAGCTTAAGTAGAACAAAAATACAAGGTTTTTAGAGCACTTTTAATAAGGTTGCCAGCAGATGCGGTGAAACAATTAAAAAATGCTTCTAATTTCATATTTGGCAACATTATGAAACTTAATGGCAACACATTCTGTCCAAACTTTCATCTTAAATCTTCCACAAAAATGTGAGTGTGAGCCACTTACAATTTCGGTTAATGAAATCATACCATGAATAGCGCTTCGTCCGCCCAAAAAGTGCTATCAAATGTGATGCACTCGCATTAATTGAATTGTTTATGCCACTGGCCACTGCAAGTTGACATTGTTGATGTTTTTTTGTTGCTGTTCCAAGTTGCAATATGATGATGGTCGATTTAATGAAGCATACTTGACGCATTTCATGTTGCTTTGATTTCTTTGCACAGCTCAAGTGGAAATAAAAATGTAGTTCGCCCAAACAACCCGTCCAAATAGCCCCCCCCCCCCCCCCCTCCCTTTACATGAAAATATGCAGCATGAGCAGATAAAGATCTTTTAAGCCATCAAAGGATTTCTTTCATTTGTTGAAATTGTTGCTGTTGCAGTTTTTAAACAATTTTTTTATAATCAGTTTTGTGAGTGTGTCAGCGTGCGTGTGAGAGTAGACATTGCCCAAGAGCAGCAGGGATTTAATTTAATTTTTTCGTTTTTTTTAGCTTCGGTCAGACCGAAGATAATTCTCTTACTAGTTTTTTTTTAGTATTGAATTTTTATATTGTTTAACAATAAACATTTTATTATACCCCCACACACACTGTGGCAGGGTATACTAACTTTGACACAACGTTTGTAACGCCCATAAGGAGGCGTGTCCGGTATGGAAAAGTATATATATTCTTGATCAGCATCGCCGCCGGAGTCAATTTAGCGATGTCCTCTGTCCGTCCGCAGTTTTGGAGATATCGACTTGAAACTTTGGGTACATGTTTTTCTCGTGAATACTGAAATCATGTTCGAGAATCAGCCAAATCAGACAAAAACTGGGCGTGGCTCCCATATAACCAAAAAAAGTTCAATATTTTTCAAGTCTTTTTTATTGCTGTATTTGATTGGAAATGTTTAGAAACGTATTTTTGACATGGTCCGAGGTTCCGAAACCACATATATAAGGGTCAAAATGGGGTCTTGAGACCAAATTTTTTTTGGTGGATTTGATTGAAAATTTGTAGAAACGAATTTTGGACATGGTCCAGGCTCCAAAAGCACCTATAAATGGCTCAACATGGGGTCTTGAGACCCCTTTTTTATGTTCGAGGTACTCCTTCCTACTATGTGGGGGTATTTCAGCTTCGGCATAGCCGAAGATAGTCCACTCTCTAGTTGTTGAGGATACAAAATATTTACTGCAAAAATACGCTCGCGATTAATTCGCGAATCAATCATTACCATACAAATTACCGAATCAACGAGTGAATCAATCGCCGACGCTTGCAGTGAAGATTTTTTGTTCGTGATATTACGAGCTTTTCTTTCGGTTGCGAGCGATCGTAAATGCTTTTGTTCGCTGCGTAACTTTTTCACTCATGAGTTATTGAAAGCAACGAATTATTGGTGCGATTAGTTGTGAGAACAATGGTATTTTGATCGTTCTCCGCACCCTGAATAAAACAAGTGAGTAAGTTTCAGTCGGGCAAGCCGACTTATATATACCCTACACCTACTGGGCCATATAGGATCCACCATCTTGAATTTTTTAATTCCGACATCAAATTCGAAATCAGCGACCCCGAAAACCACACTATACAAAATTTCATACTGTTTTGATGAAATCTTAAAATTACGGTAAAAACTCGATTTTCACTTATATGGGGGGTAGGCGTCGACCGATTCCGCCCACTTGCAATACCAACTCCTTCTAGGGTAGGGTTGCCACATGCAAAATGATCTTCGTCTGGATTTTGAAAAAAAATATCTGGACTTTTCCATTTTCAACTGGATATTCAAAGAAAAAATCGGAAATTTTTTTTATTTTAATGGCATAGTAAAGTAGGAATTGGATAGCAATGTGCAAGAATATACATTGTACCTCCTCACATTAAAAAAAACAATTAAATTACATAGCTTATTATGCAAAAAAAAAACACATTTACAAGTCTATTCTGGAGGTAAGAAGTTTGAAACCGCCTTTATTACCTTCTCATTGGCATGCAACAAACATTTTAACTTTTGTCCCGCGCCAGAAAAGACCTGTACATTTTTCTTTTTCAGTTTCGATAGACGTTGAAAGCTTTACAACTTCAGTTTAAAAACAGTAGAATTCTATTCTTTCCACAAATATTTTGTAGCTTGTAACAATTTACTGTTTTTAAAAGTGTGTAGAACTCTTTACAGTTTTATAGTTTAGTCTGACAATTTTGTGCTCGAAAGCAATAAGCACTTAAGTCGAAACAAAATTTCAAAATGGTCTACTATTTGAAAAAAGGTTGTGTGGTTTGGTGTAGTTCCATAAATATTTCAGAAGACTCTTCGAAAAACTCATTGAAAGAAATAAAACTATTTGACAGAAAATTCTATCTTTATAATAAAAACGAAAACGCTATTAGGTTTTCTGCCTTATTTTAGTTTTTTTTAATGAGAAATATCAGAGAAAATTTTGTCTGGACAAATTATTGAAAAACTGGACTCTGGACACATGACAAAAAATCTGGACAATCCAGACGAATCCAGACCGTGTGGCAACCCTATTCTAGGGTCTAAAAACGATAAATCCAAAATTTTTTATCCCTAGCTTTCTTCTAGCTCCTGCAATCGTGTTAACAAGAAAAGAGGACGGACAGACAGGGAGGTAGGCGTGGCAGTCGACCGATTCCGCCCATTTTCAATACCAACTCCTTCTAGGGCCTAAAACGGATAAATTCAAAATTTGGGATCCCTAGCTTTCTTCTAGCTCCTCCAATCGTGTTTACATGGAAAAAGGACGGACAGACGGTTAGGGCTAAATGAACTCAGGAGGTGACGCTGATCAAGAATATATATACTTTTCCATACCGGTAGCCCACTGTTGCAACTTTCCAATTCCTGACCAAGTGCTTGCTTTACCTCCACGTGGTGGCCACTGGAAGCTGTGCTGTAGACGATTCTTGCAGCACAGACCAAAATTGCAAGGGCTAAGGTGGGAAGGGAATTAATTTTCTTCCTGCCTTTGATGTACACGGACTGTGTGCATCGAAAGTGGTTCCCACGGCAATCGGGCCGTCGTCCCGGAATCCCCTCGGACACCCACAGGTTGCCCGACCAAGGATTGCCAATTTCAGCCTTGTTGAGGCTGTTACTACAACAACAACAACGATTGAAAAGGTCGAGTGACAGCACCTGTCATATGAAAAAAATTCAGTCTTAGGTACAAATTGCCTGACTACGATTCGCCGAAAAATACCGATTTTGGGATGAGGAATATTTTCTGACAAAAAAAGTTCAATTTAGATGGGCCGGATGGAACAGACAAATATTGGCGCAGCTAAGGTGCTCCCAAACTAAAGCGTCAGCGGCGAAATTTTGGTGGCGGCTCCTTATGCTTTCAGCCGGTATAAGCTATGGAGGAACCACCCCCATTTGCTTCATCAGCACTCAGTATACTACATTGAACTGCTTGATGAAGTTTTTGTTGCCTTTGGAGAAAAATTCGTTTCCCAGAATATATTTTTCAACAGGACAACGCTGCAAGTTCATAGCTCCAAGAAAACAATGGAGTTCGTAAAGTCTCAAGGCATTCCAGTCCTTGATGGCCGGCACTTAGTCCCGATCTGAACCCTGTCGAGAACTTGTGGTCCATACTCTCAACCAAAGTTTTCCATCATGGTGGAAGAAGATTAATGCCACGCGCATTTATTCGTTGATTAATTTAATGGCAAGACGTCTAGAGGAAGTTATAAGCAATAACGGAGATCGTACGTCTTTTATAATTGTTCCGCACCGTTTTTAATATTTTTTTCTTCATTAATTTAAAAACATTTTTTTTAAACGTCTACTTGACTTTAATACTTTATTTTGTATAAAAATGCATTAAATTAATAAAATATGAAATCAAATTTTGAAAACGTTTGTAAACTTTTCTTAAATCAACCAAATCTTTGTTGCATTTATAATTATTTCGCAGGGTGTAAAGAAGATACTGAAGTCAAGTATGAACTTTATTTGACTTTAAATAGCAACTATCATACCAAATATTTAAGAGAACTCTGCTAACAGCGCATTACGCATCCAACACCTAAATGCTGATAATGATCGGAAAAAGCTGTAGCTACCAAAATTGAATTCAGGGTTCGGATTTGCTCACTCACGCTCACTCACTGCTAGAGCCCGACCGATAAGCATTTTAAGGCCGAAGCCGATGCCGAAGGTCAATTGGCAGCCTATTACTACGGCCGACGCCGAAAGCCTATACCGAAGCCGATACTTAAAAAAAAACCATTAAAAACTTGTTTTTTTCGTGTATTTTCATTCAAATTCGAGTGTACAAATACACATTTAGTTTTTTAAGGAACTAAAATTTTATTTAAACAAATAATAAAAGTAACCAAAAGAACTCACAAACAAAACTGACAGGAGATTTTTTAAAAATCACTTTTAAAAATTTGGAGTAAAGCATAAAATTTAGTAGAAATGGTAGAGAATTCTTCAAAGAATAAATCCATCTAAGTAGCTGTTTTTTAAGGACTCCCCAAATCCGTCAGGTGATGGGCAAAGGATGTTCTAGTTGATGGTAAATACCAATTGTGAAGCTTTGAACTTTAAATGTAAAATTTTACCAAAATCGGTCCCGGATTGAGCACCAGAACTACTTTTCATATATGTTGGCGCAGCAATTTGGGCTACATTTCTAAAAGGTAGAATCCTTCCGTGAGCCTCCTACCCCTATACTTGAAATTTCATTCAGTTTACCATTACTCCTTTTAACATAGACATCAGGGCGAGTATTAAGCTCCCAAATCTATATTTAAAATCAGTAATCCACCCAGAAAATGTCCAAGGATGTACTTTGTGGCAGCTGTAACCCCGTGCCACGCAATTTGAGGCGAGATTCCCTCAATATTCGATGATTACTAATTTAAATTTCAATCATTTTTTTTGTTTTGTGGGCCTCTTATGTCCCATTGGAAGTTTCATCAATTACACAATTTTACATTCAAGTCTCAAGAAAATCAGTAAGACCGTTTAGATGTGATGTGGGCTAGAAAACCGTATCGTAAAAAATTAGTTTTGGTTTTCGGTGTCGCAAAAATAAGAAAAAATTTTTAAAACTTCAGCCATTTTTTGGAAACCGAAGCCGAATGTGAATTTTTGGCCGATAATGGCCGAAGCCGAAGCCGATTTATATTTTAAGCTTAATTTTATTTTAATTCAACGTAGAAATACTATTTAATAAATATTGCATTAAACAAAACAAAATTTAAAATAAATAAAACCAAAAGTTATTAATTTTAAATTACTCTGATCGAACAAGTTTGATATTTTATGTGTTAAATTGAGTTGCTTTATTATTTATTTTGCCACGCTGTCACAAAATAATTTTATTAAATATATCTACTCTTTTGTCAAATAAAAAAATTGTTTCAATTTGAAAAAATTTTATTCAGATCGATAAAAATGTTTGGTTTACTGTTATTGACAAAAATGGTCTTAATTTTTTGTGTGTGTAGCACTAAGTCTACGAAAGCTTTTTGTGTTTACCAATTAGATTGAAAGTAAACGCACTGCAGTATTTTTGTGGAAAAGAGTCGAAAATATCTTAAACAACGCTGTCCTAATTTGTAAAGTCCCTAACACGCATTTTTCAAATTGTTCAGGAGAAGTAAAAAACGTTTCAAAGGAGTAAATTTCGGATATTTTTTTCAATATTTTAAAATTAAGGAATTAATAAATATGATTCGAAAAAAAATTATTCAAAAGTAATATTTTTAGTAATTTTTTGTGGGTTAGGAAAAATATATATATATTTAATTTTATGAAAAATATTTGATGTTAGGGCTTTAGAAGTGAATACGTACTTATTTAGAGGTAACTAAAAGATATAGTATATTGAATCCAAATTTTAGTGTACTGTAAAGTAGATCAGATAATTATTAAATAAAAAAAAAATACTAAATATTAACTAATAAATAGTTATAGAAATAATGACAATCGGATGTGTAGTATATTTGCGATCTATCTAATTTCTATCTGATTTTTCTTTCAAACCAAGAGTAGGATTACATTTTAAGTAATACATCCGCGTCTCTGAACACCGAGATTGATCTTTGTACGTATGAGCGCTTTTTTGGTTGCTCACGATGGAAAGCTGAAAGATTGACCTAGGCTTTTTTGACTCAGTCCTAACTTGCAAATTTGAAATTTTCCACTGCAGTATTTTTGTGGAAAAGAGTCGAAAATATCTTAAACAACGCTGTCCTAATTTGTAAAGTCCCTAACACGCATTTTTCAAATTGTTCAGGAGAAGTAAAAAACGTTTCAAAGGAGTAAATTTCGGATATTTTTTTCAATATTTTAAAATTAAGGAATTAATAAATATGATTCGAAAAAAAATTATTCAAAAGTAATATTTTTAGTAATTTTTTGTGGGTTAGGAAATAAAAATTTTATGAAAAATATTTGATGTTAGGGCTTTAGAAGTGAATACGTACTTATTTAGAGGTAACTAAAAGATATAGTATATTGAATCCAAATTTTAGTGTACTGTAAAGTAGATCAGATAATTATTAAATAAAAAAAAAATACTAAATATTAACTAATAAATAGTTATAGAAATAATGACAATCGGATGTGTAGTATATTTGCGATCTATCTAATTTCTATCTGATTTTTCTTTCAAACCAAGAGTAGGATTACATTTTAAGTAATACATCCGCGTCTCTGAACACCGAGATTGATCTTTGTACGTATGAGCGCTTTTTTGGTTGCTCACGATGGAAAGCTGAAAGATTGACCTAGGCTTTTTTGACTCAGTCCTAACTTGCAAATTTGAAATTTTTCGTATGGAAATTATTTTATGTTTCAAACACTTTTCAAAGCAAAAAATTAAAAAATATATTTTTGAAAGAAATTTAAAATTTACTAACCAAAGGAGCACTTTTAGTTGCGATATTAAAGTTTTGTTTAGATGCCATTGTTGGGCAAAATTTTCGTTTTTTATAACCCTTATATTAACTTACTTTGGGTGGATAATATATATATATACTAGCAGGGCCCGGTCCGCTTTGCTGGCCCTAAAAAAGTTATTTTTGCCTTTAAGGTCATAATAAATTAATGAAAACATTTGTCACATATTTTTATTGGGAGCCCAAGTGTAGTATTTTGAAATATTCCGACCATATGTAACATTGAACTTAGAATTGAAAGCATAAAATCATGTCCCGTTGAAAAATGTTCATTGGGATCCCAAGTGTAACATTTTTTAAAATATTGAATTTGGGCAGTGCCACGCCTCGTTGTCCAATTCCAATATGTTGCATTGAAGGCATAGAACCATTTCCCGTTGAAGAATATTCAATGGGAGCCCAAGAATGGTACTTTGAAGTATTGAATTGTATGGGCGGTGCCACGCCCCTTTGTCCAATTACGCCGATATGTTGCATTTAGCTTAGAGTTGAAACTATGAAACCATTTGCCAAATTTTGTTGGAAAACATTAAATGACAAGCCAGTTGCAGCAATTTGAAATATTGGTTTGTATGGGCGGTACCACGCCCATTTGCCCAATTACGCCGATATGTTGCAGCAATTTTAAATATTGGTTTGTATGGGCGGTGCCACGCCCCTTTGTCCAATTACGCCGATGTGGATTACGATCTTTGAGCTTTAGTACGTAGCCGAATGCTCGCACAAAATGGCCCGGCAATGTAAACACTTGAAAACGAACAAATCTGTAGATTCCGATGCTGGTGCGGGAGGGAATATTCAGTCAGTGTAAACGGTTGCACGAACGGAATTTCGTTTACGATTGGAGTTCGCGACAAAAGTTGTGTTCGCTCCTACGGTCTAAGTGCACCTTCAAATTAAGAAAAAACTAGAGAGTGGACTATCTTCGGATATACCGAAGCTGAAATACCCCCACACGGTAGGAAGAAGTACCTCGAACATAAAAAATTGTGGTCTCAAGACCCTATTTTGAGCCAATTATAGGTGGTTTTGAAGCCCGGACCATGTCCAAAATCCATTTCTAAAAATTTCCAATTAAATACACAAAAAAAAAAAATTGGTCTCAAGACCCCATTTAGACCCTTATATATGTGGCTGCGGAACCTCGGACCATGTCAAAAATACGTTTCTAAACATTTCCAATCGAATACAACAATAAAAAATGTTTACCTTTTTTTTCGGTGTATGGGAGCCACGCCCAATTTTTGTCCGATTTGGCTGATTCTCGAACTTGATCTCAGTATTCACGAGAAAAACATGTACCCAAAGTTTCAAGTCGATATCTCCAAAACTGCGACCGCTATCGTGCGGACGGACAGACGGACGGACAGACAGACGGACATCTCTAAATCGACTCAGGAGGTGATACTGATCCAGAATATATATACTTTTTCATACCGGGCTCGCCTCCTTATGGGCGTTACAAACGTTGTGACAAAGTTAGTATACCCTGCCACAGTGAGTGTGGGGGTATAATAAGTAGAGCCCGACCGATAAGCATTTTCAGGCCGAAGCCGAAGCCGATGCCGAAGGTCAATTGGCAGCCTATTACTTCGGCCGACGCCGAAGGCCTATACCGAAGCCGAAGCCGAAGCCGATACTTAAATAAAAACCCTTTAAATCTTGTTTTTTCGTGTATTTTCATTCAAATTCGAGTATATAAATACACATTTAGTTTTTTAAGGAACTAAAAATTTATTTAAACAAATAATAAAAGTAACCAAAAGAATTCACAAACAAATTTGGGCCTCCTAGGTCAAAACTAACAGGAGAGTCAAATTATTCCATATATCCCATGTAAGAACAATTGGATTTTTTTAAAATCACTTTTAAAAATTTGGAGTAAAGCTTAAAATAATGGGAATTCAGAAGAAATGGTAGAGAATTCTTCAAAGAATAAATCCATCTAAGTAGCTGTTTTTTAAGGGCTCCCCAAATCCGTCAGGTGATGGACAAAGGATGTTCTAGTTAATGGTAAAAACCACCTTTAAATGTCAGCACAAGAACTACTGTTTACGCCAAAACACCCTGTTTGCCACCCTGTATACGGAATTGTACGGCAACCAACTTTGTACCATTAAACCTACTGGAACACCGCTTAACATTCTGTTAAGCTGTGTCCCAAAACTGGTTTAACTCAATATGACGGCCTTCTGTCATTTCCGTAACTTTAACTTCCTTCTTCTTGTACCAGCATCGAACGAGTCACCAACGTATATTTTTACGATCCTGCAACATCCCGTGCTGCAGGGCTCTTTATTCATATAAAGCTTACTTTTTGGTATCCTACGACATCCGTCGCAAGTAAGCAACCTTTTTGCTCCCTTTTTAATAAAACATACTTCAAAACCTACATTCTACACGCCTTTAATTATATTTTGCTAATTCTCCATTTCCACCCCTTTTTTTTTTTTATATCGTTTGGCCACTTTACGAGTGAGCCAAACAACTACTTTTCATATATGTTGGCGCAGCAATTTGGGCTACATTTCTAAAAGGTAGAATCCTTCCGTGAGCCTCCTACCAATATATTTGAAATTTCATACAGTTTACCAGGACTCCTTTTAACATAGACATCAGGGCAAGTAGTAAGCTTCTAAATCTATATTTAAAATTCAGTAATCCACCCAGAAAATGTCCAAGGATGTACTTTGTGGCAGCTGTAACCCCGTGCCACGCAATTTGAGGGGAGATTCACTCAATATTCGATGATTACTAATTTAAATTTTAATCATATTTTTTGTTTTGTGGGCCTCTTATGTCCCATTGGAAATTCCATCAATTACACAATTTTACATTCAAGTCTCAAGAAAATCAGTAAGACCGTTTAAATGCGATGTGGGCTAGAAAATCGTATCGTAAAAAATTAGTTTTGGTTTTCGGTGTCGCAAAAAAAAGGAAAAAAATTTAAAAGCTTCGGCCAAAACTTCGGCAATTTTTCGGAAAAACCGAAGCCGAAGCCGAATGTGCATTTTCGGCCGATAACGGCCGAAGCCGAAGCCGATTAATCGGTCGGGCTCTAATAATAAGTACCTTTATCCCTTTTAGACAAAATTAAACCAAAAATTCCCTTAGGAAGGGAAATTTTCCTAAAGTTGGCTGCACTGGTTGAGCGCCCCGTCTGTGAGGAGTGTTGCCACATTGAGAGACGTTCTGTTTTGTTTTTGTAAATTTTTCTTGTGGGAAGAAAGTGATATCTATAACTTGTTGGGACAATTTTGCAGTGCTTATTTGCCGAAAAGACCAATTGCATTGTGTGCATTTAAGTCAAGTTTAATTTAATTTTCATTCGCAATGGACGTCTTCTCGTAATATTAATGGCGGTTTGCCTGCATTTAAGTCAAGTTCCGCAGCCGGTACGGAACTTGAACAAAAATGTTGCTTGAATATGCGATACTGCGTTTTTTTAAAGAAAATTTATAAATGATACACATTTTTATTTGTAGCTTTGAAATTTTTCACCGCAACCAAATTTTTTCATTCCAATATCTTTGCTGGAATAATTTTCGAGAAAGTACCGCGGCGGCGGAATTTTGGGTATTTTAAGTTGTAATGAAGTACTGTGTGTAGGGTTACTGTGAAAGTGGACGACTTTCGCAGAGAGCATTTAAGGTCGCCACACATGAATGCAAAATTTCGTTGGTGTCGTGGCACTTTTTCTTGAAAATACGATAGTGCACTCCAGAATGATATGCATTTGTTTTTGGTTTTGTGAAATTTTTCAGCACGAAAAAATTTGTCCGAGCCGAATATCGCCTTTCAATTTTTGAGCAATTTTTGGGGAAATTTCGCGGCAGTGTGTGGGAGTTTTAAGGGTATAATTTAATTTCCATTCACAATAGACATTTTTCCGTAGTTATTTGGAATGTAAATGGCAAATGCATTTAAGTGGAAATGAAGTACTGTGAAAGTGGGCATAAAATGTGCACTGGGAGATTGGGGCAAATTAT
Source organism: Heteromyza rotundicornis (assembly GCA_951394025.1). Lineage (NCBI taxonomy): Eukaryota > Metazoa > Arthropoda > Insecta > Diptera > Heleomyzidae > Heteromyza > Heteromyza rotundicornis. The sequence continues at coordinate 4,111,698 of OX596014.1, read as the reverse complement.
GGAATTGCGAATATGTAATACTCAAGGAGAAGCCGCGTTATTTTGGCATTGCCTTACGTTTTTTATATTGTTAAAAAGTTACATGCAATCAAATGGAAATAACCTTTATTATTACTCCCTGCTGCATTTAATGTTGAAAATACACGAAGTTGTTGAAATTTGTGATCGGTACATCGACTTGAAATACTTTAGCAAATCGATTTCATACTTTGAAAGAAACCGAAAGGGTTTTTAACCCGCAGATATGGTAACACTGCTTGGGTGGGGAAAAATTAAGTCCTAGGTGGCAACCAAGTTGATTGTTGATCATATGGTATTTGCTTAAAAAGATTCACAAATGTGAGAGAAATACGTATTTTCTAACTTGTGGGCGGTAAAAGTGGGCGTGTCAAAACCTATCCTCAAATCTGCGGCGAGCTTTTTCATACACTTCCACATGAGCTAGAGAGCTGAAATTTGGAACACTAATAGAACTCAGGTGACAATGCATCAGAGGCGTAGGGGGCCGTGGGGGGACTCAAACCCCTTTTTTTAAACATGGCATACTTCCAATTCCTTCAAGCTACAATGATTGTACCCTTTGGAAAGGGGGGTGTGGGGGCAAAGGGGAGCGGTATGGAGCCAATTTAAAGTTCTAACTTTCGTATTTTGTAAAGGGCATGGCACACTGGCGTCATTTGACCCCTATTCATTTGTATTTTTATTCTCTTTTATGCTCTTTTACTATTTTGACGCCTATACGTGCCACACGCAAAAATATTTGACGCCGGGTCAATCTGCTCCCTTTTTTCTTTATATCACAAAAGGGTTGCAATCACTAATATTTTATGTGCCTATATGATAAAAGAGTGCAACCCATGCACATTTCAGTTCATGCAGAATATTTTTATAAACCTACGATTGTAGAATTTTATTCAAATATTCATGTTTTATTGTGTTATTTACTTACATTTCGTATTGCTTCAACAAATTTAATGATAATATAAATTAAAAATGAACAAATTCCTGACAAGTGTTGCTTGCAACGAACAAAAACTGAAAATATTTGCATTTCGTATGCTTTTTTAATACTTTTGCAACCTTGTTTTTGCTACTAAAGATTTGACAGCTACATTTTGCTAAAATGCAACTCTCTTTTGATTCATGACCCCAGCTCGAAGCTGGCGTCAAAAAAAACCCCTGAGAAAATATTCACTCGCTCTCTCAAAAAGTGTTCATTTTTAATTTTGCCTTGGAAACAACAACACTTTGACAGCACTCGGGGTCAATTGACGCCAATGTGTCATCCCCTTAAGCTACAAGGCTGAAATTTTTTATTAGGTTCGCATTCGGGAAAAACAGTAAAAAAATGGGGAAAAAAGGAGGAAAGGGGTAAAAAAAAACTTTTTTTAAAAAAGAGGAAAAAAACAGTTTTTTAAAATATAACCCTTTCACCGACGTAAAAGAAGAAAATAAATTTCCTTTAAATTAATTTCAGCAATTTTGATTTAAAATTAAGGGTTTTTGGCGACTTTAAAATCTGCAATGATATTCGGAGGAAAGTACCCAAAAACCCTTAAATTTAAATCGAAATTGCTGAAATTAATTTAAAGGAAATTTATTTTCTGCCTTTTAGTCGGTGAAAGGGTTATATTTTAAAAAACTTGTTTTTTACTCTTTCTTTTTTTTAATATACTGAAAGAAACTAATAAGTTTAAGTTAGAACTGGTGAATATTGTTCACTCGTGTTGCTTTTAAAAAAGTTATGAATCCAAAATTTAGCATTTCTTCCAATTATTTGTGAACGCGACGTGAGAGTCAATGATAACATTGTGACCAGGACACCAAAATTTATTAGACCTAAAAATTACAGCGATGGAGACATTTTGCGGCACGCAGTGTAATGTACCTACATAATATTTTCAATTATATCGTCCTTTAAGGCGAATTTATCATAACTGGTACATTTTTAGAAAATCGTTTTTTTATAACCCTTATATTAACTTGCTTTGGGTGGACTATATATATATGGTAATGTTTAAACTGTTTTGGATATTTCTAGCGTTCCACCGCTTATATTTGCATAGGCCATTGATAACTCAAAAGGTATTGATAACTCAAAAGTTGGATATCAAGTGTCTTTTATTTCAGAATCACCAGGGCTTTTTATACCCTGTTGACTCCATCAATTTCAATTGATTTTATAAAATATGCTTATAACTACAATTCTACAAAATATGCTTATTCTACAAAATAGATTAAAGGTGAAACACATATCATTCAATATTAAAAAAAAAGTGAAGTATAAACAAATGCATCGAAACTCAAACGTCAGCAACATTGTATTGAGCTCAATGATCCAAGCGTAGCATATGCTGACGCTCAGACTTTGAAGCAAATATACAATAACAATGTTGTATGCCTAAGCGCGCTAATATTCAGCTTCAATATTAAAGCGCTGGTTTGTTGTTGTTTGTGTTCGTATGCAATTTGTGAGTATGGATACACTACAATATATATATATATAGCTACAATGATGGTATGTGGGTTCTTATTGACAAAATGAAATTTTATACCCTTTGGAAAGGGGGGTGTGGCGACAAAGGGGAGCGGGATGGAGCCAATTTAAAGTTCTAATTTTCGTATTTTTTAAGCTACAGGGCTGAAATTTTTTACTTAGGTTAGCACTGAAGAAAAAGCGTAAAAAAAGGGGGAGAAAAAAATTTTTTTTTTGAAAATAAATAATTTTTATTTTATTTTAAATGGTTCCTTAGCATGTGGTGCATCCTTCCACGTACTGAGAATATGCAACATGTACATGAAACAGTAAAAAAAACTAGTAAGAGAATTATCTTCGGTCTGACCGAAGCTATAATACCCTGCACATGCGAGTACCATATGTTAGTAATTTTTTTTATCGAAAATCAATATTTTATTGATAGTTTTTTGATATTTTATTCAACATTTTTCGATAATTTATCGATTTTTTTATCGATAATTTTTTGATAATTTATCGATAATTTTTCGATTTATTATCGGTTTGTTATTGATAATTTATCAATCTTTTTTCGATAATTTACCGATATTTTATCGATAATTTTTCGATTTTTTATCGATAACTTTTCGATAATTTATCGATAATTTTCCAATATATATCAATAATTTTCCAATATTTATCAATAATTTTCCAATATTTATCGGTAATTTTAGTTTCCAGATCCAGGTCCAATTCCATTTCGTTCCGTTTTCATTCCCATTTCGTTCCCGACCTTATTTCCAACCCAATGCAAAAAACCGCATCCAAATCGGTTCAGTATTTCTCAAGATAAACGAAAATAATACAAATTTAGCGGCCATTTTGTATGGGAGGTAGGCGTGGTTCTTACCGTCCAATCATTCGCCAAAATAAGAGGAATGCCAAAATTTGGAGGCGATCGGTTAAGTATTTCTCAAGATAAACGAAAATAATATAAAATTGGCGGCCATTTTGTATGGGAGGTAGGCGTGGCTCTTATCCGATGTTGCCCATTTTCAATACCGTCCAATCATTTGGGGTCGATAGCTCAAAAGCTACGACAGTATCGTGCGAAATGACAGACAGACGGACATGAACTAATCGACTCAGGAGGTGATGCATACCGGACACGCCTCCTTATGGGTGTTACAAACGGTGTGACAAAAACAATATACCCTTGGACCTAGTGTAGGGTATAATTAGCGGACAATTTTATCGTATCTCATTGTTTTCATACAACAATTCATCGGCAAAAAACTATAATTTCAAAAAAAAACAGTTTCCAATAAAATTTCAAAATCTTACACACATGCATACATATATATATTGGCGCTACAACCCTCGAGGGTCTTGGCCGAGCTTCTTAATGCAATTATCATGGGCAAGTGTATATGATAATTGTGACCTACAGTTTATTGCCGGTTCCGAACGGCGGGACTCCCAAAGAAGAAGCTTTTCATGGCAAAGTTACTCTCGCAAGATTGCCAGAACTTGGCGAGAGAGTGGCGGTCTACACAGAAAAACAGAAAACAAATTTCTGCCTTGCCCCAGGTGGGAGTCGAACCCGATACCTTCCGATCGTGAAGCAGAGGTCTTAACCACTGAACCACGAAAAAGTGAGAAAGAAAGTCGTAAATGCACAGACTATTGAGCGAGAACAATGTTGTTCTAATAAAACTGTGTGTTAGGGCTTTTTTAATTTCAAGAAATGTTTGCGTGATGCTTTTGTAGAACTCAGATTTCTTCTCAAAATTAATATATAAAATGTTTGTAAGACATTTTTTCATAAAGTATTTTATCGGTCATAAAATGTTCATAAATCATTTGGTCATTGACCGTCATGTGACCGTGACATAACCGGTCACATGACCGCGCACATCACTAACCGAGGACCATGTCGAAAATCCGTTTCTAAGCATTTCTATTCGAATAAAGAATTAAGCAAATTTGACCATTGTGGATTTTTTTGTCGTTTTACATGGGGGCTTAGTTTTTGTTCGATAGGGCTGATTCTCGAACTTGATTTGAGTTGGGAGAATAGCTCACTATCTAGTTAGCTATAATTTTTGAATTAATTCATGTACATTTAATAAGGGGCTGTTTTTGTGGGGCGGCGACTTGGTTGGGGTACCGACTAGACATCTGCACAAATGGATAACAAACCCGCTTCAAAATATTTCTTTCTTTTTGAAGTACTCATTGTCGTTTACTCTATGCTTTCAAAAATAACGAGTGTCTTGAATTGAAAGTGCGAGCCCAACTGAGCGTAAAACAAAATGCTCACAAAACATTTGTGCAGTGTACTCACAAAAGAGGTAGTAGAAATATACAGTGCTTGACAATGAGTAAACCACCTGATCGGTGGACCCATTTCGCTGGAATTTAAAGTTCAGGATTGGTAGGTTTACGGGAGGTTTCTATAATTTGCTACCTGGTACGGTCAGCGTTGCTGACCCTAAATAGGTAATTTGTGTTGCATTTGTGAAGTGCAAAACTTAAAGGGAAAGAAACTGCTGCACCACTTGAAGATCGAAAGTAAAGAATTCACTACTATTTTACTGACTCTTTCATCCCTAATTTAAATAAGACTCTTTTACGCCACTCATCCGCTTGGAAGTTTATTGGTTTGTTGTCGGAATATTTGGAGCTTTTCTAGAATTAAACTTCTCGTATAATTCGCCTTATACTGTAAAGCTAAGATTACACGACGCGTGCAATGCACAAATTATTCTTTACGAAAATTCGTTCAAAATGTGGCCAAAAACAAATTTTTCGTTATAACATACATATTACACGATGCGATTAACTTCTCCAATTTTGATGCAATTCGAGGTGAATACAATTTGAGCAAATTTTTATTCGAGCATATTCGTACATATATTACATTGCTTGGACAAATTTACATTGCTTGAAATAATTTATATTTGTTTTTAAAATAAATGCATTTAAAAATTTATTACATTAAAAATGAAACCACCAACGTATCTTTCTTAAACAAATTTATGTCCATGAAACTGGACACATCTATCGTGCTTTTCAGTTCAGCTTGATTTCTCACTGAGGTTGCTGATGGACGTCATTTTAAATGAAGATTCGGCAGCGGTGATGAAGGACATGGCATTGTAGTAGCGAACATCAGAATCTGTGTAGCAGCTTGTCCGGACTTTCCCTTTTTTCCTTGGCTGCAAACATTGCGGTAAGCCGACCTCAAGCATTGCCATTTTTTGCTACAGTCGGTCGACGTGAATCGGCCTTCGAATACTCCTGCAATGCCTGGCTGGCTAACTCGGCGATTGCGGTCTTTGCTTTTCCGCTTGCGTTATGAGCGTTTCTATATCGCCATGGTCCCACTTTTTATCCACTTTTCCTCCATTCGGACGATTCAGTTCAAACAAATTTTCAGTTTGGAACAAAATTTGTTGACATATTTTTGAACAAATAAAAATTTTAATTCATACAAATTATGTGTGCACAAACTTTTGAAAAATTTGTGGAGTGGAACAGGAATTGTTTGGTGATTACACGATATGTGTATTGCTCGAATGTTTGTTTGTGGCAAATGCAATGAAAATTGAATTGAAAATTTGAATAAGTTTGTGCACATTTGTCAATATTATACGATAAACGAATGAAATTTGTGAAATTGGACGCAAAGTTCGAGCATTGCACGCCTCGTGTAATCGTACCTCAATACAATGTCCAGGTCCACAATTTCGGAAAAGTTTAATTTTGTTAGGTACAATTAGTTAGACAAAATTTTAGAACCTTTTGGTTTTGCGCTTTCTTCCGATATATCAGAAGCATCCTTGGTTCTTCTCGGATAATTGTTGATGAGAAATTGAGTAACGGTGTGCGCTAAGAGGAATTTCCTTGAACGACCCACCGTATGTTCAAGAAACTCCTATCTTCGTACATTTTCTTTCTGATGCTGCATTTGAAATTTGTCCACACCTCAAAGAACATAAATTTCATGGACACCATAATATAGTATGATAACCAGAATAAGACCCAATATATATATATATGTTTATTATCGTTAATTTTTTTTTTACAGATCAATAATTTGCCGCCTCAACTTTTCTATTGTCAAAGTTTACGCATTTTGATAGTCAACAACAATAGTTTAGAATCTATACCAAACGCTATTGGATCCTTGCGACAATTACAACATTTGAATTTAGGGCATAACTGTGAGTACATACACACTATTGCAGCGTAAATATTTCTGTAGCGAAAAGCAATAACCACTTAAGTCGACTTAAGCATGCATTGAGTTAGACTGTTAACATGTTTTTTATAACTCACGTGGAAGAAATTTTATACATTTTTTTTGGATAACTCATAGGGTTCCCAGACGTACTCTTTTAAAGAGTACAGTACTCTTTTTTAGGCCCTCCTCTTTTTTACTCTCATTTTTTCCCGAAAGTACTATTAAGTACTTTTTTTCTTATTTATGGGACTTTATCATATAACAGCTGAATGTATCGGCTCAGTAAGGTACCCATTTTATTATTCGTCGGAATTAAAATAAAAACCTTCAAATATTAGGTTTGTTAGTTGAAGCATACCACTCTTTTAGCCGAATTATTAAAAATAATTTTGAATGTCTTTATAGAAAACAATCCAAATATGTATTTAAATTTTTCAATATCTTGAGGAGGGATCAGAACATTAGCACCCAGGGTCTAAAATTTTGTGTTATACTTATTATCCTCTAAATTTGTATGTCACATAGACTCTTTAAATCTTAAAGAGTCTATGTCTTTAAATTTAAAATCATTAACTCCTTAAGAAACCTAAGTAGTAAATTTTAATTTTGAATCGGCATATATGTGGGCACTGTGTAAGTTTTACAAAATTTTAAATAAATTTTTTTAGTATTTAAGATTACAAAAGAAAAACTTTGTGCTTAAATCATTGTATTTTGTTACTTACATAAATTCTAAAAACAGGTTTTTATACCCCCACACTCACTGTGGCAGGGTATACTAACTTTGACACAACTTTTGTTACGCCCATAAGGAGGCGTGTCCGGTATGGAAAAGTATTTATATTCTTGATCAGCATCACCGCCGGAGTCAATTTAGCCATGTCCGTCTGTCTGTCCGCACGATATCGACACTATTTGCATTTTGAAACACATTATTGCAAATATCTCCGGTTTCGATTGTCCAATTACAAAAAGTTTATTACAACACTTTCCAACTAGATTTTCGGTTGGACAACAATTATGAAAATGTCGACAATTTTTATAACCCTTATATTAACTATATATATATCTGCGGCGAGCTTTTTCATACACTTCCACATGAGCTAGAGAGCTGAAATTTGGAACACCGGTGAACTCCGGTGACAATGCATTCTATTAAATTGTGGGGTCCATCAGAGGCGTAGGGGCCTTGGGGGGACTCAAACCTTTGTTTTAAACATGGCATAACTTCCAATTCCTTCAAGCTACATTGATGAAATTTGGTAGGTGAGTTCTTATTGACAAAATTAAATTTTGTACCGTTTGAAAAGGGGGATGTGGGGGCAAAGTTTTTGGCGACTTCAAAATCTGCAATGATATTAGGAATAAAGTAGCCAAAACCCCTTAATTTTAAATCAAAATTGCTGAAATTAATTTAAAGGAAATTTTTTTTCAGCTTTTTAGTTGGTTAAAGGGCTATATTTTAAAAAACTTGTTTTTTACTCTTTTTTTTATTCAAAACTTAAAAAATAAATTCTGCTGTTATCGTTAATTTTAAATAGAACTAAATTCTTTCATCCCAGTCTCTTTCTTAGATGTTGAAAGCCTCTTTCTTAGATGTTACAAGCATTTGAGTGAAAAACCTTAAATGAATTTTTTTTCTCTTTTTCACGACTTTTTCAGTTTTATTGAAAATTATAGGTACTAAAAATTACGTAAGTTACATTTATCATTCTTTTGTGTATATTATCAGTTTCAGGAGTGAGAAATCCATAATAGTGCCCAACATCATTTCGTTCCAATATCCTTAGGTGCGACACAAAACTAACAGTACTCATCATCATTTGTACAATTGCCATTCTGTGGATTTTTTTCGAGTTTTGATCATAACAATCAAAATCACCTTCGTGGTCGGATTCCTTCAATTCTAAAATTTGAATTTAGAGTTCAAATAAAAATGCAACTCTGTTTGTTCATAGAAATTATACATAAATCATCAAATTCAAATTGTGTCAAAATACTAAATCTTTTATAAGATAAACCTTTATAAGAGTTTTATTGCATTTATTTTTGTTTAGCCGTCTACTGAATAAAGACTGATAAAAACTATAATAATAAGTATAGCTACTTGCATTAACCCTTAAAGTCCTAAGACCGTCTAAAGAAGGTCATCACTAAAATGCAATTCTATTCAAACTCAATACTTTTCACGCTCTAAGCGTTAGACTTTATTTATCGGATTGAATTTACCTATCGAATGGTGTCGGTTTCAACGCGATCCGGTGACAGTTTTGAAAGCTACAGCAACTTCTGTCAAAAATTTTGTAAAAACAGGCGCGAATTACTAAAAATTTTCGTGTAAATTCAAATTAAAAAAAAAATACTTCGCAACTGCTCAATCGACTCCGGAATTTTTTTGGTAAGTTGTTTGAAGGTGTTAAAATTTTGTTGGTAGTTTGATTTGTCAATCAAAATTGTGGTTCAAATCGAGTTTTTTGGACTTAGAGGAAAAAAAATGTACACTGGAGCAAGAAATGATAACATCTTTTTGCCTGATAAACCAAACATTGGAGTAACAGGAAATGTTGTAATCAAATAAAATATATGTTTTCAAAATAGTTAAAAGTGTTAGTATTTACCTGTATTGATCAATGTACTAAGCATTTACTTTGGAAAAAAAAACGGTTTTTTATACTATAATAAGTATAGTAAGTATAGCCCGCGACTTCGCGCATTCTTCGGGCATTCTCTGCCACTCCCAGATGGGGAAATGGGAGGGGGTAATTTCACTCAATATGTGTGTGAAATTTCAGCTCTCAAAATTCACTGGTTGCTTCAGGAGAGCCTTTTGGAAAAATCCCAAATCTTGCTCAAAATGGTCTCACGGAATATATATGTGCAATTGCCGCTCTCAAAGTCCACTGGCTGCTTCAGGAGAGCTAACTTTCCACAATCCTTACGCTCACTTTTCGAATTGGCCCAAATCCCAAATCTCGCTTTGGAATCTCTAGCCATATGGTCTCACACAATATTTATGCGCAATTGCAGCTTTTTCAAAAATTCTCAAAATTCAGGGGAATTTTTTATCACAAATCTTCCTTTAGTAAAATAGTCTTTATTTTGACCAACCCAACTTGTTGCATTCCAGAAAAAAATTGTTTAGCCCCCAGGAAAAAGTTGAAAAAGTAGCTAAATTTCAACTGGACATTTTGCGGTACACTGAAAGAAAAATTTAGTGCATTGGTTTTTGAAATAGAGCTTGCAACAAATTTGTTTAATTTTAAAACGCGTGCGTTAAAAACAAATTTAAAAACACAGTCATTAAATTTTTAAACATTGCGCAAATTTTAAAACAATTTCATTCAATTTAAAAATTTTTGTTTAATTTTATTATTTGTTAATTTGTAATTCAAAAAGCCATCTAGTGCCGAAATTATTTACATAGTTAAATATACGATTAAGAACTTATGGACTAAAAGTATAAAAAAGTATATATATTTTAAACCAGGGTGGGAAAAGTTACTGGGTTCTACAATATCGCTACACCAAAGGCAAATAAACTTTTCATTTTTTTTTGTACTTTTCCTTCTTTTGTAAAATACGAGCGATTCAGCGTATTTAATAGTTTTGATCGCGGACAAAACAAAACGAATTTTTTTTTTCGTTTCGTGCATTCTGCCGGGCTTGATTTTTTTTTTTGGAAAATTTCGTGATATTTGTTATTTAGAGCCTTATTCTAGCAATAAGAAACAATGACAATCAATGACAAGTCATGTCACCTTCCATTTAGTTTATACCAATTTTCGTTGTCACTTTTGTTGGTAGAATAAGACTATTAGTGATGTTCTGAAGCGCATGTATTTCTCCAATTATTTTTATTGGGAGCCCAAGTTTAGCATTTTGAAATAATGAATTGTATGAAAAGTGCCACGCCCGCTGTCCAATTCCGACCATATGTAACATTGAACTTAGAATTGAAAGCATAAAATCATGTCCCGTTGAAAAATGTTCATCGGCAGCCGAAGTTTAACATTTTTAAAAAATTGTATGGGAAGTGCCACGCCCCGCTGTCCAATTCCAATATGTTGCATTGAAGGCATAGAACCATTTCCTGTTGAAGAATATTCAATGGGAGCCCAATAATGGCACTTTGAAGTATTGAATTGTATGGGCGGTGCCACGCCCATTTGTCAAATTGCGCCGATATGTTGCATTTAGCTTAGAGATGAAACCATGAAACCATTTGCCAAATTTTGTTGGAAAACATTAAATGAGAGGCCAGTTGCAGCAATTTGAAATATTGGTTTGTATGGGTGGTGCCATACCCCTTTGTGCAATTACGTCGATGTGTTGCATTTAGCTTAGAGTTGAAACCATGAAGCCATTTGCCAAATTTCGTTGGAAAACGTTGTGTGGGAGCGCTATTACAGCATTTTCAAATATTGACTTGTATGGGTGGTGCCACGCTCCATTGTCTATTCCCGGCCATTTGCAGCCCAGATTATGGCTAGGATATTATAGTATGTTCATGGCAAATTTCATTTTCTTGTGATCAAAAACGTCTGAGATATAGCAGTTTTTACTAACTTGTGGGCGGTAAAAGTGGGCGTGTCAAATCCTATCATATGTCACGACTCACGACCCCTACAACACATATATAAATTATGGTGAGAATCGGTGCTGTAGTTTTCGCGTCTACTGGTGACAAACATACACGTCTCTTTTATATATTGATTATGATTATGAATATGATGCACTTCCACATGAGCTAGAGAGCTGAAATTTGGGACACTGCTAGAACTCTGGTGACAATGCATTCTATTAAATTTTGGGGTCCATCAGAGGCGTAGGGGCAGTAACACTCACCGCCGAACCCGAACCAATTCCTATTTTAAAGTCGATGGTCAATGTTGGCGCCGCGGTGCAGCGAATGACCGTGAGATATTTCCGTTATTTTTGTGAGCAAGTAGGAGGTACTGCGGCGCGACCTGATCTAGGTGATCATGTCGCGTGCGTGCGTAGACGACCTGTTTGCATGTAGAACAGACTAGTGGGCTCCAATTTTCTTGCTGCCGCAATGTGCGCCATAGTTTCAAATTGTAACTGTTTTTTTTAGTTATTAACGAATAGAAAGTTGTGTAAATTAATAAATAAGCACAAAGGAAAAAGTTGCTAAAGGTAGATTTTTGTAGATTGAACTTCCACTATTGATACATAACGGGTTCGAAAGGTATTCATTAGACCTTTCCAATGATACTAATATCGATAATATAAAATGTGACTGTTGGTTCAATTATTGAACGCAACACGCAGTTTTGTACATTACCACATTATCATAGTTTGAAATAGATTTGTCAGCATGTGCTGCCGTCGAGCTCTCGCATCCCACCCCGACATAACTACAACACACAAACAGAAAGTAAAGCAGGACAAAAAACAAAACAAGGCAGTGCGACGCACATTGTAGCTAACACAGGTGTACACCAGTGAACGGCATGAACTTTTCTAGTTTTGAGCCACACTATCAAAAAATGAATGAGAATGTGCCTTACGCATACATACCGAAAAGGCAAGCAAGCACTAGGCTCATCAACGCGAATGCTTCCGAAGTTCACTCTCACCAGAAACATATATTCATAATATTCACCAAAGGCAGTGAATATACACCAAAGGCAATGAATATTCATTGCCTTTTTGATGTTTCATTACCTTTGAATGAAAGCAACGAACTCAAGAGAATTATTCGTTGTTCGTCGCACGTTGCTCGTTGCTTCAAGAAAGATTTTCACTCAGTGTTGCATTGGAGATTTGATGAATAAAACTTTAAGGTTCGGTTTCATAGTCGTCAATTAAATGGCATTTCCCATTTAAATTGTGCTTAAATGTCAAATCGAGTTTCACAGTTCGCATCTAAATGTACTTTAACAGGCCGCGGTTGGACTACAGAGCCCCCAGGCATAGAATACTTCACATACTTCAAGGCTACACACCTGATGCGTCAAAAATGGTTATACACTAAGATTCCACCGCCTTCGTGTGAACAGTGACTTTGTCGTGACGTCACTGAAGACTTCTTGTTTTTTGTTTACTTTTTTCTGCCAGAAAGAAACGGATTACGAAAATTTAAAAACGAATGACCTCAGTTTAATTATCAAATATTTATATTTTTGTTAATTTGATTACACAATAGCGACAATATGATTTTTAATAACAACTGCAAAAATCATGAAGGCGGACTCTTGTAATTTTATACTGCAATACTACGCAGTAATGCATTTGCATCACTTCTCGGCAGTGATGCCATGGACTTCGCTCGGAATTTCCCACAAAATAAAACCTTTTTTCCCTCAACGGACAACAAAAAATACCCACTAAAATTATCATACACTAAATTATCATACACTAAACTTTTTTAATTAAGCATTTTATGACTGAATTTTTGTATGATAAAAAAGTTGTAATTTGTTTGTATATTATTCCAAATATTGGTTACTTAAAGTGTCATTCATCAAATCTCCAATGCAACACTGAGTGAAAATCTTTCTTGAAGCAACGAGCAACGTGCGACGAACAACGAATAATTCTCTCGAGTTCGTTGCTTTCGTTCAAAGGCAATGAGACATCAAAAAGGCAATGAATATTCACTGCCTTTGGTGTATATTCACTGCCTTTGATGAATATGCACTTGGCTCGTTGCCTTTGTGTGCTGTGCGCGAATGTCTGTTCAGATTCAAAGTTGTGAATGGGGATGTGTCTGAACTTGAAGAAAGGCAATGAATTTTTACTGTGGTTCATGAAACAGTGTCTTTCAGTGAGGATCTCTGGTGTACACGAATATTTTTAAGGGTATACTGTCGCGCTTACAACAAACAACGCATCTGTTTTTTTTGCATAGTCAAACATTTTTAATTCCTATAATGCATTTTTAATTATTTATTGCAGAAAAAATAAATATTCATAATCATAATCAATAATTGGAGAAATACATGCGCTTCAGAACATCACTAATAGTCTTATTCTACCAACAAAAGTGACAACGAAAATTAGTATAAACTAAATAGAAGGTGACAAGCCTTGTCATTGATTTGTCATTGTTTCTTATTGCTAGAATAAGGCTCTAAATTACAAATATCACGAAATTTTCCAAAAAAAATCTAAGCAGAATGCACAAAACGAAATAAAATTTTCGTTTTGTTTTGTCCGTGATCAAAAATGTGGAATGCAAAAGTAAAGTTTACATTTTTGAAAACGAACGAAATTAATTGCCCCGCTGAATTGCTCGTATGTGTATTTTACGAAATAAAGAAAAGCGCAAAGAACAAATCGGCAAAAAAAATTTAAAAGTGTAAATCCGCCGCGATTGCACGATTCATAGAAAATGAAAAGTTCAGTAAAGTTTGTTTTCCAACTCTGTTTTAAACCCACCAAGCTAAGCTAACCCAATTATCAGGACAAAAAATGTAAATTAAAAAAAGAATTTTTGAAATTGAACGAGTTTGTTTTATAATTAGAGTACGTGCTTTGGAATTGAACAAATCTGTACAAAGCTCTACTTTAAAAACAAAATCGTTCAATTTTAAAACATTTTCATCTCAGTATAGGATTAAGGTATTCTTATACTCATTCGAACGAGCTCCTGGAGACCTTTTTATATGTAAAGGAACCAAACTTACCCAATCGATCAGTTACTAAATGTTTGAACCCAAATAATGTATTTTTCAATTTGCTTTTTAAAACATAGTTTTTTCTGCAGTACATTTATGTTTTCATTTTTAAAACAGATGCTTTCAATTTCAATCGTCTTGCTCTATCTTTAGTCAGTATTATCATACTGTGGTTCTTTTCTATTTCAAAAAATCAAAGCATAGTTAGTTTTAGGTCGCTTTTTTTTTTAAATCGAAGTATGCTTTTACTACAAAAAATGTATATATAATACATTTAGACTCTGTTAAATAATGTTAACAGTAGACCAACCTGTTGAGCGTTTAGCGCGCCAAACTCCGTAGGCGTGGGTTCGAATCCCGGTTTCGAATTTGAGAAAATAAAAAGTTAACTTAATATAAACAAATAAAATAGTAGCAAACAAAAAAAAAAAAATAATTTTGAAAAAAATGTTTTAAAATTGAACATTTGCGTTTTAAAATTTGTTTTTAGCATACGTGTTTTAAAATTGAACAAATCTTTTTTTAGACATTTTCCTCTCAGTGTTTATATTGGATGTTCATGAAAATCACTGTATAATACAAGTTGTTGGTAGTTTTTGTCTTTAGTTGCATGACAAAGTCTTATATCAAACGATTTTCTTCAATTAAAACGGATATATTTTATGAACACAAAATATTGCAGAAATTCCGATCACGTCCCGGGATCCCGGAATTGCAAAAAAATCCCGAAATCCCAGGATTGCTAAAACCTTTCGGGATTGAATTCCCTAAACTCCAGTCAATATTACACTTTTATTAAATATAGTTTTGTTGAAAGAAAATGTGGTCTGTAAATGAAGGATACACGCTTTCAATTGCCAATTCGTTAATTTGTCCAGTTAAATCAATGTCTTATGCACCTATTTCAATAGTTAAACTAATTAAAAATTATCTGTGGAATGACGGTTTTAGCAAACCCTTCTGTAGCCCGAAATGAGGAAATGTGGAGTTTACTTTTACTTTGACCCTTCATATGTACTTGTATGTCCGATTGTTTTGATAAAAAAAACTTGTTTGTTTTTTTGGGGGTTTTTATAACCTTTATATTAACTTGCTTTGGCTTGACTATATATATATATATATATCCTCAAATCTGCGGCGAGCTTTTTCAGTCACTTCCACATGAGCTAGAGAGCTGAAATTTGGAACATTGATAGAACTCCGGTGACAATGCATTTTATTGGGGTCCATCAGAGGCGTGGGGGGACTCAAACCCCTTTTTTAAACATGGCATAACTTACAATTCCTTCAAGCCACAATGAGATGGTAAATTTGTATGCAAATTTCATACAAATCATACAAAATTTCAAAAATTTTCAAAATTCAGCAAACTTTTGTATCACTTAACTTTCTTTTGCAAAGTAGTATGTTTTTGATAGAAGAAAAATTGTATACCCGCATCAAAAAAGTTTAAGAATAGGTCAATTTTTGGATCCACCTGTTTCAATATTAACTACCTTTTTGATGAATTAATATTGTAAAGTGCCCAATTTTTTTAATCGGGCCTTCGAGCTACAATGATCAAATTTGGTAGGTGGGTTCTTATTGACAAAATAAAATGTTACACCCTTTGATGGGGGTGTGGGGATAAAGGGGAGAGGGATGGAGCCTTTTTAAAGTTCGGGATGGACTAACGTTCGTATTTTTTAAGCTACAGGACTAAAATTTTGTACGTAGGTTCGCATTCTGGAAAAAAAATAAAAAAAAGGGGGAAAAAAAGGCGGAGGGAATTTTTTTTAAAAAGGGTAAATAAAACAAGTGAGTAAGTTTCAGTCGGGCAAGCCGACTTATATATACCCTATACCTACTGGGCCATATTGGATCCGCCATCTTGAATTTTGAAAATGCGACATCAAAATTTCATATTGTTTTGATGAAATCTTAAAATTACGGTAAAAACACGATTTCCACTTATATGGAAGGTGGCAGTCGACCGATTCCGCCCATTTGCAATACCAACTCCTTCTACGGCCTAAAAAGGATAAATCCAAAAGTTGGTAGCTTTCTTCTAGCTCCTGCAATCGTGTTTACAAGAAAAGAGGATGGACAGACGGATAGGGCTAAATCAACTTAGGCGGTGACGCTGATCAAGAAACTTTTCCATACTGGACACGTCTCCTTCTTGGTGTTACAAACATCAGACCAAAGTGAGGTGTAGGGTATAAAAATTCGCACTACGCAGAAAAAATCAACCCACAACTGTCGTTGAGTTTTTTACAGTACGTATTGAAAACTCATAGTTAGGGAATTCAGGCCATGCTCTATTAGTGCAATCACGAGCACGGTTACCGTTAAACGTTTTGAAATAGGAACAGAAAAAAACAATATGTTTCATTAAAAAGAAATGCTTAAACCTAAAAATTGTGATGAAAAATAATTTACAAACAAAAGCAATTAATTTGCATATCTATCGATTCGAACGAACCTGGCACAACTTGGAAAATTGTAATTTTTTTTTCGCAGAAATGGTAAAGTTTACATAATACTATTTCGATATTACGTACAGGGTGATTTTGTAAATTTGTTTCTGAATGTTTCAAACCAATGTTAATTAGTATACATTTTTTCATAAAATCAAATCGAACAAAATTCCTAAATGTTTTAAATTAGGGTAATTTTGAAAAAGTTTTATTACAGCGGCAAAGCAATCGAATAAGTGTCAAATTGACAGTTTAGTCGCATAATGGTTATGCTTGTTTGGCAACTACTTTTGCATGTATTTTATTATTTCGATGGTCATACGTTGACAAATCGTAACTAACATTTTTTGACGTATATAACTCAAAGAAAATAATCCTGTTACGAGGTATCAACGTATGACCATCGATATTTCATCACATTCTTATTTGTAAACATCTAAAAATTGCTTTATTTACCGTGAAATTATGTATATTGATACATATGATATTTTTGCTATCTAAAATGCATATTGATACATGATACATATCAGCTGATGGTTATCTTCGAACCCTGCTCACTCTTGAGTTATAAATAAAAGAGTTATAAATCACTGAGCCATGAGTGAGGATTTTCGAACCATGAAATAAAATTTTATGAAGAGTTTTCTGAAACATTTTCAGAACAACCCCTTAAATATTTTTATACAAAATGGAATATTTTACGACTTAAAATTTTTGCTTTTCACCACAGATTTATCAGAAAATATTTTCATTAATAATATGTAACTTCCTTTGTTTAGAAAACATAACGACTGATATTGTGATGATCAATCAATATTTTAAAATTCTTCAAAAATGTATTAGCGGCTCACTTAAATTTCAGATTGTTAAAAATTAATCTTGTTTAGAAAGAACCATGTTTGAACCGTGCAACAAAAAGAAAGGTTATCAAATAAATGGAAATACGTGTTTCATTTTGCTCCGGTTTATTTACATTTCGTTCCGGTTCTACTCTAGTCATAATTTCCAACCAAATAAAAAATATTATGACCTGTATATAGGGTTACCAGACGTACTCTTTTAAAGAGTACAGTACTCTTTTTTAGGCCCTCCTCTGTTTTACTGTCACTTTTTTCCCGAAAGTACTATTAAGTAGAGACCGACCGAAATTCGGTTTCGGTTTTTCGGCCAAAAAAGCTGTTTCGGCCGTGTTTCGGATTCGGCCGAAAAATAAAATATCGCTTTCGGCCAAATTTTGTTTTCGGCCGAAATTTCTATATTTCCGCCGAAAATTTCGGTTTCATAAAAAAATGTAACAAATAAATAACAAAGATTCACTGATCGACAAAACTGAACTTTTTGTGTGTTAAATATACTTGATAGACAAATTCTTATGTATTTTGCACGCTGGATACGAAAATAATAATAATGAAATTTATACAGCACAAAAAATATTTTCAGATTTAGCGTATCAAAATACATAAGGAACAACCAAGTGGATAAAAGCGGTATGTAAACACAAATTTAAGCATTGATCATAGTTTCGAAGAATCAGAAGCGACAAAGAAGACATGTCCTATCGGAGTAGATCTAATACTCTCGCAATGATTTATAAATTTCTACTCCTCTACTTCGGTAGCAGATTTTTCTACTTTCCTCAAAATATTCTTTCTACAAATCTGCTTCCCCGACAGAAATTTCTACTACTCTCGTAGAGTTTCTAGTACTCTACGCATAAATCCATATCTATTCCCCTCTCTTGAAATCTACTACCCTGAAAGTAATTTCTACTACTCTTGATTTCCACGCATTTGATAGTTTGCTTCTAAATTCGTCTAATTCATGATCTGAACTTAAAATGATCGGCCCATATTCATAGTCAAATTAAGCTCCAACTTAACTTTAGTAATCTACTAAGTTGACAGATAATACACTGAACTGGCAGCTACTAAGCTGGTTCTAAAGTTTAGCAGCTACTAAATTTGACTATGAATATGCGCCATCGATTTCAGCCTACTGATAAGCTTTATTATGTACCACTTTATTACATTAAAACTCACAATTGTTTCTTTTATTTTTTCAGTTTCGGCCGAAATTAAAAAAAATGAAAATTCGGCCATTTCGGTTTCGGCCGAAAAAAAAAATAAACAATTTCGGCCATTTCGGTTTCGGCCGAAATTAAAAAAAGCGATTTCGGTCGGTCTCTACTATTAAGTACTCTTTTTCTTATTTCTGGGACTTTATCACATAACAGCTGAATGTATCGGTTCAGTGAGGTTACCAATTTGTATTATTCGTAAGAATTCAAATAAAAACCTTTAAATATTAGGTTTGTTAGTTTGAAGCACATTGCATTCAAAAAGTTACCAAAATTCTTAAATGCTAGGATTTAAAGAAAAAATCGTCTGAATGTCTTTATCGAAAACAATCCAAATATATATCTAAATATTTCTATTTCTTGAGGAAGGATCGGAACATTAGCACCCAGGGTCTATTTTGTGTTATACTTATTATCCGCTTATTTTGTGTGTCACTTAGACCCTTTGGAGTTTTATTAACGCCTAAAGAAACCTAAGTAGTAAATTTTAAATTTTGTAAAGTTTTACAAAATAATATTTAAGATTACAGAAAAATCTTTGTGCTTAAATCATTGTATTTTGTTACTTATATGCTAAAAACATCAGTCTTGCTAAGGCAATTGCCGCGTAAAGATCACTTTTGCTTTCTCTTCAGTAAACGGTTAACGGGTTTGATACTTGTAATCTTACGCACTTCTCGCTCGCATATATATTTTTTATTCTTTCTTTACATTTTTCGAGGACGTTAAACAAACTTATACACATTAGTGGTGAATTGTAAACTATGAATTTGACTGAAAGAGGTCGAAAATAAATGGGGTTGACCCCCCTGACCGAAATAGGTTTAAAGACCTAGATCCCGATAATTTTCCTGCCCTTCAGAAGAGTAATAAACCGAATAAACAACAACGATCTGATGAAATTTTCCAAATTCCGGTAACATTTCATAATGACGACCACATACCCCGATATTTAGTTATATCAGCTAAAGAAAATGTACCTTCCATTGGATCCTACAATGTTTTTCGAATTGAGAAGGGGCTAAAACACATTTCTCGGGAGTACATAGATGAAACAGAGTTAAAATCTGGCGATCTTCTTTTAAAAACGCTTAATCTCAAAGCTGCCGAAAAATTTTTAAAAGCTTCATATGTTGATACTGTACGAGTAAATATATTGTCACACAAGACTTTAAACTCAACTCAAGGAAGATTTTTTTCCATTAACATTGTGGACATTCCTGAAGAGGAATTGCTTTTATCTTTGAAAGATTAAAAAGTTATTGATATAAAACAAATAATGAAAAAAGATGACAATAAGATTGTAGCCACTGGTGCAGCTATTGTTACTTTTGACATGATTCGTCGGCCTGAACACCTTAAACTGTGCTGGCAGAGAGTACCAGTCTCTGAATTCATTCCTAATCCAATGCGCTGCTCTAATTACCAAAAACTAGGGCATACTAAGAAATGGTGTCGCAATACAGAAGCTTGTAGAGAATGTGCTAACCCTCCAAGTCATCAAATATGCACTCGAAAATTCTGCGTTAACTGTAACAACGAAACCCACCCGTCATATGATCCCTCGTGTACAACATTCCTCAAGCACAAAGCAGTTAACAAAATTAAAAATGATCGTCGATGTCCAGCTAGAGAAGCGTGGAGAATATTCAATGATAACACAACACTACATACTATTACCCCCTACAACAAAAAAACTCAATCACACCTACTATTGCCCAGGTCTTGAAAAAAACATCCAATACCGAATCAAATACAAATGCTCCCAATCAGCAACAACAGCAACAAGAATCACCCGAAAAAACGGATTCTCATGGCAATCGGGTCTTCGAACCGGAATCCACCCGGACACTTTATGTCCGGCCAAGGATTGCCAAAATCAGCTATATCAAGCAAACAAGTATGTATGTATGTATGTTTTTTCGTTTTCGGAGCAGTCACTGCCGGCCTACCTGCTCCGCATCCTATTACTTCGCGCCGGAATTGAGCAAAATCCAGGTCCTATTTGGATATGCTCGGTTTGTCAAAATCGCATCCATCGCAATGTCACCTCTGTGAGATGCAATAATTGCTCGAATTGGTGCCATTTTAGAGAATGCTCGGGTCTCACATCTACTCAAGCCTGGGACATCAACTTTGTGGCCCCATGTTGCCGCCTAATATCACAAAATGCTCAACAGCACTCAACACCTTCACAACCTGTTGCAACCAACACACCGACCCCTAGCTACCGTGTTCTACCGGTGGCCATGCAGCCGTTGCCTTCTCCGCCACGCCATCCTATCTCGAGACCTGTTTGGCACTGCTCTGTATGTCAGAACAGAATCACGCACAGATGTATATCGGTCAGATGCAACATTTGCCAGAACTGGTGCCGTCTTGCGAGATGCTCCACCCTCAACTCTCACCGTGAATGGTCGTCAAATTTTATCGCCCCATGCTGCAATCTATCCTTGCTCTCACACTAAACTCTACGTCCCTGAACGGAAATTCCAGCCTCGCATCCGTGTCTCAACATGAAATTTCACCAAACCTACGCTTAAGTCAATGACTTTCTACGCACCTTCTACGTCGGCGTACGCAACGTAGCAATTCAGCCACCTTCGCTAAAAATCCTGCAGCTGAACTGTAATGGCTTGATGAATTAGCTACAAGAGATTCTCAGTTTCATGAATCAGCATAGTATTTTCATCGCGGCACTGCAAGAGGCTAAGCTCAGCGAAAATTCCACCATTCCAAACACCGGGGATTTTCACATCATCAGGAAAGACAGAAACAGAAATCACGGAGGAGGATTGGCCTTCATTCTTCATAGATCGATTTCATACTCCCTGGCCTCACTACCCAATCAAGCCAGAGCCAGATCAGTTCCTTGAACAACAGAGCATCACTATCATAGTAGAGAGCATCGAATTGCAACTCGTGAACCTTTATATCCCACCTAATGGTTCATGCGCTTCAGGTTATCACCCTTCACTTGATCATCTGCTCTCGGGTGACAATAAAATCCTGCTTGGCGACATGAATGCTCATCACTCTTCTTGGTACTCCGGCCACTCATCAGATCTCCGTGGTACTCAACTCGCTGACCAAATTAAAGACTCAGATTTTGGAATAATAAATGAAGATGCCCCCACAAGGGTGTTTGGCACTCATTCAACAGCACCTGATCTAACTATCGCCTGCTCCTCGCTTCTTTCCATCACCTGGTCAACACAAGTCACTTTTGGGTCAGATCACCTACCCATCGTAGTCTCGATGGAAGGGACAGACATTTATCGCTCTGCTGACAGAAAGACCTACCGCAAAGAAAATAGCGAATGCTTTCTGTCGCCAATTTGTGGAACATCCAACACAGATGCCCAAAGCAAAAAGAGCAACGAGGTGTAGTAATAAGTTATCATTCACACCCTATACATACATATATTAGTTAATAAGTTACCACATATATATTAATAAGTTATTATTTACACACTTCAAATATATTAGTTAATAAGTTATCATTCACACCCTGTATTTATACTAGTTAATAAGTTATCCTACACACTCTGTATATAGTTAGTTTTATAAGCTGATGTCTGCACAATGTAAGCATGTCGCTGGATCTGCAGCAGAATAGGAAAGGGCGAACTGAAAACGAAGAAGCGTTGTCAGCGACACAATAAAATAGACACCGAGAAAGTAAAGACGTGTTTTCTTGGCAATCCTTGACTATAGAGGAGAATTTGCAAGAAGCTGAAGTGGTTAGAACCATCTATCACCTTCACAACGAGCCAGGTGTCTTTGGCCATTAAATCAGAAAAACCATCAAAAGCAGTTGGCCCAGATGGTCTTTCTATGCCCATGCTCAAACACCTGGATGACCGAGGAGTAGAATATTTGACAGAAATCTTCAACGCGTCACTGAACTCCAAGAAAATTCCTGATAGGTGGGGAGAATCATTCCTCTTTTGAAGCCTGCAAACTAGCTGACAAAGGTAGTTCTTACCGCCCTATCACCATCCTGTCTCCAGTAATTAAAATTCTGGAAGCCCTAATCCTACCTGAGATGAATGAGGCATTTGATCTTGCAAACCACTAGCATGGTTTTCGGAAAGGTAGAAGCACCACAACGGCCCTGAATGAAGTGGTGTGTAAAATTTCAGATGGCCTAAACCAGGAAAAACCTTGCAAACGAACGATCCTCGTCGCACTCGACCTAAACAAAGCGTTCGAAACGGTTGACCACAGCATCCTGCTCGCAGACATTCTAAACTCACGTCTCCCTAAGGAATTAAAGAGGTGGCTGGACTTATACCTATGTGGCAGACAAGCGTACGTGGAGTTTAGAGAAACGAAGTCTAAATCCAGGAAAATTAAGCAGGGTGTGCCTCAAGGCGGAGTACTCTCTCCCCTTCTCTTTAATTTCTACCTGGCTTTACTTCCAGCTCCACCACCTGGTATTGAATTAATTTCATATGCGGATGATTGCTCCATATTGGCCACTGGCACAAACATTTTGGAGATGACAGAAACATTAAATTCCTACCTGGAGGTAGTTGCAAACTTTTTCAGCGCAAGGAATTTCACTCTCTCTCCCACCAAGTCGACCAGCACGCTCTTTACCACCTGGACGCAGGAAGTGGACACTGTCCTAAACATCGTCGTAGATGGAAGAATCATCCCCACCGTAAAGAAGCCAAAAATCCTTGGAGTCACGCTGGATAGCCTCTTGACGTTCTCCACTCACGCTACCGACATAAGAGATCGCCTAAGAAGTCGCAATAACGCATTAAAAGCCCTTGCAGGCACGAATTGGGGCAAATACCAAGAAACTCTGCTCACTACATATAAGGCAGTCAACAGATCCCTTATCAACTACGCAGCGCCATTGCTCAACACAATGGCATCACCTGCAAACAGCGCAAAACAGTGCCCTCATAATCGTCACGGGCTGCCACCTCATGGCACATGAACACCATCTACACGAGGAGTCTAAATCCCTGATGGTAAAGGAGCACATTATGCTCCTCACGGACCAATTTCTACTTTCCTGCCACCTACCGGATCATGCAAACAATCACCTATTGCACCGGACTTGCCCCCCACGAAACATTCGCAAAATCATAACCGACTATTTGCCGGAAGTCGCCCCTTTCGTCGCCAACAACCCACTGAGTTGGGACGAATATAAAGCCGCTCTCGATGCGATTCATCAAAACTCGGTGCAAATTGCCATGTCATCTCGCTTGCCCAATGTAGTCCTTGGTGGTGGTCCACCTCCTGTCAGCGCGGAAGAGAAACGTCTACCTCGTTCTACAAGATCTACGCTTTCACAACTACGCTCTGGCCACTGCAGACTTCTTAACAGCTACATGGCCAGAATAAACAGTGGCAATTTCACGAACACCTGCCCCGTGTGTCGTCAAACACCTCACGACACAACGCACATATTCAACTGTCCGCAGTGTCCAACCACACTTCAACCCTGTGATCTTTCATCTTACATCACATACATACATAAATGCTTGTTTCAGCTGTTACAACAACAACAACCCGAAAAAAGTACCTGCTCAAAAATCAACACACTTTCGACATATGAAATAACAAAAAACGCAAATCAAGAAGTAATGCAAAAAGCCTCTACCGCATCACCAAAAACAACAAAATCAAACAATATACTCGCATCGAAAAATAACACTGAACAAATAGATATTGATAACACACCAACAACATCAGAACAAAACAACAACGAAATGTCTCCTACTACAAATTTATACAAAACTAGAGAGTGGACTATCTTCGGCTATACCGAAGCTGAAATACCCCCTCACAGTAGGAAGAAGTACCTCGAACATAAAATTATGTGGTCTCAAGACCCCATTTTGAGCCACCTATAAATAGTTTTGGAGCCCGGACCATGTCCAAAATCCGTTTCTAAAAATTTCCAATCAAATCGAGCAAAAAAAAAAATTGGTCTCAAGACCCCATTTTGACCCTTATTTATGTGGTTTCGGAACCTCGAACCATGTCAAAAATACGTTTCTAAACATTTCCAATCGAATGCAGCAATAAAAAAGACTTGAAAAATGTTAACCTTTTTTTTCGGTGTATGGGAGCCACGCCCAGTTTTTGTCCGATTTGGCTGATTCTCAGAATTCACGAGAAAAACATGTACCCAAAGTGTCAAGTCGATATCTCCAAAACTGCGACCGCTGTAGTGCGGACGGACAGACAGACGGGCATGGCTAAATTGACTCCGGCGTGATGCTGATCAAGAATATATATACTTTTCCATACCGGACACGCCCCCTTATGGGCGTTACAAACGTTGTGTCGAAGTTAGTATACCCTGCCACAGTGAGTGTTGGGGTATAAAAATTCCCAAAATTTAAATGTCATCTTTTCTCCTGATACTTTTAGAGAAATGAAAGAACAACAAGTAAATCCAAACAAAACAAGTAAGAGAATTATCTTCGGTCTCACCGAAGCTATAGTACCCTGCACATGCATAATTTTATCGAAAATCGGTATTTTATTGATAGTTTTTCGATATATTATTCAAAATTTTTCGATATTATATCGATTTTTATCCATAATTTTTCGATTTTTTATCGAAAATTTTTCGACAATATTTTCCAATATTTATCGATATTTTTAGTTCCCTGATCCATTTAAAAATGTTGTTCCAATTCCATTTTGTTCCGGTCCAATTCCATTTCGTTCCAGTTTCATTCCCATTTCGTTCCTTACCTCATTTCCAACCCAATGCAAAAAACCGCATCCAAATCGGTGTAGTATTTCTCAAGATAAACGAAAATAATACAAATTTAGCGGCCATTTTGTATGGGAGGTAGGCGTGGTTCTTATCTGATGTTGCCCATTTTCAATACCGTCCAATCATTCGCCAAAATAAGAGGAATGCAAAGATTTGGAGGCGGTCGGTTAAGTATTTCTC
The DNA here is from genome assembly GCA_951394025.1 of Heteromyza rotundicornis. Taxonomy (NCBI): domain Eukaryota; kingdom Metazoa; phylum Arthropoda; class Insecta; order Diptera; family Heleomyzidae; genus Heteromyza; species Heteromyza rotundicornis. The sequence continues at coordinate 4,085,878 of OX596014.1, read as the reverse complement.
AAGATAAACGAAAATAATATCAAATTGGCGGCCATTTTGTATGGGAGGTAGGCGTGGCTCTAATCCGATGTTGCCCCTTTTCAATACCGTCCAATCATTCGCCAAAATAAGAGGAATCCCAAAATTTGGGGTCGATAGCTCAAAAGCTACGACAGTTATCGTGCGAAATGACAGACAGACGAACATGAACTAATGGACTCAGGAGGTGATGCTGATCAAGAATATATATACTTTTCCATACCGGACACACCTCCTTATGGGCGTTACAAACGGTATGACAAAAACAATATACCCTTGGCCACTAGTGTGCAGTGTATAAAAATAAATCAATTTAAATAAATATATAAACATATTTGCAATAATATATGTATCAAATATTTATAATGAATTTAGGATTAGATTTAACTGTTTTGCAATGGAATATACAAGGATTTATTAATAACAAATGCGCACTAGAAATTTTAGTTAACAAACAGAAACCAGACATTTTTGCAATACAAGAATACATTCAATCGACCTTGACACATGGGACATTCCCTATCCGGAAAATAATGAAGTCATCAAAGATGTGGCCATCATCGAGCTAGATGCTGTTCTTAAAAATTCTGAAGGAACTCTACAGCGAAATAATAAAACTGGAATTTTTTCACATGATTGGAAAAATGCTATTCTATCACCGATATCAAAGCCTGGAAAAAATCCCAACCAACTCGAAGGGTACCGACCCATTTCCCTACTTCCAGTCCTATCGAAAATTAAAAAAAAAATAATATCAAAACGAGTATATAATTGTTATTAAGAAACATTTTTTAAAGAGCAGCATTCATTTTTATAAGATCATATAATATGCCATCAACTTGAAATACAGCTAAGAGAAATCATAGTGTAATATTATCTGAAGACTTAGAAAAAGAATTTGATCGGGTTATATCTACTTTTGTAATCAAAGAGCTTCACGAATGGGGTGTAACCAAAAAAATACTAAATGTTATATTACACAGTGCTACAAAAAAATGTTTTTTGAATGTACAGGCATTCCCATCTATACGGTTGGTTTGGCACCTTAAATTAATGACTTTTTTTTTTAAATGAATTTTGAAGAGGAGACTATAAAATTGGCTACTTTTGGCCACTCTGATGATCGTAGCTTATCTATTTTTGAACTGATTTTTAAGAGTTTGGTATTGTTTGAAAGGTGAAATCTTTTTCAAGTCCAAAATGTAAAAAGTTTTGAAAAACAGCTAAAAATTTACCAAGTTATTTAAAAAAATATGATGAGAAAATTAAATATTTTTAAAATTTTTAATATTTTATCACTTAGGAAAAATATTTACTAATCAAAACAAATTAAAAAAGTAACCACTGTTTAGTAACCACCAATTTTACGAAAAGTGTCCAAAAAGGGTGTGTTTTTTGAAACACACCTGACCACAGGCTAAAGGCACCCATATCGTACTGATAACTAGAATTTTTTGCCAAAAATGGGTTAACGAAGCGATAAGAAAACATAATTTATAACGTATGCTGCAATAAATAAATAAATAAATTAAATGCTAAAAACAGTTTTTATACCCTGCACACTAGTGTCGAAGGGTATATTGTTTTTGTCACACCCATAAGGAGGTGTGTCCGGAAAAGTATATACATTCTTGATCAGTATCACCTCCTGAGTCCATGTCTGTCTGTCATTTCGCACGATAACTGTCGTAGCTTTTGAGCTATCGACCCCAAATTTTGGGATTCCTCTTATTTTGGCGAATGATTGGACAGTATTGAAAGTGGGCAACATTGGATAAGAGCCACGCCTACCTCCCATACAAAATGGCCGCCAATTTTATATTAGTTTTGTTTATCTTGAGAAATACTTAACCGATCGCCTCAAAATTTTGGCACTCCTATTTTGGAGAATGATTGGACGGTATCATCGGATAAGAACCACGCCTACCTCCCATACAAAATGGCCGCCAAATTCGTATTATTTTCGTTTATCTTTAGAATTAATGAACCGATATGGATGCGGTTTTTTGCATTGGGTTGGAAATGAGGTCGGGAACGAAATGGGAATGAAACTGGAACGAAATGGAATTGGACCGGAACAAAATAGAATTGGAACAACATTTTTAAATGGATCAGGAAACTAAAATTATCGATAAATATTGGAAAATATCGATAAAAAAAATCGAGAAATTATCGAAAAATTATGAATAAAATCGATAAAATATCGAAAAATGATGAATAAAATATCGAAAAACTATCAATAAAATATCGATTTTCGATCAAATTACTAACATATGGTCTCAGAATGTATCGTACTCGCATGTGCAGGGTATTATCAGACCGAAGATAATTCTCTTACTATTTTTTTGGATTTTATGAAGAAATTTGTTTCAAATTTTTTTTGTCTTTTCAAAAATATGTGGTCTGAAAGCCAGGAGCTTGGGAATCCCTGAAACTCTTCTTCTTCCTTCTTGCCACTCGCAATAGAATGGCAACACCGATAAACGGTGAGTTGTAAAAGGTTGCTAGAGACACGAAGTCTATGGCGCAATCCTTTGGTGTGATTTTATTTATGTGATATTTTCAACATTTATTATCTTTTTTTCTTTTTTTTTTAAATTTATTTTTTAATTTTTTATTTTTACTTGTTTTTTTTTTTAATGGTTATTTTTTTTGTTTTATTTTACATAGTTATACTATAGCCTATATTAGTTATAAACCTATACGGCTATGCAAGTAGTATATATCACTTTGTACTTTGTTTTTTGTTGACAAAAAGAAATTAATGATAGGAAAATTTTATGGATTGAATATAAGTAGGGAAAAGGGAGTGGTAGAAATATTTTGGGAATAGGGAAGGATATATTGATTGAGCGCCACGGAAAACATTTTGTACTTGTACTTATATTAAAATTTTTGTCAAAGAATAAAATTTGTGCAAAGCTTTGTAAATTTCCAAATTGTTTGTTTTTAGTATCTCTTGTATATCAAATGTACGTGTGTTAAAACTAATCAGTTTTCGGATTAAACTTATTCGGTGAGAACGACTTTTATATCGACAATAAAAAGAAAGATGATTTATGGATTGAAAAGCGCCGCAATTGCATAATTCTGAGTTGAAGATGTTTACTTTATGTAGATGTTGTCTTGTTTGTATATGACTGAACCAAAGTCGGTTTATCGTGGTAATAATTGTGCGCGACAGGTTTTGGTTTTTGAACCATGGTGACATATTAACTGTAGGTGTAATGTAGTACAAGTGTCGGCCCATTGAGAGAAAACGATGCTTCAATGTTTACCAAAACGCACTGCTGACTTTATTGGGTGTTTTTGATCCGTCATTAGCCGAGCAAGAGCTTTTCTTTACATCGAGAAATTCTACGATTGGACGGAAGTAAGTCGCCCTGAATGGAGTTTGCAATATTGGTAAAATGTTGTACTTATAAAGTTCTGAACCCTGAAGCTTATTAGCAAATTGTTCAATCAACACAGGTCTTGATAAATGGTAGGGCAGGATGATTCGTATTTGAAATTACCTTGTTGATATAATTGTCGGATAATTTCGGTAAGCGTTCAGGTAGAGGCATCGCGTTACCTGTCTGCTCCAATGTGAGGGTGTGAGTAGAAATCATAGCTCCTAATGAAATTCGAACGCCCTTGTACTGAACTCTCATTTTGATCATATATTTTTCTGGACAATCCAGCAAGAGAGGTGCCATGTACTCCAACTTGTCGAATTAACCCAAAGTACAATAGTAGTAGGTTTTGAGGGTCAGACCCACATGAAACACCACATAACGAGAAAATGAGAACAGCTTATTAGAACCCTGTCCACATGATGTTTGACACTCAAATGCGACTCAAATGTAAAACCAAGGAAGACAAACCTATCTACGTATTCTATTGTTTCATTGTAAATTTCAATATTTGTAATGTTCGTAACTTTCCGTCTTTTTGGTAAAAATACCATCGCTTTTGACTTTTGCGGCGATAAGTATAGTTGAAGATTTTTCACTCTTGCGGTCATAGTATTAACCGCTCTTTAAATTTTGTGGATTGCGTTGTCCAAAGACACATCCGAGCAAAAAATCACAATATCATCAGCGTAAGCCAAAATTTCCACGCCGATGTCCGAAAAGATTTCATTTGTATAAGCGGTGAAGCTAATTGGACTCAATGCTTACCCTTGAGGGGTTCCGGTATATGATGTTCCTTGTGTTGTACCAAAACAGGTTTGTAATATCAGTTCCTTGTATGCGAATAATCTACCCAACGATTCGTATTTGGATATGAGTATGTCTATGTTCACATTTTCAAACGCACTGGTTATATCAATGAAAAGGGCTACAAGAAATGTTCCCTCTCGAATAGCTAAGTTGGCTGCTGCCCACAGGGCTACTGCATTATCAGTAGTCGATCGGCCTCTACGAAAACCTGATTGTGCCGTGTTGAGTTTCGACTGTGATTCAAGAAAATATTCTATTCTGTTGTAAATCATCCGTTCAAAGAGTTTACGAATGCATGAGATAAGAGCTATTGATCTGTACGAAGTTGGATTGTTATGTGGCTTATTTTTCTTGTGTATTGGTAAAACTTTATATTTCATCCATGAAGGAGGTATATTGCCCGATTCTCATACATAATTGTACATGTTAAGTAAGGAGCGCATTGCGTCGGTGTTGAACAATTTTAGGTGATCATTTCAGATTCCGTCTAGTCCTGCTGCCGTATTTTTAGAGCTCGTTATGGCCGTATCCAATTCGTGGAATGTAAAATGTTCGTCCATGGAAAGAGTAACGTCAAATGAATGAGCTTGTATCTGATTTATAGGTCCAACTGGACCCGCCAAAATATCGCTAGACTCGGCCATGCACCCATTCGACATGGGGAGCGATTTCGGAATGTTCATACCTCTGAATAATTTGATTTTGTTCCAAACTTCAGTTGGAGAAAGGTCACAGCTAATTTCCTCACATAGAAAGAGGAAAAAAGGGGGAACTTTAAAAAAAAAAAAAAAAAAAATTTTTTTAAAAGAGGGGTTTAATAAATTCCCTTCAAATTAATTCCCGCAATTTCGATTTCAAATTAGGAAATAAATTCCCTTCAAATTAATTCCCGCAATTTCGATTTCAAATTAGGGGTTTTTGGCCACTTCAAAATCTGACGTAAGGAACAAACCAGCCAAAATCCCTTAATTTTAAATCGAAATTGCGGAAATTTATTTAAAGGGAATTTATTTTCTGCTTTTTAGTCGGTTAAAGGGTTATATTTAAAAAAACTTGTTTTTTACTGTTTTTTATTATAACCCTTATATTGCTTTGGGTGGACTATATATATATATTGCTTTGGGTGGACTATATATATATATATATATATATATCCTCAAATCTGCTGCGAGCTTTTTCATACACTTCCACATGAGCTAGAGAGCTGAAATTTGGAACACTGATAGAACTCCGGTGACAATGCATTTTATTAAATTTTGGGATCAGTGGGGCCGTGGGGGGACTCAAACCCCTTTTTTTTTAAACATGCATAACTTCCAATTCCTTCAAGCTACAATGATGAAATTTGGTAGGTGGGTTCTTATTGACAAAATGAAATTTTATACTCTTTGGTAAGGGAGGTGTGGGGGCAAAGGGGAGCGGGATGGAGCCAATTTGAAGTTCTTACTTTCGTATTTTTTAAGCTACAGGGCTGAAATTTGGTTTTTAGGTTCGCATTCGGAAAAAATAGTAAAAAAGGGGAAAAAAGAGGGGGGAAAGGGGGCAAGTGAGTAAGTTTCAGTCGGGCAAGCAGACTTATATATACCCTACACCTACTAGGCCATATTGGATCCGCCATCTTGAATTTTGAAAATGCGACATCAAATTCGAAATCAGCGACCCCAAAAACCCCCCTATACAAAATTTCATACTGTTTTGATGAAATCTTAAAATTTCGGTAAAAACACGATTTTCACTTATATGGGAGGAAGGCGTGGCAGTCGACCGATTCCGTCCATTTTCAATACCAACTCCTTCTAGGGCCTAAGAAAGATAAATACAAAATTTGGGATCCCTAGCTTTCTTCTAGCTCCTGCAATCGTGTTTACAAGAAAAGAGGACCGACAGACGGATGGCGCTAAACTCAGGAGGTGACGCTGATCAAGAATATATATACTTTTCCATACCGGACACTTCTCCTTCTTAGTGTTACAAACATCAGACCAAAGTGAATATACCCATACCTAGGGTTACCAGATTCTCTTGAGTAAAAAAGAGTACAGAGTTGCAGGGGGTACCAAACTCCTCCGTTTTTTTTGAAAGTCAAAAATTAAAAATAAACGTTTTTTTTTATTTCAAATACTAAAAAAATTAATTTAACATTTTGTAAAACTCATTAAGCACACGTATACGCGGATTTCCAACTCCAAAGGGTCTAAGTGACATACAAATTAAGCGGATAATAAGTATAACGCTAAATTTTAGACCCCGGGTGCTAATCTTCCGGTCCCTCCTCAAGAAATTGAAAAATTTAGCTATATATTTGGATTGTTTTCGATAAAGACATTCAAAATTGTTTTTAATATTTCGGTTAAAAAAGTGGTAGGTCTCAACTTATTTTTTTTTAATCTTAGCATTTAAGAATTTTGGTAACTTTTTGAATGCAATGTGACGAAAGATGATTAAAACTAAAATATATACCAAAATACTTGAAGGTTTTAATTTTAATTCTGACGAATAATGAAAATGGGTTACCTTACTGTGGTGATACTAGGGATGTCAATTTTCGATACCTTTGCCAACCCGGGATTTTCGGGATTGAAAAATGCAATCCCGGGATATCGGGATTAGTCCCGGGATTTGGATTTTTTTCAATTCAACCAAAATTCAGTAAAAAAATGTTATTAAATCGAATTGAATTGCTTTTAATGTACCCATACTATAATATTTTGGAAATTGCGCAAATAATCTAACAATATTCAAGCTTTTTATTGGATTTTTTTTAAATTAAATTTATCACACCTATGATTTGGAATATTAGAAAAAATTACTGAATTACTTTAAAATTGTAGAATAAAATACTAATTTGAATAGATTTGGTCTTTGGAATCTTGGGTTTCCAGTCAGAATAAGATAATTTTAAAAATGTTTCGTTTGATCCACATTTCTCGAACAACTCTTGACCTGAACATTTTGTCGCACATTTTAATATACGGAATTGGAATTTGTATTTCATGACCCGAACGATGTTCGATGTATTTTTTGATCCGATTTCCATTTAAACAAAATGGATTCGAGTGCTTTATAGTCTACTAATTTGCAAACTGTTTGGAACTATTTTTTTGCTTAAATTTGTTGACGTAATGAAAATATGCCTAAATTGCCTTCACGCATTGGTACAAATTTCTGCAATGCGTATTGCATATTTTTATATGTATAACTCATGTAATTTATGTACGAGTATATCAATAAACCTTTCGTCAATTTTATTTAATTTTTTTCTTTAAAACAAAGTAAATAATTTTTCCAAACCAATAAAATCAAATAAAACACATTAAATTTCCAAAAATATCCGACTTTTCGAAGTTTTTCCCTGAATGCTTATCAACATTTTTTGGATGAAAAACTATGGTCCTTGCTAAAACTAAACCATTCAGAAAGAAATTATTCATGATAGAAAAAGCTCCTGAATTTATAAAATTGTCAATTGTTGTAGGTATGTAATAAGAGGAGTTTTGTGATTGACGTATCGGTCTTAATTGTAGTTGTATTTCAATTGCACAATGTCCACTACCTAAGGTTTCGTTAAGAGTAGACCATGTTGATATGAGAGAAGAAGATGGAGAACATATAGTAATATCTATTGATGATGGTCTAACACAACCAAAAAAAGTTCGTGACCCGTCATTAAGTAGAATAAGAATGTTTTTGTCTATGAAATCTTTTAAAATTCTTCCTTTTGGGTCGTTTAACGCATTACCCCCATGATTCATGGTGAGCGTTAAAATCATAGAATTACTATCATTCCAATAAGTGAATTTATCTCACAGCCTATAACTTAAATTTTGTTGTTAATACAAAAAATTGGAACCTGTTTGTATTTGATTGGTTTTTTAAGAAATATTGCTACACCTCCTCCATGAGTCTGTGTTAGCCTATCTTTGCTAAGAATATTATAATTTTGCAAAACGTATTTGTCAGATGGCTTTAGGAAAGTTTCCGCAATACAAACGATACATATGTCATTGTTGTTTAAAAATTGTGGTAATTGAGGTTTTTTAGCATTAATTTGGATTATTTTCATCATTAGATACTACATTAATTAGTTCACTAGCGTTGCTTTGCAACAATTGTTGAAAAATATCGAATGTGTCTAATGCGTTCGTATCATTTCGAACATAACCTGAAAATTGCTCAGGAGTAGACTTGTCTGATGATTGTATCATGACACAGTCGCTTCCGTCATTATCTGCCATATTGTGATCTCCATTGGATGTTGGGTGTTTTTTCGGCATTGTCTGGTGCAATATTTTTTTTCGCGACGAACTGAATTGATAGGTTTTGCAATTATTGAGACCTGCTCGTTGTTTTTATTGTTCAATTTTGGAACTTCCTTATGTAGCTCGGTTCGTGGACGATTTTTTGGTAGTTCCGGAAAATCATTAATGCTCAAATTGAAAGAGGCATTGGCCGTAGAGGCGAAGCTAGTATTGTAGTTGGTTTTTTGTGGAGCTATCTCCTTAACTTTGTCAACAGCATTTTGTCGTATTTTCTGCTTTATTTCAAAATCGTTAGAAGAAGCATCGTGAAACTTGTGACAGTTAATGCAAGAAGGCATTTTATCGCAAGGTCCATCGTGCGGCTGACCGCAACGACTGCATATACGCTTGGATCGGTTGCAAATTTTTTCAGAATGATTGAATCTCCAGCATTTTCTGCACGGATGGTCGGTGCAATGTAAGGTTTTACTGGAAATATAATTTTGTCAAGAGTAACATGTGACGGTAATTTGCTGCCAGCAAACGATACCGTCATAAGATCCAAATCGAATCGTTGGGATTCGTTTTTGGCTTTGTTTAGGAAAACGCCTGATTTCAGTAATTTGCATGGTGTTTGGTACGTTCCCATATTCCGGCAAATTCTTAATGGTTAAATTTTCAAAAATATACTGTTCGGTGTGATCTGCATCAGCTTGGATGTCGACTACCCCTTTCACCTCACATAGTTCTGCTGGGATGTATGTTCTGTACCTTCCCATCAAATCAGAATCAGCAGCAATTTTATTGGCGACCTCGCGGTCTGTCGTGGATATGCGAAAAAAATATCGATATTGTCACCGCACTCACCGTACAGTTCTTTGCTGATTTTCATCAACGGTAGCGCAGGTTCCCCGTTATGCGATTATAGGAAAACATCATAGTTTTTGGAAAAATTAAAGTATTGCCGCTTGCGAGGAAGAAAAATTTCTCCTTCGTTGTCTGCACCAGGTTTTTTAATAGTAATAGCACCTAAACAAACCATCATCAAAGTTTTTAGAACATTTTTTTAATTTGTTGCTCTTGGAAAATCTAGGTTCGTGTTGTCCGTTAGAATCAAATCAAAAGTCCCCCCTGAAACTCTGTACTCTTTTTTACTCAAGAGAATCTGGTAACCCTACCTGTATACAGTGTTACCATATTTGTATCACCCAAAAAAAATCTGTTGTATGAAATTGTTTTTAAATTCAGACCAATTAGTAAATATTATATACATACAGTAACGGCCAGTTAATTTGGTACAGCATACTTCAATAATTTTTATTGGCTTTCGAAATTTTAAGAATTTGTACTTGGGTATCCCTGAAAAAATCTATGGGATACCGTTCTAATAAGTACGAGGAAATCATTTTTAAAAAATGTATCTACTTTTCGACCTGTATATGAAATCGCCTCACGTTGTTACCTCTGAAAATTAACTTGTTCTTATTTTTATTTATTGTACTCCCATAGACAACGAATTTCTACAAAAAATTAATTGTTTAATTGCAAAATATAAATGTGAAAAATGAATTCATTTATTTAATTAATTTGGGTTCTTTCTAATCATAAATGTCAATTCAATAAATTCCTTTTCCATATACAAAGTATTTCATAACTTGAAAGTAGGTATTTATGGTTCCAAAAATTTTCAATCATATTTCCTTGCGTGGATGTTGCACAGCGTGCATTCGAAGCTTTGCTCGCCAGAGTGGGGATTAAATCCGAGTAGCATGAACTCTCCTCTTGCAGTGCAATATTGGTTACTTTTGAATCGATTTCTATGTTCGCTCACTCTCTCGCGCGCTCTTTTACTGCTGTTTGCTCGCTCTCGATTATTTGTCGCGGTAGTTGCCGTCCATGCTCTCCATCGCAGGCCAGATTACCACTGCCATCAATGTAAAAAATGTTATCAATATTTTCCTATATAAAGTTAAGTTACTTTTTGAATAGTCAAAAGTGGTCCGATCCGCGGCAAACTACATTGACCGCGTGTTCAGGTCTAAGGGAAACAGAAAATGTGCGGGAATGAGATATCTATTTTTTTGTCATAACCAATATAAAGGCGATTCATTTATGTCTTTAATAATGAAAATCGACAGAAAAACGCGAAATTTCGCGTTTATGTGTGTGGACTAGGGCTCTTGTTATTCGAATAATCGATTTCCCGAATAAACCGGATACCTAACTATTCGACTATTACTAATCGATTAGAAGTATTCGACTAGTCGACTAGTCGGTTAATCGTTGATATTCGGTTAGTCGAATATTATGAATTTAAAAATCGAAATCTTCAATGACACGCTCAAAAGAGAAATTATATGCAATATGCGACGCTTAGAAATTTAATTTCGATTGTAATCTTCGTTTTGGAAGTTTAAACTTTTACTTTTGATTTCGATTTGAACTCTTATGCGGTTAACCGAATATGAATGGGGAACCGACTAGTCGACAGTGAACGGTTAATCGAACAGTCGAAGCTGAGCGACTAATCGAATATCATTAACCGAATATTATTCGTACAAACGGTTACTAATCGGACGTTCGGTTAACCGGTTTTTTTTATTAATCGAATAATTTCAAGAGCCCTAGTGGGGACCTTTAAAAATGATTTTATGAGTACACCACAAAAAACACTTCTTTCCTAAATCCAGATTTTGGAGGTTATTGGAAATTCGTATTTGGTTTTCTAATACCTACAATCCATGGTCCCAGCCGAGTGAATTTTCACTGCGACACTGTGTAATAATGGCTGGGGCCGAAATATTTGGAGAATCCTCATAAAATAAAGCGAATTTCATATTCATGGGATTACCAACCGATTTTGTACATACCGCAAATGTTTGATAATTTTTTTGAGAACATTTCTTTCTATGTGACAGTCATGTTCTATGTAAACACGAAAATTTTAGGTTGAGCAATTTGGAGATATTGCTAAAATTTTTGGATTTTTTCTATTGCAAATATTTCTGGTTTTAATAACCCGATTACAAAATATTTCATATCAAAATAATGGTTATTCCTATTGAGAATCTATGTAATACTTTCCATTCATTTTATCGGGTGCCATGTGGATATATTGACAATTTTTCAAAATATGACAAAAAATTACTATTACGTTAATTTAACATTAGGCATGTCAATACCGAAATCAAGTTTTATGATCAATTTTTTCAAAATTATGCCTTTTAAAAATTAATCAATTAAATTCTATTTGTTAAGAAAAAATCTATAAATTCAGGAACTTTTTCTATCATGAATAATTTCTTTCTGAATGGTTTCATTTTAGCAAGGACCATAGTTTTTCATCCAAAAAATGTTGATAAACATTCAGGAATATACTTCGAAAAGTAGGATATTTTTTGGGAATGTCATGTGTTTCATTTGTTTTTATTGGTTTGGAAAAATTATTTGTTTTGTTTTAAAGAAAAAAATTAAATTAAATTTGGCGAAAGGTTTATTGATATACTCGTATATAAACTACATCCCAGCAAACATTTAGGTTTGATACCGACTCGAGGACGACTCGGTTTCAAAGGTTTTTCTCTAATGTCGAACGTTAGTTCTAGAGTCGGTTTCAAACGTTAATTATCAAATCGACTTCAAATAAAAAGAGTGAAACGTGAATTAATTAATTTTAAAATTGTATTTTTACTTTTATTGCATATTTGATAAGTAGAGATGATTTTTTTTACACCAAACAAAATAAAAGGTACAGATATAATTTAAAAATTAAATTATTAACGTTTCACTTTTTATTTTGTTGAAGTAACCTTTGAAAACAAGTCGAGAATCACATAAGTTATCGACTCGAGAAATACGGTTTTTCTCAAACGATTGAGACTGTGTTTGCTGGGATGAGTTTTATAAAAATATACAATACGCATTGAAGATACTTCTATCAATGCATGAAGGAAATTAAGGACTAGTTTCATTACATCAACAAATTTAAGTAAAAAATAGTTCCAAACTGTTTGCAAAATATAAGCACTCAAATCCATTTTGTTTAAATGGAAATCGGATCAAAAAATACATCGAACATGAAATACAAGTTCCAGTTCCGTATATTAAAATGTTCGCCAAATTATTCCAGTCAAGAGTTGGTTGAGAAATAGGATATGACCGGAAACCCAAGATTCTAAAGACCAAATCGATTCTAATCAGTATTTTATTCTACATATTTTAAAGTTATTCAAACTTGTTTCTAATATTCCAAATAATATTATAGTATGGGTATATTAAAAGCAATTCAATTCTATGTATTATAACATTTTTATACTAATTTTTGGTTGCATTGAAAAAAATCCAAATTCCGGGATTAATCCCGGGATTGCATTTTTAAATCCCGAAAATCCCGCGATTGGCAATGGTCTCTAAAATTGACATCCCTATTTTACATATAGCACATTTCTTCCTTGGGTATAGAATATGTTATGATTTTGATATTTTCTTTGCAGTAATATCAAATATTCCGTATAACATAAAAACGTGTAAAAACCTCACACATTTGGATTTGAGTTGCAACAACTTACAACGTTTGCCTGACGCAATCACCTGTTTAATTTCACTCCAGGAACTGTTACTGAATGAGACATATTTGGAATTCTTACCTGCCAATTTCGGACGTTTAGTTAATTTGAAAATTTTAGAACTACGCCTCAACAATTTAATCACATTGCCGAAATCTATAGTTCGTTTGGTCAATTTACAACGCATCGATATTGGTGGTAATGAATTTACTGAATTGGTAAATATTATTTTTCCATTTCGAATATGTAATGCAATTTCTTTAATACACACAAACTTTTTGAATAGCCGGAGGTTATTGGTGAACTAAAGCAATTGCGTGAACTATGGATTGATTTCAATCAAATTCGTCGCATTTCACCAAATGTTTCCAAATTACGAGAACTCCAGCATTTTGAAGCAAACGGTAATCTAATAGATACACTACCAAATGAAATCAGCCACTGGTGTAACATCGAAGTGTTATCGGTGTGTACAAATACACTGAAGGCATTACCGTTTAGCATTGGTATGATGAAATCGCTGGTCACATTAAAATGCGAATCGAATGAATTATGTGAGTTGCCCGACAGTATTTCATATTTGGAAAATTTAGAAGAACTCGTATTGAGCCACAATAAACTACTGCGTCTGCCTGCGACGATCGGTATGCTGCGTAAACTTCGCTTTCTGTTCGCTGACGGTAATGAACTGCGTGGTTTACCGAAGGAAGTGTGCAATTGCAGTAATTTGAGTGTGTTAAGCGTAAGTTGTAATAAAATCACTGAATTGCCGCAAAACATTGGACATTTAACAAAGTTAAAAGTTTTAAATCTGGTTAACAATTATATCGCAACCTTGCCCGTGTCTGTGCTTAGCTTAGTAAATCTATCATCGTTATGGATAAGTGACAATCAGTCGCAGCCACTTGTGCCACTGCAGTATCTCGATGCTGCCACAAAAGCACATTTGACGTGTTTTATGCTGCCACAAGATGGCTTACGGCAACATCAATTAAAGGAACGCTCTGCAAATGCGCAACATCCGGATGAGCATGATGAATATTCGCAACAATTGCTGGATCAACAAAGAATGCAGTTATCGACAAGACCAGGACCGTCCAGGACCGTCGTTGACTGCATTAGTCCCTCGCGACGTATTTGCTTTGCTGAAGAGACCACAATTTTAACTACTGCCGCTCATGTCGATTCCAAAACAAGTGTCAACGGATGTATTGAAGTCAAGGAAGGCGCAGTAGCATCCAAAAATTCTGCAATAGCTACACAACCGGCGGAGCAGCTAAGAGTTCGTCTAATGCGCTCACCTACGCCATATCCAAAAGAACTACGTTTAATGGCCAAATATTTGCGAAATGGTCAAAAGATGATAACATCCGCAAATAAATCCTCATCAGAAATGCATATGCTGAATTGTGATACCAGTAATCTAAGAAGTAATGACGTGCAATCAAATCCCAATACAGTCAAATCATTGGAAACTGCAGAGAGCGGTGAATTCCATGATAGCGTTAGTCCACTGCCATCTCCAATAAACGAAAACTACACGATTGATCAGAAACAACATCAACAACAGCCCTTATATAGCGCTGGGGGCGCGCTTCAAACAATGAAGTACCAACAAATGTTGCAGCAGCCAGAATCAAGATATGATGATGAACAACAGCAATTCTTTACTGCCTACTATGTAGCGCCAACGAACTCGAATTCTGTCTGTGGAAATGATGTTGCTTACAATTATAAAATAATGAATTCTCAAAAACAGGAAACATCTCAGGTGTTGTCCAATTATTATATCGACACCAGTCTGCAACAGCCATTGTTGGAGCCGCCCCCCTATCATATAGCGCGTGTTTTTACAAAGAAAACATCTGAGGATCTAACAAATTACGATACATTGCGCAATCGGCACCAGCAGCAAGAATTTCAACAGCAAAATTATCATATGAATATGGCCGATATTAAAGAGCAGCAGAATCACGATCAGGCAGCCGCCGCCGCCGTTTCAAATGGCGATATCGTTTCGCCAAAACTGAATGAAAAAGAGTACTCAATTATAGAATTGAATAGCAACAATAGTAGTTTACGTGTGAATACAAAAACGATTCCTGTAGTTTGCTACGATCATCAGAACAATTTCTTAACTGCCGATGCATCTCATCACCCCCACAAAGGCACTGACCCATTAAATAACATAAATGATCCGGATGTGACTGATATGTGTGGGACACCCGAACATTTTCAGCAATTGAGTGAATCCTTGTCGCAGTTATCGATATGCAGCAGCAACTCAACGACGACAACACGCAACAGCAAAAGTCAAACAACTAATTTTAATGACGGCAAAATAAGTTTGAATAAAAAAACACCTTGGCTATTTGGCGTACACAAAAATCCAACTGTGGTATGTACTTTGTATGTAGCGAAATTTGTGGAATTGTGTCCTTAAGAATTTATATATTTTTTATAGAAACAGGTTGCCATAAAACGGGAAAACCATGTTGGATTTGATGTTGCAGAATATCCCAATAAGGTTTGTGTTTCATGTGATTTAAAACTACAAAACATCAAAATGTCATTTTAACCAAAATTATGGAAGACAAAAAAATGTCGCGTAGGTTCATTTCGGTGTAGGGTTCGATATGCAAAATACAATCGCATAATGGAAAAATGTTCAAAGTAAAATGTGATTGTGCTCGAATGTGAAACTCCTGAGTGTATTTGGCCAAATATTTGCCTAGTTTGACTGGCGCTTAAAATAGTCTCTGGTAGATTTCGTAAACAAATTCAAGCGAAAGTTTACATCGAAAAACTTTTTAATTTGGGATCATTTTTTGGAAGTTTTGACATAAAGTGAAACACTATAGCCAGGGACTGGAGCCGAAGAGAATATCGGTTCCGGTTTCCAAAATCCGTTTTTGAACATTAGCTACCGCGTCCAAAATTTTGGTATATGCTATAGGATATATGAGGTTCGGATTGGAGAAATGGGTTTGGCACCACAAAATATGTCTACAAGATAATTCTTTTTAATTGAATTTGAATTGAGTGTTAAATATGTCGAGCCATAATCTCGAAATATAAGCACCAAAAAGTAAATAGACCCGGAGATGGGTTCTTTAAATAATCATCTAATAAATATAACCGAAATCCACAAAAATAAATATTTAGTGGTCATAAATAAGAAAAAATTCAAAAAGGCTATTTTTCAAATTTAAAAAATTTTATTGAAAAAAAATAAAGTTTTTTATTTGGGATATTTTGGGTGGCTTTAAAACTGACATTATGAGGATAAGATGTTCAGCAACATTGTTGCTAGGGTTAAGTAGAGTATTTTTGCTGCAGATACTAGCACGATATAGCCTATCGTTGCAAAGAATTTGATGTCGAAATTGCTAAATTCAAGATGGCGCATCCAATATGGCCCAGTAGGTGTAGGGTATGGCTTTGCCCGACTGAAATCTTAATTAACTGATATCTTAATTTTCGGTATTAGGTTTATTTTTGAAAATAAAAAAAAACAGTTTTTTAACTTTTTGTACTGGACTTTTTTCCGATTTGAGCATTTTTAATCAAAAAATGGGTCTAAAGTTCTCCGGTTGGGTTCTCCAATACAAGATTTAAGGGGGCGGCACAGCGGAAAAAACCTATTCGAAATTTCCCCATACAAATCTTGAACTTGTTCAATGGGTGGTGTGAATTAAGGAATATCAAATGCTGTTTCGATTTAGTTTTCAATGCAAATAGAACAATCAATCAAATGCATTAAAGTCGTAGTCGAAACTAGAGATGGGCACTTGGGTGAATTTCGCTCACGATCGCGCAAGCTCACCCGAGACATTAAATTAATCACGCACACTCACGCACGACAAAAGGTCGCAGGCAAATCAATATTTAAAAAAAAATATTTTGACCTAACACAATTTAATATTTTTTTCATCTAACATATCTGTGGCGAAAAGCCATAATCACTTAAGTCGAAACAGTTTCGAGATATTCACCATTTTGTAAACATTTTTGTATGGAGTTGCTCTAAAAATGTTTTAGAAAAGTCTTCATAGCTTTTTTTCTAGGTGTTTATTTTTAATTTATGTAAGACAACAAAAAAGTTTCGTATTTTTAAGTAGAATACCGTATAGGGTCTAACTGTATTCAACTTAAGTGCTTATTGCTTTTCGCCACAGATATAAATTTAGAAAATTTGTAATATACTTTTATTATATGTATAAAGAAAGCTAAAAACTAGAGAGTGGACTATCTTCGGCTATACCGAAGCTGAAATACCCCCACACTGTAGGAAGAAGTACCTAGAACATAAAAAAATGTGGTCTCAAGACCCTATTTTGAGCCAATTATAGGTGGTTTTGGAGCCCGGTCCATGTCCAAAATCCATTTCTAAAAATTTCCAATCAAATCCAACAAAAAAAAAAATTGGTCTCAAGACCCCATTTAGACCCTTATATATGTGGCTTCGGAACCTCGGACCATGTCAAAAATACGTTTCTAAACATTTCCAATCGAATACAACAATAAAAAAGACTTGAACAATTTTCACCTTTTTTTTCGGTGTATGGGAGCCACGCCCAGTTTTTGTCCGATTTGGCTGATTCTCGAACTTGATCTCAGTATTCACGAAAAAAACATGTACCCAAAGTTTCAAGTCGATATCTCCAAAACTGCGACCGCTATCGTGCGGACGGACAGACGGACAGACAGACGGACATCGCTAAATCGACTCAGGAGGTGATGCTGATCAAGAATATATATACTTTATCATACCGGACACGCCTCCTTATGGGCGTTGCAAACGTTGTGATAAAGTGAGTATACCCTGCCACAGTGAGTGTGGGGGTATAATAATACATATTATTTCACGTGTACGAGTATAAAAATTTAACATTTATATTCAAGGAAAATCTCAAATGAAACTTGTTTATGTATCATCGTACGCCATTATTGTGAATATTTCATAAGATGCATTAGTGTGAATGGTTATATGGGTGTGATAGACAACAGATATCTCATATGTTTGTTGGACCCGCGACGCATTTATGTCGTAAATTACTTATTTGCTATGTTCTTATTGATTGTTTGGTAGTTTTCTGGTTTTTTAATAAGAAAAATAATGTAAAAAGCTAATTGTCAAGCAATGAAAATGCCAAAAAAGGAAAAATGCAAGCAAATGACCCGTGTGACGTCAGCAACAAATAAACAACAAAAAGAGCAATGCGGTATCTAATTTGTATCTTACTTGCGAACATCTGATTAAATTTACATTTTCTCCACTATTTGTTTAATTTTGAGTAAAACCATAATATTCTTTCATTAAACCATTTTTGCAAATAATTCTGTCTGATACAAGTGTTTCCATTTGACTTTGATTTGAAAATTCGTCAACAATTTCAATAAAATCGAACTTTCTGTACTTATAAATTAGTCATCCGATTTAATCCGATGATTATGATTTTATATTCGTCGGTTGTATAAAAATATGTTCTATCACAATTACCGTTCTTTCAATATTTTCAAGTAGGGAAAACTCCTACCCCGAAATTCGAAAATTTCGTGTCTAGCGACCCCAAATTAGTTTAGAACTAAAGAGTGGACTATCTTCGGCTATACCGAAGTTGAAATACCCCCACACAGTAGGAAGAAGTACCTCGAACATAAAAATGTGGTCTTAAGACCCTATTTTGAGCCAATTATAGGTGGTTTTGGAGCCCAGACCATGTCCAAAATCCATTTCTAAAAATTTCCAATTAAATCCACCAAAAAAAAAAAATTGGTCTCAAGACCCCATTTAGACCCTTATATATGTGGCTTCGGAACCTCGGACCATGTCAAAAATACGTTTCAACAATAAAAAAGACTTGAAAAATTTTTACCTTTTTTTTCGGTGTATGGGAGCCACGCCCAGTTTTTGTCCGATTTGGCTGATTCTCGAACTTGATCTCAGTATTCCCGAGAAAAACATGTACCCAAAGTTTCAAGTCGATATCTCCAAAACTGCGACCGCTATCGTGCGGACGGACAGACAGACGGACATCGCTAAATCGACTCAGGAGGTGATACTGATCAAGAATATATATACTTTTCCATACCGGACACGCCTCCTTATGGGCGTTACAAACGTTGTGACAAAGTTAGTATACCCTGCCACAGTGAGTGTGGAGGTATAAAAATATACATAGATTGGAAAAAGTCATCGTCAATGACGGTCGAAAAAAAGTTATCGGTTATATGTAGGGTTACCAAACGTACTCTTTTAAAGAGAACATTACTCTTTTTAAGGCCCTCCTCTTTTTACTCTCACTTTTTTCCCGAAAGTAATTTTAAGTACGCTTTTTCTTATTTATGGGACTTTATCAAATAACAGCTGAATGTATCGGCTCAGTAAGGTAACCCATTTTTATTATTCGTCGGAATTAAAATAAAAACCTTCAAATATTAGGTTTGTTAGTTTGAAGCATACCACTTTTTTAGCCGAATTATTAAAAACAATTTTGAACTTTTTTATCGAAAACAATCAAAATATGTATCTAAATTTTTCAATATCTTGAGGAGGGATCAGAACATTAGCACCCAGGGTCTAAAATTTTGTGTTATACTTATTTGTATGTCACTTAATTTCTTTGGAGTTTCAAATTTAAAATCATTAACGCCTTAAGAAACCAGTCGAAAAACTCCCAACGTCATTGACTTTGCAGTATTTAAAACTGTAAAAAGGAGAGAATTGACTATAGAATCTTCTCTAGATCTCTCATCAGACCATACGCCTACTATTATCACAATAAAGTACACCCCAAGCTCTGAGGTTAACCCACCAGATAAATTGACTAGTAAAGTAGTAAATTTTAATTTTGAATCGGCATCGGGTACTGTGTAAGTTTTACAAAATTTTAAATACATTTTTTTAGTATTTAAGATTACAAAAGAAAAACTTTGTGCTTAAATCATTGTATTTTGGTACTTACATAAATACTAAAAACATTTTTTTTTTGTATTTGGAAAAAAAATAGTTTTATTCAAAATTTTACCAATGGTTTTAGAACGGGTAACCCAAGTTATACGCAGATTCACAATGGATAGAAATTTGATCGAAAAAAGCGACACAGGTTGTTTATCGTAGTATAAAGGACACTCATGATAGGGCCCATTGATTACTTTCGTAATGATTATTGACATCGAACATTTAAATTGAATTGAATGACTGTGGAAAATGAAATAAAATGTTTTGAACTATTATAAAGTGACTCACACTCACGCACGAACGTAATCACGAATGGCCGCTCACGATCACGCACACTCGCGCACGAATTGACACGCGCCCATCTCTAGTCGAAACCACTATTTTCAGTGGTAGTGGAAAAAATCTTTACTACCACTGAATGTTCAGTGGAAAAAAACTCCACTTCTGATTCTACCGTATACAGAATATGAAAAACTATAGGATATCTTCAATCAAATCTGTCGCTCTATTGATTTCATGGCTCCCTTAAGTGCGTGACATCTTCTGTACTAAGCGCAATGCCCAGTATTCCAACACAGTGATATTCTCCGTTCGATAGAGCTCGAGTTCTCGAGTACATAGTCTTCTTGATGTCTTTATTCTGTCTGATGTTTTTGTTGTTCCTTTTTGCCAAAATAACTTTATGCATTGCATCATTCTAGATCTTACATTGCATCACATCTCCACTACCACTGAACATTCAAAAAACTTTTACTAAAATGTTTAGTGGTGCACTGAAAATTCAATGCACTATTCCTCACTCTAGTAAATATGGCTCTGAAACTTCCAGTGGGTTAGTGATACTAAAACATACATAATAACGTGGAGCGAGCTTGTTTGGGAATTTTTTTTGCAGATATCGTTAACAGCAAGTGCGGGGTGGAAGCTACAAAGAATTCTAAGTAAGGTAGGTTGTTAGGACTTTTTCGATGCGGAGCTCCGTCGCATCCCTAGTATAGATTATTGAAAAATTATGACAAAATTAAGGAAAAATTGTCGAAGAAGTGAAAGTACTCGTATGTCCAGGGTATTGTAGCTTCGGTCTGACCGAAAATAATTGTCAAATTTATTGTTTTTTAAAGTACGTTTTGTTTTGATTTCACTACATGTAGTTATTTGTAATTTTTTTCTAATTTCAGGACGGTATTTTCGTATCTTCCATCGTACCAAATACAAATGCCGCTCGATTATTATGTGTGAACGACAAACTACTTGAAATTGATGGATACGATATTACAAACATACGCATCAATGATGTTCGAACGATTCTTCAAAATTCTGGTTCAGTTATTAGAGTAATGCTATCGCGAAAATAACTTTTCGAGGGAACTTGTACAAATAGAACATTTTGGAAACAACTGCTGCAACAACATGCTAACTTCTGATCCATCCAAGTCTGAAGGACCGTGTGTTAAGCATTTTTTAATTATTTGATATGCAATTACATTACAACAGTAAATTTACAAGAAACGTTTCAAACCTTTACAATATGTACATAAAATATACTAATCGCTCCATTTACGCTCTTAACTAACATTTGTTCTTGTTTTCTATGATACATGTAAGCGGGTTTTCAGGAGAGTACGATCAGTTAAATCATACAGACTAGACCAGCGATGCATAAAGAGCGTACTCAACCGGTTTTACCAGTGCACACCAATAAAGGCACGTGTACGAGAAAAATAATTCAGTCTATGTTGAGATGTGATAAAAGCAGGTTCGCTTAGCTTGGTTTTATGAAATCAATGGAAAACTCAACAACAATATATTTCGCAGAGAGATCTCCAACGGACACGCAAAATGTAACAATATGTGTGGGCATCACTGGACTATCTGTCCGTCATGATAGACGGGGAGAATAATATCAGATAGTATAAAATGTGAACATTAGTTTAGTGATTCAATGAGGTTTTTGTAACCGAACAAGTTTCAATACCGGACTTTCAAAGTAAGTTTCAGTCGGGCAAAGCCGACTTATATATACCTACACCTACTGGGCCATATTGGATCCGCCATCTTGAATTTAGCAATTTAGACATCAAATTTGAAGTCAGCGACCCCAAAAACCTCCCTATACAAAATTTCATACTGTTTTGATAAAATCATAAAATTTCGTCCGCCATATTGGTTCCGCCATCTTGAATTTTGAAATTCCGACATCAAATTCGAAATCAGCGACCCCAAAAACCCCTAAGGGCATGCCAGACAGGCGTCATTTGACCCCTATTCATTTGTATTTTTACTCTCTTTTATGCTCTTTTACAATTTTGACGCCTGGACGTGCCACACGCAAAAATGTTTCACGCCGGGTCAATCTGCTCCCTTTTTTCTTTATATCACAAAAGGGTTGCAATCACTCACGGAAAATATTACCATTTCGTATCCTTTTGTAATACTTTTTTTTTGGTACTAAAGATTTGACAGCTACATTTTGCTAAAATGCAACACTCTTTTGATTCATGACCCCAGCTCGAAGCTGGCGTCAAAAAAACCCCTGAGAAAATATTCACTCGCTCTCTCTAAAAGTCTTCATTTTTAATTTTACCTTGGAAACAACAACACTTTGACAACACCCGGGGTCAATTGACCCCAGTGTGTCATCCCCTCTAGCTACCAAGTCTGGAACTATTAAAGCGGAATATAAGTGAAACACGATTTTTACTTATATGGGATGTACACCAACCTAAAAGGATAAATCCAAAATTTGGGATCCCTAGCTTTCTTCTAGCTCCTGCAATCGTGTTTACATGGAAAGAGGACGGACAGACATATAGGGCTAAATTAACTCAGGAGGTGACGCTGATCAAGAATATATATAGTTTTCCCCCAGCAAACATTTAGGTTTGATATCGACTCGAGAACGCCTCGGTATCAAAGGTTTTTCTCTGAAACAGAGACTCGAGAATCATAGCTCTCTCAATAAAAAGGGGAGTTAGTTCTCGAGTCGAGGAAAGGGTTAGTTCTCGTATCGGGTTCAAACGTTAGTTTTACATTCGAGAAAAGGGTTCCCAGCAAACAAAGTCTTAAACGTTTGAGAAAAACCCTATTTCTCGAGTCGATAACTAATGTTATTCTCGGCTAGTTTTGAAAGGTTACTTCTAGACTCGACATCAAAGTTTTTTTTCTAATGTTTGAAACCGAGTCATAATCTGTACCTTTTTATTTTGTTTAGTTTAAAAAAATGATATTTACTTATTAGAGTGGCCCTTATTAAATCGCTCCGATTCCCACTCCTCGGGGCTCGTTTTGTGAGGTTAGTGAAAAAACTAGTCCCACCAAAAATTCAGCTCAAGCGCACAACTTTCGAGCTGGCACTTAAAAGTTCTGAAAATTTTTGTGTTTTTGCCAACATTTTTTTATTGCATACACCCTAGTGCATAGGTGATACACCATAATATAAAATGAGTTTGTGTGGCAAATAGATGCATCCTTCACCTTTCTAAAATGCCCAAAGTCGCTATATCGGATACAATTTTTCGGTAAAAACGACGAAGATATTTTAGTTATAGTAGAAATGTAAAAAATACGAACAAATCGAGGCTGATTTAGAATCGCTCACCTTTGTTAAGTGAATTTTCATGTGTTTTTCATCGATATAGAAGGGTAAATATGAGTTGAATTCTATGTTTGTTTGTTATTCACGTTTTCGACAAACAATGGACATTGTTGTGAAATGGGGATGAGGAATCTGGTATTCTGTCAGAATAGCAATGTGCTCACCTACTGGCACCCCTGCACCCCATCGTGCGGTTCACTTCAAATGTATCAACATGCAAAGGAGCTATGTCACTTGCGAAAACCGCGGTTCTGAATATGAGGAGGAAGCTGAAGACAGCGAAACATAATTTCAACCCATTTGTTCACTTATTTCCATTTATTTTGCTAATTAAACAACACAAAAAAAAGGAAAAAACAAGAAAATAAATTTCCTTTAAATTATTTCCAAATTTTGTCATTGTAGCTGGAAGGAGTCGGAAGTCATGTGTTAAAAAAATGGGTTTTAGACCCTCCACGCTCCCTACGCCTCTGATGGGCCCAACAATTTAATAGAATGCGTTGCCACCGTAGTTTTATCTGCGTACCAAATCTCTAGCTTATGTGGAAGTGTATGAAAAGATTTGAGGATATATATACCCATGCCGATACAAACAAAGCATTCTTTGAAATTAATGTGCTTATTTTGGTAGACGATAATCCAAATATGTCATTCTGTCAAATTGACATAAGACTAGAGTAGACACACCAGTTTTTTGCTATTACCGTACACATCCATCTTTAATATTGTTGTCAGTCTGTGGAACTCCGTGGAACGCACACTGGGAACGCTCCATACGTTTGGTGCCAAAAAATAGAAGGAGTTGTCGTAGAACTTAAATTTTTTGCAAGTCTAATTATTGTGTGCAAATCAAGAAAAAACAAAAAAAAAGCGTGGTCGGTCAATTCTAACGCCTACCTCACATACAAAAAAAAATTCAAATTACCATAAAATGTGTTCCAAATAACATATGAACTTACAATTTTGGTCGCGTATACTAGCAAATATGACAAGCTGAATTATCAAAAGTGGGCGTTTTGGGTTGCTTTTTTCGCCCAGCTGATGGTACAAATCCCAATAAATCAACTGTAAAAATGGTATTTGAAATGTTATATGCCCAAAATTTTTACTATAATATGCGTTGAATAGGTCTGCGTCGTATATGTAGAGATGAATGTTTTAAGATGAAAGCAAACATTTTTTTTTATTTTTTAACGTAAATTATGTTAAAGTTTTCAGTATTAATAATAAAACTATGAAGTGTGCTTTTTGGCAGCAAAAATTTTAAGTTGGTGCAAAACTTTGTATATTAAACTATTTTGTGTCTCAAAAGAGCACACATCCTAAAAGTATGCACCAAATATTTTTTGAAATAACAACCAATTTGAGATTTTCGAAGAAGGTGAGACATAATTATGAATTAAAAAGCGGGGGCACCTACGGGCACCTAGATTTGGAAGAAAATTAAAGTGGACATGTTCACCTTTGATTTGATATCAAAGATTAAGGTGAAATAGATGGCATTCACCTAAATAAATGCCATTATGTAATTTTGTAAAATTCTTTTTGAAACATTCAAGCAAATGTGAAAATTTACAACTAAATAGCTATGAAAAGTGAAATGCATAAACGCGAAATAATTAACAAAGAACCATACTTACTAAATATCCGAACCTAAAGATTTAAAAACTTAGACGGTTCTTCTTAAAAAAATTTTTATTACGTCCACTTTTTGCAGCATAAAATCGTAAAATTTAAAACAGTTGGCTAAAAGTTATTGCTGCAGCGAGTACACGCAATATTTGAACCAAATCTTTTTTAAACATTACTATTTGGATATTATGTTATAGAACTGCATTTTTACATTTTCGAAAAAACAAAGTCGAAAAAGGTATTTTTTGGCAGCTGTGCCCCAATGTGGAACGTATCGCTTTTGACAGCCAACTATGACCAGTATCGCCACATCTGAAATCTCAAAAATCCGCTTCCCTTTTGCAAAAATGAATAACATAATTTTGACCTTTGTTTCGCTACATCTAAAGCTCCAATTGTGGAGTTCTCTTTAATTTTTAAAGTCTTTTTTTTTTTTCATAAGGCCGTTCCATAATTCATTCCAAACACTCAATAGAAAACCAAAAAAAATCCCCATTTAAGACTTTTCAGGGAAATATACAATTTGGCGACACTGTTAGTGTTTTGTTTTGATTCGGAAAAATAATATTTACGTGTTTTAAACAAAAAAAAGCAAGAATGGATATTTCATTCGGTTGGTACGACAGCTCAAGTGATGAAGATGATGAGGAAGTGTTGGCCGATGCAAGGATGAGGAGACCGCTACAATCCCCTTGATCGTCCAGAAAAATTGTATGCGAACAAATGTAAAATGTGAAATTTTGTATATTTATGTATTAACAGATTCATTAAATACTTTCGTCTTAACAAAGAGGCGTTCTCCTTTGTGCTACATGCAATTGAATGTCACAGAGTACAACAAAATCGACTGCAATTCCTCCAGCCATAAAATTGTTGGCTGCTCTACGCTTCTTCGCAGATGGCAGTTATCAGAAAAGCGTCGGGAATGACTTTTTTGTGGGAATAGCTCAGCCGACTGTACACTGAAATAAAAAAATCATGTAAAATTGAAATTACCTGCCTTTCAATTTTAATTTCATGACAAAATTTGTTAATTTGATGAGAATTGCATCATTCCATTTGTTTTTCATATTATATTGATACTATTTTTGTTAAATTGGTATGAAAAACAATAAATTGATATTATCACATTTGACACTGCATTATCAATTCACAACATCAACCTTGCAACACCACTTATCAATTAATATACCATCAATATAAAGAAACTCACGTAAATTTACATGAAACAGAAGAATTTTCTATCTCTTTCGCAAAAAAATTTGAAATCGATCAAGTAGACTCTGATTCAAAAGTTGAATCTGAGAAAAAAAGTATTCCTCATTGTTCCGCGTTCTCGTGAAAGTGAAAATTAAGGGAAAAAGCAAAAAATAAATCAAATAAAAACTATGAGTGAGGAAGAGAAATTTTTATATTTCTACGATGTTGTGTTGACCTCATTGCTATAATTGTATATTGTATAAATTGGAATTGAATATTGTAATCATTTCAAAATTGGAATGCATGGCATCAACATTTTTTTCTTTAATTCCAATTCCTACAGCAACCAATCTCCACAACAACTCTGATTATATTGTCATATAACATGTATTTATACTTCACTGTTAATTTAAAATTACAATAAATATGTAAATATTTATCACCATTTGTGTTTTATTCGAGATAAATTGAATTTATGGTATTATGATTCATGTAAAAATACGTCGGTATCCTATCAATTACAATTTTTTCATAACAAAATTGGTGTTTTATTCGAGATAAATTGAATTTATGGTATGATTCATGTAAAAACACGTCGGTATCCTATCAATTACAATTTTTTCATACCAAAATTGGTTCATGTCATTTAAAAACGGGTTCACATCAATATTAAGTTGGTATCCCATCAATTCCATTTTTTTTTCATATCAAAATTCTGTTGGGAACCCATCAATTCTATTTTTTTTCATATCAAATTCTAGTTGGTATCCCATCAGTTCACTACCTTTTATATCAATTCTGCATTATTCATATCAAAATGATAAAGCAACAGCATCAAATTTTATATCATACACTATCGGCCATATTTTGTAAACGAAAATTGAAGATTTTATGGTATTTTTTGCATTTCTTTGGTTCGGTGTATTTGTCGTACTGAGTGAAGTTGTGGACGTACTCGAAAATCACATTTGCGAGCGATGGATAAAAAGTACACTGTCGGCGGAGGAGAAAAGATCGTCCAAATTTCTTTTTTGTATAAAATTACGCCTTGGTTTCAATAAGGCATTCAATCCCGAAGTGTTTTTGAAAATCCCGGGATTTCGGGATTTGAAATTACAATCCCGGGATCTCGGGATTTTCCAATTAAATATAATAATTAATATAAAATTAAAGAAAAAATTGTTGCAACAATATTTTAAGTTTAATTTCATTTTAATTCGACAAAGAAATAATACTTATTAAATATTACATTAAACAAAACAAATAATATTTAAAATAAATATGGTGGAACAAAAAGTAATTCTTTTTAAATTACATTGATCGAACAAGTCATTTTTTTTTTGCCACCTGAATCCGATTATAATCATAAAATTCTGCCAGCTCCATTTCATGCTACACACTTTTTTGTAAAAAAAAATTGTTTAAATTGAAAAAATTTGATTCAGATCGATAAAAATTGTTTCTTAACCGTTATTGACAAAAATTTTGTCAATTTTTGTGTGTTTGTAGCACTAAATCTACAAAAGTGGGGTTTTTTAAATTTATCAATTATATTGAAAGTAAATGCACAAAAGTATTTTTGTGGAAAAACGTCAAAAATATCTTAAACAATGCATTTTTTGAATCCCGGGATTCCGGACTCAAATCCCGGGATCCCGGGATTTCGGGATTCGGGATCCCGGGATTGAATGCCTTAGTTTCAATAAAATAATTTTTCGCGCTTCTTTCAAACGACACCGAAATAGCTGCTGTCTAATTTTGACAGATGAGATGACAATTCGGAACAACAGATGTTTAACATAATAGCTCATAATAAAGGCTGATTTACATTGTATGAATTAGTTGATACAGCGTATGAATTGTGACACATGAAAAAGAGATGGGAATATTTTGCATTGAAAAATATATTAGTATGACTGAAACAGAGTCAAAATTTTATAGGACGATTGATACCAAATTCTGTTAACCTCCTCTGTTAAGTGTATGAAATTATAGGAGGAGATATGTTAAATACAACATGCTTGATTTAACAAATCTCTGTTAAGTGTATGAAATTATAGGAAAGATCAAGCATGTTGTATTTAACATATCTCCGTTAAATACAACATGCTTGATCTTTCTGTATGAACCGTATCGTCTCCTATAAAAATGCCATAACAAATTTCTGAAGTGTCCATAGAAATGTCAACGTTTTTATTTTCAAATTTTGAAATTGTTTTGATAGCGAAATAGTTCTTCACGCCATTGGCACAAGCGTCGCTCCGCCGCCAAATCCAAATTTTACCGAAGACATCCACGTGTAATTGGATTATTTGGATATTGTTCCCGAAAATTATTAAAGAGCCACCAGCAAATGTGAATTTAAAAAATGCATTCCATCATCCATCAATGGCAATTAGCAAACGGCAACGGGTAAAAATGTACGTCCCCCCCCATTCCATTTGTGAAACGTTTTCCAAAGTTGAAAATAAAATTTTTTTATTTTTATCAACCTGTTTTCGTTTTTAAAATTTCCTATAAAAATCGAGGAACGGCCGCGGTGGCGACGAATACGATTTGCATTTCTGACTTTGCTTGGGACTCGGGGAATCAATGAAAATGTTTCCAAACAACCCATACAATCTATTCCTGCTGGTGGAAGTCTTAAAACTGCTCCCGAGCTAGAAAATAACGCAATAATCATGAAAGATGTAAATATTTCCAAAAAATATTTATTTTTCAATTTTGAACAGCTGATCTTTGTTTACAAAAAAAAGCAAATAAACTTTGACTATCTGCACTCTTCTTTGGGCATAGAGCGGATCTTCTCTTTTATGGGAAGATTCATATGCTGTATCAACCAATTCATACAATGTAAATCAGCCTTAACACAGCTAGGCAACAGTGGAACGTATTTCACGTGTGACGTGTGTACGCTTTGTTTTTTATATAGTCCATCCGAATCAAGTTAATATAACTTGCTTATAACCGTTGGTGCATATGTATGAGTGAGCAACGTTCAATACGCTAGGAGAAGTCGCAACCACTGAACTTTAAAGTCTAAAAACCTTCGCAATAAAGTCTGGCACGTTCGGGCTAGATGTAGACCATAGAAGAATGTCTACAATCTTCACGTAAAGGATAAGAGAAACACCATACGTATATTTGTGAGCTCCGAAAGGTTTATATACTTTGAACTTGATTGGTCAAAGAAGGTTGTACCACTCATACGATTTAAGTATTACGTGTATGTATTATGGGTTTTAGCTCATTTTCCAAAAAATTCATTTTGGAAAAGGGGAGTACAACAACTAAGCAAAAACTCAGTCTGGCAGAGTGTACAGCTGTTGCGGATCCAGTCACGGATCCTCGTCAGCACTCTTTATGCATTTCATTTAATCCAAGTGCCGCTATATGTAAGCATTAGTATGATGCACAAGAGAATTGCTTCTCCTTTGCATCACACGCCAACTCACTGAAGCAGCGACTGGTAAAATGCAGCAAACTGAATTTTTATTTGTTGTTGTATAGTAACCTACTATCAGAGAATGTTAATTATAGAGAAGGTGTATAAAGGAATTTCTGTTAAATTTTGGTTGGAATTTTGGGCCAGATTTAAATCATTTAAAATACATTACTGCATTTGAAATACCCGCTGATCGGATTTTAATTATATATTAATTATGCTTCAAAACGCAAATAAGTACAGTAATTAAAACCTTTGAACACCAGCAGAATAAATTAAATTCGGCAACATGGCTAATAAATAGCGAGAAGTAAAATTGTCTAAGTATAATGCGTTTATTCAAAATTGAAATGCACTAAGTTCTTAAGGAAATCTATGTACTTGGTGCATTTCAATTTTAAACCGACAAATGAACTCAGCAAAAAAAAAATGAAAACAACGTCGACCTTGATCCAGTGTTCCAAGCCGTCCGTAAATTATCGGCGGCGGCTAAAGGGACGTTTTTTGTTGGCGGCGCGGCTAGCCGGCTTAAAGCCGACATATTTTATCGGCCTAAAAATTAAAAACGGCTTGAAATCGGCTGCCTCTAAAATATTTTGCTCATACAAATTGGTAAACTCCGTGAAGCGATGCAAGCTGTCAAATCCAAATCGAAGCAATGGCGCGGGTGTTAATTGATAAAAGGAGATTCCATCATCAACTCCCGGAGATTAACTAGAGATATGAACTTAAATTTTTTCAAATCATCATTTTACTTTAAAAGAGCCTTTTAACACAAAAGCACTCGCGTCAGTAAAGGTGCATTTAGATCGCACGAACGAACACAACTTTAGTTCCGAAGTCTATTAGCAAACATTCGGCTACGAACCGAAGATTGCAAACCGGGCGGCTTGACCGACCGAATGAACGGCATTTTGTTCGGGCGTTCATGTGATCTAAATGCACCTTAAGAAAAATTCTTGCGAATACCGTAATTATCGAAAAAAAAAAATCGTTTTTTTAAAAAATCGATATTCTGCAATAGCTGCAGAGATGCAAAATTTATAAATACAAAAATATCCTATATATACATACGAAAATATCGGCTAAGCCGACTCCGCCGGCTCTTAATACAGCCGCCGACCAGCCCGTGTTAGCGGCAGCGGCTAAATTTTGAGAAAATCGGCGGCAGTGCGCCGCCGAGCCGACACGGCTTGGAAGACTGTCTTGATCTTGAACTGATCTTCTTTGTTATTTGTTTCCTTGTTATGCACACAAAAAAAAAGGTATTGTTTCCCAGGGAAAAATTTAAATGTAGGTCAATGAAGTTATGCAAAAATATGTATTGCAAATATGTATCAAATGAAATATATTTACAATGCTAATAATAAAAGTATTAAATAAAAAACATGAAAATCAAAACTGAATAAAATTGGGAAAATGTTTGCAAGAATTGTGAAAATCACCAAAATACAAGTATGGCAAATTGCTTAGAAAACCCAAAACCAGTTTGCAGAATCAAAACAAAAGCTCAAAACCAACCAATTCACAAACATAATGGAGAACTAGAAAAAACCACCACCTTTTGGATGCGTTCTTTTTTTCTTACTTTTTTTGGTTTCATTCTTTCTATTTCTGTTTGAACCGAACATCAAAATCCAGTCGAACTTAAAAAAAAACTTGATCTATGTTCGACTGGAAGTTCCTGAAAAATCTGGCCCAAAATTCCAACTACAATTTAACAGAAATTCCTTTATGCACCTTCTCTATAATTAACATTCTCTGGTTTTTCCATGCTCACTCACAAAAAATTTTTTTTAAAAAAAACAAAAAAGAGCAAAGTAAAAACAGAGTAAAAAACAAGTTTTTTAAAATATAACCCTTTAACCGACTAAAAAGCAGAAAATAAATTTTCTTTAAATTAATTTCAGCAATTTCGATTTAAAATTAAGGGTTTTTGGCGACTATAAAACCGGCAATGATATTCGGAGGAAAGTACCCAAAAACCCTTAATTTTAAATCGAAATTGCTGAAATTAATTTAAAGAAAATTTATTTTCTGCTTTTTAGTCGGTTAAAGGGTTATATTTTGAAAAACTTGTTTTTTACTCTGTTTTTATTATTTTTTGTTTTTTGATTTTTTTATTAAATTTTGTAAATTTATTTAAATTTTTTTTAAGAAATTCATTTTTATTTTATTTGCTTTTTTTTTAATTTTATCTTTTTTTAATTTAATTTAATTTTTTTTATTTAATTAATTTTATTTTATTTTATTTATCTTTTACTTTTTTTTTTGTTCACGCCTACCGTGTAAATCTGAACTGAACTTTATATAGATTGACAAAATAGTTTTTTTTATAGATATGATGTAGTGTTCCTTACAGTCGAACATGCATGTTTTTTTGTTTTTGTTTTTTGCAGAAATTGTGCTACAATATAGTTTCGGTACTTTCGAAAAATCCATGAAGAATGGTCAAGCAAGTGCTCAAAATTGTGGAGTTTGAAAATTATAAATTCGGTAGTCGTCATGCACATTTTCATATCAAATATGTGTCGAACTCGAACTCTCTCATGCAGCTAGAAAAAGCTCAAACATGTATGAGAATAGGATTTATCGTTGAATCCCCCTAACAAAATATTTCCAAAACAGAATTTGTTCGACATGTACCTTCTATATGATTCATATTCTTTGGTTGAATCCTCCTAACAAAATGTTTCCAAAACAGAATTTGTTCGACATGCACCTTCATATTCTTTGGCATTAGAAAAAAAAAATCAAAACAAACAAATTTTGATTAAAACTATAATAACCTGCACATGCGAGTACGATACATTCTGAGACCATATGTTAGTAATTTTATCGAAAATCGGTATTTTATTGATAGTTTTTCGATATTTTATGAATACTTTATTCATAATTTTTCAATATTTTATCGATAATTTTTCGATAATTTATCGATTTATTATCTATAATTTTTCGATAATTTTTGGATAATTTATCGATTTTTTATCGATAGTTTATCGATTTTTTATCAAAAGCGGCCATTTTGTATGGGAGGTAGGCGTGGCTCTTATCCGATGTTGCCCATTTTCAATACCGTCCATTTATTCGCCAAAATAAGAGGAATCCCAAAATTTGGGGTCGATAGCTTAAAAGCTACGACAGTTATCGTGCGAAATGACTGACAGACGGACAGACGGACATGGACTAATCGACTCAGGAGGTGATGCTGATCAAGAATATATATACTTTTCCATACCGGACACGCCTCCTTATGGGCGTTACAAACGGTGTGACAAAAGCAATATACCCTTGGACACTAGTGTGCAGGGTAGAAAAATAATTTGTACAAATGAGAAGTTCAAATCAGGCGTCACGCAATTACAAATATTAAAGTGTTTGTACCGATTGATTGAATGAGTGGTGATAGACTGACTCATCACCGCTCAGCCCAAACCGCTGAACATAGAGTTCAATTTTTTATGTTATGCTCTGGTGTTTTGGGGGTTCACGGAAAGGTTTACGGGAGGGTACTACTTTAAGTATAAGTCCAAGCAAAGCCGGGGTATTAAACTAGTATTATACAAAAATCTAATTTTGCATTTTTACTGTGGCTTATGAAGCAGTGCCTTTCAGTGAGGTTCTCTTGGGAAACATATTAGGGTCATATTTTACAGGGTTGGCAACCGAAACCGTAACCGAAACCGAAACCGAATGAAACCGATTCATTTTAGGGAGCGAAACCTAAACCGAAACCGATTCGTCGTAACCGATTGAATAGGTTCAACCAAAACCAATTGAAAAGGTTACGGGTTTTTAATCGGTTTTCAAAAGGTTTTCGTACACAAAATTGACTTGAAGTTTTTTTTCCTAAGAGAAAATTCATCAAATTTTATTTATTTATTTCATATATTTTTAAAATATAGGAAATATTTTTTTTAAATATTAAATAAATCTTTTTATAAGGCCGGCGCACACAGAGGCGATATTCGCTATATAATTTCAGAACCATTTCCATATTTAAAAAATCTAGCTTCGAAAACGCAAAGTGCCTCACACAGGCAGCGATCTCACCGCAGTAGACTTTGTTTGTTATTTATTATATTGCTATGGAAACAATCAAAAAGTCTGACTGAAATGGTTCTGAAAATGACTATTTTGTTTGTTATTTATTAGACTACTATGGAAACAGTCAAAAGGTTTATTTTCAAACTGATTCGAATTGGTTTTGAAACTGGCTTTTTGTGTTTGTTATTTATTGCATTGCTATGGAAACAGGCTGTATAAAAAACGCTATATTTTCAAAAATACAATTATTTGTGACAAAATTAATTTCGAAACCGCCTCTGTGTGCGCAGACATTTTTATGGTTTTTGAAAAGACTTGGAAAATTTTCGCTATTTTTTCGTAGTTTTATTTCGTCCGATTTAGCTGATTCTCTAACTTGATCTCAATTCGGAGATAAAAACGTAAACCCAAAGTTTCACATCGCTGTCTCAAAAAAAAACATTCCAGCCGGTATGGTGACAGGCAGACGGGGATATGGCTAAATCTGTTTTCGATGATGATCATGAATATATATACTTATCCATACCGGACATGCGCCCTTATGGACGTTTCAAACGTTGTGTATGGTATAAAAACTAAAAATTTAAGCAGAAATTTGTTTGAAAATGCGATTAGATAAGGAAATTCGGTAAATGTAGTTAGATTCAGCACCCTTGATTTATATTGAATTGATATAAAATTTCCTAATATTGAGCCATCCAGAAACCTTTTAAAACCTAAACCGAAACCTTTTCTATCGCTCCAACCAACCGAAACCTTTTCAAAATCAAGGAGCGAAACCGATAACCAAAACCGATTGGCAAGTGGGAGTAAAACCGAAACCGAAACCTTTATTCGATTCGGTTGCCAACCCTGATATTTTACACTCTTCTTAGAGCCATATATATCTTATACTAGCTGTTACATACCCAGCGTTGCACGGGTTGTATCAAATTTTAAAATAAATATATGTATCAGTGAACGGCATGAATGCTCACTTTTCTAGTTTTGAGCCACACTATCAAAAAATGAATGAGAATGTGCCTCAAGACTGAGTGGTCTGTTGGTTAGAGCTTCGGTCTATGACTGCTGCAGTCAAAGGTTCAAGCCCGGTGCCGGCCGTAGTTTTTGTGTTTTTAATTCCATTGCTTCATATTTTTTTTTTTTTTTTATTCTTTCTTTTTTAATTCTTTTTTAATGTAACAGTTCAACTTTACAAATTAGGCGACAATTACATCATCAAACAAAATTTAATAAAAGTTCAGTATTTTACGAATTTTTATAAAAAAAAATTACATATAAAAACATAGAAAATATTTTTGCATCTACATATACACAATATATTTAGTAAACATTTAATTTTTCAAATTAGTGTTTTATTTTCCCTTGCATTGCACGGGCAAATTTACTAGTAAAAAATGTTTGACTATGCAAAAAAAAACAGATGCGTAGTTTGCAGCGTGACCAGAGTGGAATATAATATTCCACTTCTGGAATATTTTTGAGCTAAGTGGAATATGTTTTTTTCAAAAAATATTCGAATATAAAAGTGGAATATTTATTTTTCAAAATGGATTATTTGGGGAAAAAAATATTCCACTTTGTTTGGCGTTTTAGAGCAAATTTTATTAATTTTGTTGGTGTATTTCAAATAAAGTATCTCAAGTAACACTGCACATCTGCAGAAATAAAATTAAGTCTGGCGGTGCTCTAATTTGTGGACATTTTCTTTTCTGTTTTCGTTAAGTTTTCGTCACAATAAAATGTAGAATGGATCGCTTTCT
The DNA here is from genome assembly GCA_951394025.1 of Heteromyza rotundicornis. Taxonomy (NCBI): domain Eukaryota; kingdom Metazoa; phylum Arthropoda; class Insecta; order Diptera; family Heleomyzidae; genus Heteromyza; species Heteromyza rotundicornis. Next base: position 4,050,206 of record OX596014.1, on the reverse strand, counting down.
TAAGAAGTTATTTGCTCAAATGACAAAATATACATTTTTGATAATTAATTTTACTTTGCTTAAGACTAGAGCTGTTACTTTCCTTCGAAGCCTTCGAAACTTCGAATACTTCTGAATACACCTGACATGAATCATCCAAAAAAATGTCCAATGACGCACCTGGTGGCAGCTGCAATCCTACCTGACATGATTCTCCTTGGCCTGATTCGCCCAAAAAAGACTAGTCGTACATTTATATTATTCCAAAGAAAAAAATCGAAGACTTCGGAGCTTCGAAGTTGTTTAACCTTCGAAGCTTCGATATGTTCGAAGCACGTTATAACTTCGAAGCTTCGAAGGCTTCGAAGTGTTGATAATCACCAACCCTACTTAGGACTGCTAAGCCAAATCCGACAGACTCCGGTGTAACGAATTTGAGGATTATTTTTAAGCAGGGAACGCCAAATGTTGGAAAGTCTAGAAACCGGAGCCGGAATCGATTTTTTTAAACCTAAGAAACGAAGCCGTTTAATTTTGTTGGTTCCAGTTCTTAATTTCATAAGTCAAAAATAATTTAAAAAAAAAATAATGTATCCAGTTTTTGCTAGTTAGCTTAAGTCTGCTTCACTTTCACTTTAAAATTTAAACATTTTGACTTCATGGAATCGAAACCGGTATTTTGGAAAATCTGGTTACCGGAACCGAAATCGATATTTTTAAATCTGAGAAACGAAACCGATATTCGTTTTGGTTCCTGTCACTGTTTTTAAAAAATTTTGATTGAATTAGTAACTTTTTGCAAACGACTGAGTTTAAGACATGACAATATTATATGTAAAATTTTTATAAGTGCTCTTTTTCTTACCAGTTTGTGCTTTAGTTCTTAAACTTAAGAAAATTGAAGGAAAGTATTCACAGTCAAAATTAGTTTCAACTTTAAAATAACAGGGTTTTTTTTTTAGATTTCACCCATACATAAAGTTCCTGCTTAAAACATTGTTTTTCTCAAATGTCATCCGAAAAGTACGTTTGAAAAAAAAGTTTATGTATATTGTATAAGGACTCACTCAGAAGCTGTCGTAATCGCAACTGACATGAATAATCCAAAAATAAAATTTCATTACCTGCCGGTTCGCGTAAGCCGATACTCGACTATCACAGAATCGATAGTTGAAACCGACATAGCCAAACCGATAGTGCAAATTTAGTTGGAGTAAGCCGGTAAAACCAAAGTCATTTTGCTATGTGAACATGTTGAAATATGAGTGAAATTGACACATCAAAAGGTGTCGATTTCAACTATCGAAAATGTTCATACTTTTTTTGTCGAGTATCGGTTCACGCGAACCAAAATCGATACCCACACTGTCGGTTTCGTTCATTACTTTACAAGTCTAATTATTACCTGTATTAACATTTTTCGAAAAGTACATTGTGAACCTCAACTATGCAACTGTGAATACGTAGTTCTCGAGGAGCAACCGTGTTATTTTGACATTGGCATAATCCTTTTTGACATTGTCATAAGTCGTTCTCCGAAATAAGCACACCTTATTAATTTCACAATGGGGCTGGATATCAAGATACATAGAATACTAGACATGGGGCCGTTTACCGTTGTCTAGCATGACGTCAGCAGATACTTCTTGTCACTTTGGCAGAAAAATGCAAGCGTTGCCACAAATTTAGCTTAATTGGTTTCGCAATAGCGCTACCAGATTAATGGATTTTCTACTGTATTAATTAGTCGTTAATAGAAATACGATTCAAAATTATTAAAATTACACAAACAAATCAAAATTATTGACTTATGAATTTGAGTTGCTTAATAAAAGAAACACTTTAATAAGTTGAAGCGGTTTTTGTTTTAATTAAACATTTTGAAATGGGATTCTCAACACAGAAGGGGTTTCCGTAGAAGCCAGGGGTACTTCCTACTGTGGAGGCAGTACAAGAATCTTGCGGAGCGACAATGACAGTTTCCACTGTCTGCAAAAGGAAAACTTTGGGGCCACTACAAAACCCCAGCTAGCGCCGATTAATTGGACCAATAGCGGATGAAAACGAGAATGACTACGTTACCATGGTTATTTGTTACGAAAAGTATTCGACGACGAAAGGTGAGCGTTTGGAAATGAAAAAGCAAAACCAATTTCTACAAAAGAAAATGTGAGGTTTATTTAAATCTTTTGATGTACGACCACTTTTTTTGATAATATTAATATTTTAGCGAACAACTTGAACAACACGATACGGTACTAATATTTGGAAATTTATTTTTACATATTAGAAAGCGATACAAAATGAAAAAATGTTTAGTATTGAAAAATTGAGATCGGTTATTTTGTTCGAAACAAGTAATAAAAATTACATTTAAGAACTTATCGTACCATATTTGCAATAATGTAGCAATTTCTGTTGTATCTATATTCATTTTTGAGTCTTAAACGAAATAATCCACTCTATCAGAAAATATTTCAATTCAGATCTTTCTGGCAACGTTGGCTCCCAGAAAAACGTAAACAAAGAACAGCTGTTCGTGTGACAAGAAGTATCTGCTGACGTCAACACAAAATTGCGATCCTAACGGTAAACGTCATGTAGTCATCTGTGTTTATATCCTTTTTGGCTGGGTATAGTGTTGGTCAGATACCACTAAAGTATCGAACTCGCTGCTTGTATCGGATAGAAAAAAGTATCGAGTATTTGGTATCGAATACTTTTTCTTAAAAAGCTTTAAAATATTGTATATTTTTTGAAAAATAATTTTTTTACTCTTTCTAATAAAAAAAATTCAAAAAATTTAAAATTTTTTTGAAATATGTTTTTTTACACTCTTTCTGATAAAAAAAATATGTATATTTTTTTAAAAATCATTTTTTACTCTTTCTAATAAAAAAAATTTTAAATTTTATTGAAATAGGTTTTTTTACACTGTTTCTGAAAAAAAAAAAACGTAATTTAAAAAAAAAATAAAAAATAATCTTTGGTTCTACTGTATCTAAAATAAGCCCTTTCAGTTATTGAACGGTTTTCGGAAATTTTACGAACACATTTCTATATTTTATTCTAATTTTTTCGATAACTTTTCGATATCCCTATTAAGGCATTCAATCCCGAAATGTTTTTGAAAATCCCGGGATTTCGGGATTTGGAATTACAATCCCGGGATTTGTTCGGGATTTTCGGGATTTTCCAATTAAATACAATAATTAATATAAAATTAAAGAAAAAACTGTTGCAACAATATTTTAAGCTTAATTTTATTTTAATTCAACGTAGAAATAATATTTAATAAATATTGCATTAAACAAAAAAAATTTAAAATAAATAAAGTCAAACAAAAAGATATTAATTTTAAATTACTCTGATGGAACAAGTTTGATATTTTATGTGTTAAATTGAGTTGCTTTATTATTTATTTTGCCACGCTGTCACAAAATAATTTTATTAATTGTTTCAATTTGATAAAATTTTATTCAGATCGATAAAAATTGTTTGTTTACTGTTATTGACAAAAATTGTTTTAATTTTTTGTGTGTGTAGCACTAAGTCTAAGGAAGTGAGCTTTTTGTGTTTACCAATTAGATTGAAAGTAAACAATGCATAAAAAATCAATTTTTTGAATCCCGGGATTCCGGACTCGAAATCTCGGGTTTCCGGGACTTAGACAACGTTCGGGATCTCGGAATTGAATGCCTTAATCCCTATATATATTATAAAATCATGTGTGTCTGTTTGTACATCAATCAAGGCTAAACAGCTGAACCGATTCTCTTGAAATAGATTTATTTTAAATAAATTTATTTTAAAATTTTATACAACCCGAGCAACGCCGGGTATGTAACAGCTAGTATATTATAAAACTGATTGTGTGTCTGTCTGTTTGTCCGAGCATCACGGCTAAACGGCCGTACCGATTCTCTTGAAACTTTCAGGATAAATTTTATAGGTGTCGACATGTAACATAGGGTATGTGCGGTTGGGATTGGACAAAGGGGGGTGGCACCTCCCATATAACACAAAATAAGTCTACAAGGTAATTTAGTAACTATTGAATTGAATTTGAATTGAATATTGCTTATACAGAGACCAAATTTGGCACGAAATAACAGCTAAGCAAGCAACTATTGGATATATTTTAATGAAATTTGGAATGGAGTTGTATAGTATGTTTTCCCTGCTATGTGTCGACTATGGGAATAATAGGACAAGGGGCGTGGCACCGCCCATACAACACATAACTTAAATACCAGCTAATTAAGCAACTATTGGATATACTTTAGTGAAGTTTGGAATGGAGTTGTACTGCTATGTGTCGAATATGGGAATAATTGGACAAGGGGCGTGGCACCGCCCATACATTTTTCTACCCTATATCACGGTTAAGCGGCTTTAATGATTTTATTGAAATTGTAAGGTAAAATGGTGTAAGTAATGGAATTTGCAATAGGACATAAGACAAAAAATATAATTCAAATGTTACTTAGTAATCATCGAATATTGAGTGGTCCATGCCACCAACTCCGTCGTTGCACATTTTTTGAGTAAATCAGAACGGGTGGGATTACAGCAGCCACCAAGCGTGTCCAGATACATTTTTTGGATGAACCATGCCGGGTGGGATTACAGCTGCCACGAAGTGCGTCCTTGGACATTTTTTGGATGAACCATGCCATGTAGGATTACAGCTGCCACCAAGTGCTTGCTTGGACATTTTTTGGTTGAATCATGCCGGGTGGGATTACAGCTGCCACCAAGAGCTTGCATGGACATTTTTTGGGTGAATCATACCGGATGGGATTACAACTGCCACGAATTGCGTCCTTGGACATTATTTGGGTGAATCATACCGGGTGGGGTTAAAGCTGTCACCAAGTGCGTCCTTGGATATTTTTTGGTTGAATCATACCGGGTGGGATTACAACTGCCACCAAGTACTTCCTTGGTCATTTTTTGGGTGAATCATACCGGGTGGGATTACAGCTGCCACCAAGTACTTCCTTGGTAATTTTTTGGGTGAATCATACCGGGTGGGATATCAACTGGCACCAAGTGCGTCCTTGGGCATTTTTTGAGTGCATCATACCAGGTGAGATTACAACTGCCACCAAGTGCGTCCTTGGACATTTTGTGGGTGGATCATGCCGGGTGGGATTGCAACTGTCACCTAGTTTTACCGGGGGAGTATACCATCAGCTACAGCACCATTGAAGTTGTCGCAAATTCCTAAATATATTTATTTTTAAATATTATACAACGCGTGCAGCGCCGGGTATGTATCAGCTAGTTTTATCAAAAACTAGCTGGGCCCGGTCCGCTTCGCTGGGCCTAAATAATTTTTTGTTGTTGCATTGTCTGCAATGTAATGTATGAATGGATGAAAGTAATTTTTAAATATATATGTTTAATTGGTGTTTATACTGTGGAGTTAATTTTGTACAATTTGATAGAGAGGAAAATTGATGTAGCGATCGGTATTGAAATAGGTTTTGATGAATGAATGATTCGTATTGTATGTATGTATGTAGCGCAGTAAAGTATGTTTGGAAGATTATTGAAATTAAATTAAATGACATGTGGTATAAATGCCGCTAATTCGGCCGGTGCGAACGACTGGATTACGATCTTTGAGCTTTGGTACGTAGCCGAATGCTCGCACAAAATGGCCCAGCAGTGTAAACACTTGAAAACGAACAAATCTGTAGATTCCGATGCTGGTGCGGGATGGAATATTCAGTCAGTGTAAACGGTTGCACGAACGGAATTTCGTTTACGATTGGAGTTCGCGACAAAAGTTGTGTTCGCTCCTACGGTCTAAGTGCACCTTCAAATTAAGAAAAAATAAGTACCTTTATCCCTTTTAGACAAAATTAAACCAGAAATTCCCTTAGGAAGGGAAATTTTCCTAAAGTTGGCTGCACTGGTGGAGCGCCCCGTCTGTGAGGAGTGTTGCCACATTGAGAGACGTTCTGTTGTGTTTTTGTAAATTTTTCTTGTGGGAAGAAAGTGATTTCTATAACTTGTTGGGACAATTTTGCAGTGCTTATTTGCCGAAAAGACCAATTGCATTGTGTGCATTTAAGTCAAGTTTAATTTAATTTTCATTCGCAATGGACGTCTTCTCGTAATATTAATGGCGGTTTGCCTGCATTTAAGTCAAGTTCCGCAGCCGGTACGGAACTTGAACAAAAATGTTGCTTGAATATGCGATACTGCGTTTTTTTAAAGAAAATTTATAAATGATACACATTTTTATTTGTAGCTTTGAAATTGTTCACCGCAACCAAATTTTTTCATTCCAATATCTTTGCTGGAATAATTTTCGAGAAAGTACCGCGGCGGCGGAATTTTGGGTATTTTAAGTTGTAATGAAGTACTGTGTGTAGGGTTACTGTGAAAGTGGGCGACTTTCGCAGAGAGCATTTAAGGTCGCCACACATGAATGCAAAATTTCGTTAGTGTCGTGGTACTTTTTCTTGAAAATACGATAGTGCACTCCAGAATGATATGCATTTGTTTTTGGTTTTGTGAAATTTTTCAGCACGAAAAAATTTGTCCGAGCCGAATATCGCCTTGCAATTTTTGAGCAATTTTTGGGGAAATTTCGCGGCAGTGTGTGAAGAGCTTTAAGTTGGGTATAATTTAATTTCCATTCACAATAGACAGTTTTCCGTAGTTATTTGGAATGTAAATGGCAAATGCATTTAAGTGGAAATGAAGTACTGTGAAAGTGGGCGTAAAATGTGCACTGGGAGATTGGGGCAAATTATGGAATTGCGAATATGTAATACTCAAGGAGAAGCCGTGTTATTTTGGCATTGCCTTAGGTTTTTTCCATTGTTGAAAAGTTACATGCAATCAAATGGAAATAACCTTAATTATTACTCCCTGCTGCATTTAATGTTGAAAATACACGAAGTTGTTGGAATTTGTGATCGGTACATCGACGTGAAATACTTTAGCAAAACGATTTCATACTTCGAAAGAAACCGAAAGGTAAAAAACCCCGCAGATATGGTAACACTGCTTGGGTGGGGAAAAATTAAGTCCTAGGTGGCAACCAAGTTGACTGTTGATCATATGGTATTTGCTTTAAAAGATTCACAAATGTGAGAGAAATACGTATTTTCTAACTTGTGGGCGGTAAAAGTGGGCGTGTCAAAACCAATCCTATGTCACGACTCACGACCCCTAGAACACATATATAAATTTTGGTGAGAATCGGTGCTGTAGTTTTCGCGTCTACAGGTGACAAACATACACGTCTCTTTTATATATATATATATTTAGATATAGATAGATTCACATTTTTATTTGTTTTTTTGAAATTGCTCACCTCAAACAAATATATTTTCGCATTTGCAAGAAACATTTTTGAGTAAGTTTCGCAGCGGCTATAAAGCCATGATTCATCCAAAAAATGTCCAAGGAAGCTCTAGGGGCAGCTGTAATCTCACCCGGAATGATTCACCCAAAAGATGTCCAAGGACGCACTTGGTGACAGCTGTAATCCCACCTGGCATGATTCACTCAAAAAATGTCAAAGGACTCACTTGGTGGCAGCTGTAATCTCACCCGGTATGATTTACCCAAAATATGTGCACTCAATATTCGATGGTTACCAAGTTACATTTTAATTAAATTTTTTGTGGTATAGGAGTTGTCCCGTTGTCCAAATCCAACATTTTATATCCTATTGCAAATTCCGTTATTTAAGCAATTTTACCTAAAAATTTCAATACAATCAATAAAGCCGTTTAACCGCGATTCGACACAGCATGAAAAACATACTATACCACTCCATGACAAATTGCATTATTTTTATATTTATATATTTATATATACAATTAGGTCCATATTTGGTACAAAGCTTGAGAAAGTTATTATACAACTTATTTAGTAAAAAATTCAGATTTTTATTGAGCTTTTCATAATTTATGTATTAATTATGGGTTTTAGCTCGTTTTCCAAAAAGGGAGTACAACAACTAAGCAAAAACTCAGTCTGGCAGAGTGTATAGCTGTTTCGGATCCAGCCACGGATCCTCGTCAGCACTCTTTATGCATTTTATTTTATCCAAGCGACGCTTTAAGTAAGTATTGGTATGACGCACAAGAGAATTGCTTATCCTTTGCATCACATGCCAACTCACTGAAGCAGCGAATGGTAAAATGCAGCAAACTGAATTTTTACTTGTTGTTGTATAGCAACCTACTACTATGCCTGGTTGAAGAATTTCCTCAAAGTCCCAGCAAGCAAGTTGCATGGGAAATGAATTTTTACATTGCGGTAAAACCCATAAATAATACACGTTATTATACAAGTTGGGAAAGTTATTATACACGCCCCTTTGTCCAATTCCAATCTCATATACCCTATGATACATGTCGATACCTATACAAACCGGGCATTCCTCTGCCTATTCAAAATCCAGCACCAAATCCAAAATTTCAGCGAAATCCCTTGAAAAGGACACGAGTTACGGCGCTTTAAAAATGTTAGGTCGTGGCAGTGGGCGTTCCGTAAATGTTCATGCAGATTCACCACCCAGCACCAATTCCAAAGTTTCAACGAAATACCTTGAATACGACCCGAGTTACAAAGCTTTAAAAATTTTAAGGTGTGGCAGTGGACGGACTGCAAAATTTCAGAAATAACATGTGACCCATTCATTACCCAAAACCACATAAAAAATTTCAGCAATTTCCGTTAAACACTGAATTTTATAATTATGTTTGCCACGCCCACCTCGAAAGTAAATGATGAGGTCAATGAAATTACCTACATTTTGATATGTGTTTCATTAAAATCGGTAAAGTATTTCTTGAGTTTTAAGGGAACAAACCTTCAAACTCACAAAGAATTTTATATAAGTAAAGAAAGAAGATATAGGGAATAGAAAGCGCCATGAGACCGTTTACCGTTATGTAGCATGACGTCAGCAGATACTTCTTCTCACTTTTACAGAAAAATGCAAGTGTTGCCACAAATTTATCTTAATTGGATTCGATATAGTGCTACCAGATTAATGGATTTTCTATTGTATTATATAGACTTTAGTAGATATACGATTAGAAATTATTAAAATTAAGCAAAGAAATCAAAATTATTGATTTGTGAATTTGAGTTTCTAAATAAAGAAAATAATTTTTTAATACATTTTTTTTAAACCGAAGCCGAAGGTTATTTATCGGTCGCGCTTATGATAAATAAAAATTTCATACAAAAATCCATTTTCGGTCAATCTCAAAAAAATCAATATCTCATTGCCACTTTTTTGGATCAAATATTTTGCATTAGTTGAAATCAGCATTTGACGTGTCAAAAAAATTCTATGTTTTTGACATAAAGTTTGTCAAATTCGAAGTCAAAAATGGGTCAAATTTGACGGTTACCTTAATAATCTTTTTTAAAAAAAATTTGAATGCAAAATAGCAAATGTAGATCGGTTATTTTGTTCATAATAAGTAATAAAAAAATTCATTTAAGAACTTATCGTACCATATTTCCAATAATGTAGCAATTTATATCAAATTCCGACTTTTCTGTTGTATCTATTTTCGTTATTTTAGCCTTAAGTGAAACAATCGACTTTAGCAGAAAGTGTTTCAATTCAGACAACGATGGCAGCCAGAAAAACGTTAACAAAGAACAGCTGTTCGAGTGACAAGAAGTATCTGCTGACGTCACGACAAAATGGCGCTCCTAACGGTTAACGTTATGTCGTCATCTGTGTTATATCCTTCCTCTTTCTTGCTCACTAAGCACCTGCAAATCATTTTGAGCACCCCTGCTGTAGATATATATTAGGGTGAATCATGTTAAGTGGGAAACCCCTCGGAAACGATTCAGTTGTGCTGATGAGCAGTCAAAATATATGAAATTTGACTGTTCTTTTAAGCAACTTCGCGTTTTCGAGGGGTTTCCCACTTTAAATGAATACTCTTATTATCTTGCAGCAATTTTCTGTGACGTCATGACAAATAACCGTAAACGGCTTAAGGGCGGTATTTTGTAATTCAATGTATCTTGTAACATAACTGCTTGTGTGTATATAGGTGATGATGTGTGATTTTAAGGGTTCTCACTTTGAGCACTACCGAAGTAGTAGAAAATTGGAGTATATATGATATAGCATGGATATAGTGTTAGATCCAATTAGCATTACCAAACAAGAAGTAGTCGATTTTTGGCTACTTCACAATCTGCAATGACATTAGGAACAAACCAGCAAACCGTTAATTTTAAATCGAATTTGCGGAAATTAATTTAAAGGCAATTTATTTCCTTCTTTCTAGTTGGTTTAATGGTTACATTTTGAAAAACTGGGTTTTTATTCTTTTTTGTGTTTTCCTTCCCCTTTTTTTTTACTCTTTTTGCCGAATGCAAGCCTAAGTACAAAATTTGGGCCCTGTAACTTAAAAAATACGAAAGTTAGTCCATCCCGAACTTTAAAAAGGATGGAGCCTCCCATTTACTACCACACCACCACTAGGTGTATACAATTTTATTTTGTTAATACCAAATTTCATCATTGTAGTTTGAAGTAATCGGAAGTTATGCCATGTATAAGAAAAAGCTCTCTTGCTTATGTGGGAGTGTATGAAAAAGCTCATACTAGAGAGTGAACTATCTTCGGTAATGCCGAAGATGAAATATGGCCCATTTGGAAGTACTTCGATCATAAATGTTGGTTTTAGGACGCCATTTTGAACCATTTCTATGTGTTTTTAGAACCGCGAACCATATCCAAAATCCGTTTCAACAAATTTTCAATCAACCGAAAAAAAACTTAGTCCCAAAACCCCATTTTCCATGTGATTTTGGATACTCGGACAAGCCAAAAATCCGTTTCCTAAACATTTCCAATTGAGCCAGCATGCCAGCTGCGATTTTTATACAACAACAACTTTGAGGAGCATAAGCCCAGAGCGGTGATGGCGCTGGGGTGAACATTGGACTGCTCCAAAGCAATGTTTTAAACAGTATGGTAGTATTACAAACAGTGAAAGTAGTAGAAAAAACCGCACCGTACTGTAACGCGAAAGTAGTATATCTACTGCGACAGTAGAAGTGTGTGAACCCTGATTTCTGATTTGACATTTCTACTCTTGTTTCAATTGATTTTTTCTAAGCAAGAGACAATGATATATTAAAGAAATTGTACACAAAAAATATAAAGTCAAAAAAATGTTTATTTTATAAAAGTAAGGCGTGTGGAAAACAACATACTAGAAAACTAGAAAAAGAACTAGCTTTAAGCGAATATTTGTGAACAGCACACATTTCTTACCTTTCACAACAACGACGTTAGACTTCACAACAAAGCGACCTTTTGATCAAAACAAGCAAGAGGTAAGCTGTGATGTTTGCTGACGGCCCTGTAAATTAGCATTAATTACACTGTGCCACGGAATTCACTAAAATTAAAAATGCAAGAAATTTTATGAAGTTTTTATATACAAATTCAACAATAGTTGTAATAAATTTACTCTTTATCAAAATTAAAATAAATTTTTTCAAAAAAGAACAACATTCTTATTTTGTATTATTTTTGGTTTAAATGTACTTTAGGGCCCATTCGATTTTTGCCCTTCTTTATTTTTCTATTATGTATTTTGACGTCCTAAAACTGAATTTGCAAACATTTTTCTTCGGCAAAATCTAGTTTCCGAGATATAAAATTTTAAAGTTACGATTTTTCTCATAAAAAGTGTTTAATTTGTTCTTCCTATATATTTGATGACTTTTGAAAAGGTGTTTTCATTAATTTTGGGCACTATTACTTTTTTTTGTGCTACAACAATTACAACAATATCATAACTATTTGGATACAGTTACATGTTGTTGTAATGTTTAAAGCTTTGTTGTTGTAATTTGTGTCTATGTTGTTGTAATGTTGTTGTTGCTTTTGCTCTGACAACCCTATAAAAAGAGTTGAGGAACACTAAAACTGTAACAAATACGGTACAATACATCATTCTGAACTTAAAAAATTTCGCGATGTCTGCTGTTCCCCCAAAATACCACAAAACTCCAACTCTAAAATAATAAGCTCAATTTTAACAAAAATACGACTTCTCACATTAAATTACTTTTCACAATGAACATAGAAGAATACAAATTATATGGAACATACTGCGAAAATGCAAAGCTTACTATCCTTATACATATATAGATATATACACTCAAATAAAAAAATCATGTAAAATTTAAATTGCCTGCCTTTCAATTTTAATTTCATGTCAAAATTTGTTAATTTGATGAGAATTGTATCATTCCATTCGTTTTTCATATCATATTGATACTTTTTTTGTTAAATTGGTATGAAAAACAGTCAACTGAGAGTATCACGTTTTACACTGCATTATCAATTCACGACATCAAACTTGCAGGACTACCCTACGGGATATTTGGAGTCAATTACCCCAAAAAGACCGGTTCTGGGACCGGTGAAAAGAGGACTTCTACAGAGTCATGCACAATAGTCTGCAAACGGTGGCAGTTCGACCCGAGCTCAACTGTTTCTGTCGATTTTTTTGGTTTTAAAAACGAATTCCCATTATATACTCCATTTATTTTGTTGGCCGTTCGTGATTTTCATTTAGTAGCTGAATTTCGCTCTTAGAATTCGGTCATTAAATATTGTAAAAAGTTGTGATACAAAAATATAAAAACTGAACATTCGAGTATTAAAATCAGTGTGGTCAAAGAGAGAAGTGCATAGCAGGGTATATAAATATATTTGGTTGAGAATGGTTTTTATATTTGTTTTTTTACAATTTTACATTTTTCCCTATTTTTAGTTTTTCAGATTTTCTTTTATTACTTTTTTTAAATTTTTACCAGTTTTTTCCTTTTTATTACAGATTTACAATTTCTTATTTTGTAATTTTTACTTAAATTTATTTTAACAATTTCATATTTTTGTACAAATTTTTATTTTCAGATAGTACAATCGAAATCAATAGTCGTGTTTTGGTTGCAAATTGCAAACAAATAAAAAAATAAGCAACAAGTTTTGACATGTTTACGATTGCAACCAAAACAGAACCAAATAAGGTGAAATTGACCCCCAGGCAATCTCTCAGGAAAGTCCTGCGACAGTCGCCAAGTGTGTATATGGTGGTAATTGCCCTTTAATAAGTTCCCTTAGGACAGTCCTGGGACAGTCTCCAAGTGCCTAAATGGTGGCAAATTACGGCCTCCTATGACAACGCAACGTTAAAGTGACCGGTTGCTTTCATATAAATGTGACATTTTTGGGACCGATCCCTGTCCTTATCAAGTAATATCCTATCAATACTACGTCACAGAGTATACAGAGGCGACACTCTGCTTGAGCGAGAGGGAAAATGAGTGAAGTGACAGCAAATTTGTTTACTGGTGTGCGTGAAAAAAATGAAATTTCTTTATTGGTATGCGTCAAAATTATGAATTTTACCCTGTAAGAACACTACCGGTTATATCGGTCATATAACCGAAATTCGAAACGGAAATTTCGGTCTCAATATATGGGAGAGTTTCTATTAGAATGTGAAGAGCAAAATGACAATTCTACCTGAATTGCGATTTTTGAGAGATCTTGTATCCCTTTCTTTTACACGAATAAATATAAATATATATGAAAGTATATTGCACTCGCTCACTCATGTCATAACTAACCGGTTAGTAACTAGTTTTATTACCAATTTTTTTATGGTAGACATGACCTAAAATACGGTCTGACCGGACTAAAAATCCGGTTAGATACAACCAAAGTAGTAGTTATTACTAGTATAAAATTCGGTTATATCTAACTAGAACAATCAGGTTAGATGTAAGGCAAATATTGGTTAGCACTAATACAATTGTCGGTTATTGCTGCCGTATAAAGCAGTTATATCTACCCAATGAAATACAGTTTGCTTTTCTTTTATTTTAAATCACATATATTTCAGTTCAGTTCAGTATATATGTATTTATTTTATAAATTTAATATTCATTATAATATTAAATAAAAAAAAAACAATTCAAATGCCATCTAGGGCTAAAAGGCAAAAAAAGTCTTTTTTCTAAAAGAAATTGTATACAAACATAAAAATTATCACTTCATTATTATTGTATTTGAACTACTTTTGGTTTTCTTTTTGTGCCGTTTTGATGTTGTAAAATTTGCGCTGCTTCGAACGGTTGTGGCTGCGTTCCACTTCCTTCTTCACCTTCTTTTCGAAGGCCATCCGCCCTTCTTTTTGAAAAATATCTGCAAAATGTATGGAAAACCAAATATTGCATTAGATACAATACGATTCAATATGATTTGAGAAATAAACTTACTACACAATACTACGTCCACATCACTTTCCTCCATTACATCGCTTTCCTCCACTAAATCACTTTCCTCCACTGCATCATTTTCACGAGAACGTTTTGGCAGGGTATACTCACTTTGACACAACGTTTGTAACGCCCATAAGGCGGCGTGTCCGGTATGGAAAAGTGTATATATTCTTGATCAGCATTACCGCCGAAGTCGATTTAGCGATGTCCGTCTGTCTGTCTGTCCGTCCGTCCGTCCGCACGATAGCGGTCGCAGTTTTAGAGATATCGACTTGAAACTTTGGGTACATGTTTTTCTCTTCAATACTGAGATCAAGTTCGAGAATCGGACAAGAACTGGGCGTGGCTGAAAAAAAGGTCAACATTTTTAAAGTCTTTTTTATTGCTGCATTAAATTGGAAATGTTTAGAAACGTATTTTTGACATGGTCCGAGGTTCCGAAACCTTATATATAAGGGTAAAAATGGGGCCTTAAGACCAATTTTTTTTTTGGTCGATTTGATTGGAAATTTTTTGATACGGATTTTGGACATGGTCCGGGCTCCAAAACTATTTATAGGTGGCTCAAAATGGGGTCTAGAGACCACATCATTTTATGTTCGAGGTACTTCTTCCTACTGTGTGGGGGTATTTCAGCTTCGGTACAGCCGAAGATAGTCCACTCTCTAGTTTTTGTTAATTTTCACTTTTTCAGTTTTGTTTTTCGCAAATTGGTCGCGCTTTTTTATCGATGGCGTTGTTTGTGATGTTTTTTTTTTGCAATTGGTTTTTTTTATTCATATTGAAGAAATCGGTACTCGGTTGCATACATAGATATACTTTTTTTTTACTTATTTCTAAAACAATTTTCTTGTTGTAAATATATGTAAATTTCCACGGAAATAGCACGGAAAATAAGCTCAGCGCGATAGTTCGTACAAATTTTAAGAATATAAATTTGCTTTTGAAGTTCGAGTAACCACTGCGACTGGTTGCGTTTTGGTTTCATATGGTTACGACTAAGTTTAGCAACAATAGCAATAAACTGTCGCATTGACACATGCTCACAAGTTGTCTCTTTTTTTTGGTTTAAAAATCAAATCATATATTTTTTTTTACTCTCGGTTAGGCAAGTCTTACAGGGTTATTCACCACCAGAGCTCAGCTGTTGATAGAAACTCCACACCAGAGCTCAGCTGATTTTAGAAACTCCCCACCAGATTTTTTTTTGTTTTGATTCTGTTTTCGTGTTCACCACTAATTTCACATAACTTTCATATGATTTCACGCGCCAAACAGCGAAAAATGCATAAGTGGTATGTTTTAATAAATAAAAAGTTATAACTTCAACTTATATTTTATATTTTTATATAGTTTCTTCATCGGTCTGAAATGAGCGATTCGGTCATTTTTCAATAAACTGAGTACAAATTTCTACATTTCATTACAGAAGTGATTGATAATATTGGGGGATTAATATTGGTGTAAATACATTTAGTTTTACTCAGGTGGTGATCTTCCGATCAGGAGAGGGGTTGTTATTGTGTGTCTTTGAAACAACCGCATCCTATTGGAGTTCACAAAAAACCCAATGCTTACACTCACTAGAACTCAATCATCATAAAAAAGAATTCAAAAAAACTTTTCTGAGATAGTTTCATAAATTTAAATTTGTTTGTAAACTTTACTAAAAATGGAAATTTCTAACAATTACAGAATACACTCAGAATTTGGAAATTTTTCATCTCCCATTTCTCAAAATACATTGTGCTCAGCATCCAAAAATATATAAAAATACTTTGTCCTTTTGTTTGGTAATGTAATTTGAAATTTTAACTCCTTCCTGGTTTACGGGAGCGTCATCCCCTTGTCGGAGCACATGCCCGAATGCATCTGAGTTTGCATCAGTGTTGGGTCCGGAAGCATTAGCATTGATTTTAATTAGAATTGAAATTTTCAATTCTAATTAATTATATTTTAATTAGCATTGAAATATTTAATTATAATTAAAAAATATTTTATTGGCATTGAAATATTCAATTCTATTAATATTTTTTAATTAATTGATTTTTTTTCAATTAATTGAAAATATTAATTGAAATATTGAAAAAAATCAATTAGCGATGTCCGTCTGTCTGTCCGTCCGCACGATAGCAGTCGCAGTTTTGGAGATATCGACTTGAAACTTTGGGTACATGTTTTTCTCGTGAATACTGAGATCAAGTTCGAGAATCAGCCAAATCGGATAAAAACTGGGCGTGGCTCCCATACACCGAAAAAAAGATAACAATTTTTCAAGTCTTTTTTCTTGTTGTTTTCTATTGGAAATGTTTAGAAACGTATTTTTGGCATGGTCCGAGGTTCCGAAGCCACATATATAAGGGTCTAAATGGGGATTTTTTTTTTTGGTGGATTTGATTGGAAATTTTTAGAAATGGATTTTGGACTTGGTCCGGGCTCCAAAACCACCTATAATTGGCTCAAAATAGGGTCTTGAGACCACATTTTATGTTCGAGGTACTTCTTCCTACTGTGTGGGGGTATTTCAGCTTCGGTATAGCCGAAGATAGTCCACTCTCTAGTTTTAATTATAATTGAAAATTTCAATTCTAATGAAATGACCAATGCATTAAAAAATCAATTAATTAATCCCAACACTGGTTTGCATGATGATGGAGTTTCATTGAAGCCCAAAAGTTCAGCGTCATGAAGAATATGAGTAGTACATTCCACTTTTATCGTATTTGGATAATTGAACGGAGCTAAATTTTTGATAAACTATTACTGGGTTAACGAAACGTTAAAAGTTAACCAAAAATTTGACTTCGTTTATTACTAGTTTATGCCCTCCTTTGGATATTTAATATCTTTTGAGCTGTAGAAATACACATTTTTAACTAATTATTTTGCAATTTGTAGAAATTGTTTACATTTTTCATTTTTTTCTCCACATTTTTTACACTTTTTTTATTAATTCTCTCATACTTTTTCGTAGCAGGGATGTTTTTTTTCAGTACAGTAATACTTTTTAACTTTCCTACTACTGAGGCATTTTCGGTACAATTTTATAAATTTTAAAAATTTAATAATATACTTAGCTGATGACTATTTCGGAATTTTGGCAACAAATTAATAAATATCAAATGGAAATTCTAAAAAAACCAAGAAATCGACTTCAATACAATTTCCCCATTAATTAAATGCAGATTTTTTTAAAAACCACTGATCGATGCCGCTTTCATATAAAATTACAAAATTTAATGTGAAATGTGTTTGTTACAAGTGAAAATAAACATTCAACAGATTGAAATACATATGTTCTTTTCGTTTTTCCTCCAAAAAGTAAATTTTACACTATAATGTTTCCCTATAAATTCTTTAAGTTTACTTTCGCTTACGGTAAAATGTATAAAATGAAAAGTAGTATATAATTGTACTAAATAACATAGAATTGTACCGAAATATTTGTATACCCAAAATATACTTATTACAATTGTTTAAAACAATTCTTATATACAATTGTTGAATTTCAAAGAGAAATTAGCAATATTTTTATAAATTCCTTTTTTGGTTTATTAGTATATTGTTTCTTAAAAGAATTTTTTAAAACAAATGAAATAGTTTTATTTTCGGTATACAAATATTTCGGTACAATTGTATGTAATTTCGTACAATTAGTATATAATTTCGTATGAAAAGTAGTATATACTTTTCATACGAAATCGAATCATCGCTGCGAAAAATCGGAATAATTCGTGTAGAACTCACGTATAGTGTGTGAAGCAAAGAACGAAAAATCAAAAAAAAATAGTCCGCCATATTGGATTTCAGGGAATTTAAAGAGAGTGTCGCCTCTGTATACTCTGTGACTACTAAGGCATTCAATCCCGAAGTGTTTTTGAAAATCCCGGGATTTCGGGATTTGAAATTACAATCCCGGGATCCCGGGATTTGTTCGGGATTTTCCAATTGAATACAATAGTTAATATAAAATTAAAGAAAAAATGGTTGCAACAATATTTTAAGTTTAATTCGACAAAGAAAACATATTTAATAAATATTACATTACACAAAACAAATAATATTTAAATAAATATAGTCAAACAAAAAGTAATTCTTTTTAAATTAGATTGATTGCCACGCTGAATCCGAATATAATCATAAAATTCTGCCAGCTCCATTTCATGCTAAACACGAAAAACTTACTTTCAGCAGTTTTAGTATTATAGCGGGAACGGATACACCAATTGTTGTTTAAAACTATTAAAATTGGTGTCCATTCAAAAGTAAAACACTCACAAAACATTTTATCCAAAAAAAATTGTTTAAATTGAAAACATTTTTTTCAGATCGATAAAAATTGTTTGTCAACCTTTATTGACATAAATGTTGTAAATTTGTGTGTTTGTAGCACTAAATCTACAAAAGTGGGTTTTTGAATTTTATCAATTTGATTGAAAGTAAATGCACGAAAGTATTTTTGTGGAAAAACGTCAAAAATATTTTAAACAATGCATAAAAAATGCATTTTTGAATCCCGGGATTGAGGAAACTTCCGGGATCCCGGGATTTCGGGATCCCAAGATTGAATGCCTTAGTGACTACGTAATTCCCGTAATTTTATAGGAAATAATGATAAAAATTCACATACTTCCACACAGTGATGCCAAATTGAGGGTAATTTCCCTTTTCGAGGGATTTTTTGGTCGGATTTTATCTAAAAGGGAAAAAGGTACTTTTTGTATCGATTTGAAGAAAAAAAGGGATTTTTTAACTTTTATTATTTTTTGTATATTTATACTTATATAAAAGTTTTTTTTTATTATAAATGATGCGGTTTTGTTCCTTGGAAGTTTTTCTACAAAGTTCCTTTCAATAATTTTTTATCTACAATGAACATTTCTCTCACTGTGGTAGGGTACACTCACTGTGGCAGGGTATACTCACTTTGTCACAACGTTTGTAACGCCCATAAGGAGGCGTGTCCGGTATGGAAAAGTATATATATTCTTGATCAGTATCACCTCCTGAGTCGATTTAGCGATGTCCGTCTGTCTGTCCGTCTGTCCGTCTGTCCGTCCGCACGATAGCGGTCGCAGTTTTGGAGATATCGACTTGAAACTTTTTTTACATGTTTTTCTCGTGAATACTGAGATCAAGTTCGAGAATCAGCCAAATCGGACAAAAACTGGGCGTGGCTCCCATACACCGAAAAAAAAGGTAAAAAATTTTTATTGTTGTATTCGATTGGAAATGTTTAGAAACGTATTTTTGACATGGTCCGAGGTTCCGAAGCCACATATATAAGGGTCTAAATGGGGTCTTGAGACCAATTTTTTTTTTTTTGTGGATTTAATTGGAAATTTTTAGAAATGGATTTTGGACATGGTCTGGGCTCCAAAACCACCTATAATTGGCTCAAAATAGGGTCTTGAGACCACATTTTTATATGTTCGAGGTACTTCTTCCTACTGTGTGGGGGTATTTCAACTTCGGTATAGCCGAAGATAGTCCACTCTCTAGTTTCCTATAAATCCGATTTGGTAAACAAAATTAAGGTCATGTTAACAAAATTGTTTATGACTCCATTAATGCCAAATTCCCAATTTATAATTTTAAAAAAAAATTTTGTTAATGAAATTTGTGTTGTTTTGTGGCGGAATTGTGTGTGGGAATTTTCGTGGGTATTTTTTGTTGTCCGTTGAGGGAAAAAAGGGTTTTTAATTTTTTGCTTCCACAGGCGATCGCAGCCGGCTCAGCCGTGCCACCATAAAAAACGGGTTAGAACTCTGCCAATTTTTCTGTGCCAAAACAATTACACAAATACAGAAAATGTGAAAAAACCGCCTCTATGAATGAAAATATATGATCAATAAGATAAATTATGCATGTGAAAGTGATTATTTAGTTTTTCGATGCTCAATTTCATCTAATTCTAGTGTAGTGACGTAGTTACAGTGTGAATTCTATTCAATTTCCAAAATTATTGAAGGGCATAAATTTTACAAGGGGTAGATTGAAATATTAGCCGGTAAAAATTTATTTAAATAAATAATAAAAGTAAAAAAGAATTCACAAACAAATTTGGGCAATTAGGTCAAAACTAACAGTAAGAAACATTTTTTTTAAATCATTTTTAAAAATTTGGAGTAAAGATTAAAATAATGGGAATTTAGTAGAAATGGTAGAGAATTCTTCAAAGAATAAATCCATCTAAGTAGCTATTTTTTAAGAACTCCCCAAATCCGTCAGGTGGTGGGCAAAGGATTTTCTAGTTGATGGTAAAAACCACCTGTGAAGCTTTGTACTTTAAATGTAAATTGTTGGCGCAGCAATTTGGGCTACATTTCTAAAAGGTAGAATCCTTCCGTGAGCCTCCTACCCCTATATTTGAAATTTCATACAGTTTACCAGGACTATTATTTTCTCTCTTCATATTTTCTCATGTAAATTTACGTTGGATCCTTATCAAAATTAAGTTGGTATCCCATCAATTCCCCACTCTTTCATATAAATGAAAAAGACGTAGTATCAAATTTGATATGATCACTATCGGCCATATTTTGTCAACGAAATTTGAGGATTTGATAGTACTTTTAGCATTTTTTGGTTCGGTGTATATCCCTATATCCCTATATATATTATAAAACTGATTGTGTGTCTGTCTGTTTGTCCGAGCATCACGGCTAAACGGCTGTACCGATTCTCTTGAAACTTTCAGGATAAATTCTATAGGTATCGACATGTAACATAGGGTATATGCGGTTGGGATTGGACAAAGGGGCGTGGCACCTCCCATACAACACAAAATATGTCTACAAGGTAATTTAGTAACTATTGAATTGAATTTGAATTGAATATTGAATATATAAAGACGAAATTTAGCACGAAGTTGCATAATAACTTTTCCAAGCTTTATGCCAAATATGAGCATGGTTGAACAAAGGGGCGTGCAATTTGGAATGGAGTTGTACTGCTATGTGTCGAATATGGGAATAATTGGACAAGGGGCGTAGCACCGCCCATACAATTTTCTACCCCATATCTCGGTTAAACGGCTTTACTGATTTTATTGAAATTTTAAGGTAAAATTGTGTTAGTAATGGAATTTGCAATAGGACTTGCGTCCTTGCACATTTTTTGAGTGAATCATTACAGCTGCCGCCAAGGGCATCCTTGGCCATTTTTTGGGTGAATCATGCCGGGTGGGATTATAGCTGCCACCAAGTGCTTGCTTGGCCATTTCTTGGTTGAATTATTTATAAAATTAAAACGCCAATTCGGTTGTAGCGGGTAGGAGCAAAAACTAGCCAACCGACTTTTTTTTTTTTTTTTAAAACATTCTTTTTTGTGCTAAGGAAGCGAATAGTATACATTTAAACATATGCTTACAGATTTCCGTTCGATTTCATTGACATAGTTTGTGCTTGCAAAACATTATTGTATGTTGCTTTCCACTCTCTTCTGCGTAAATGAAATGCTAGTTCAAAATAAAAATTTGAAATTTGTTTACGAAAAACGAAAACAATAGTCTGAACATACCTTTTGGAATACACCATCTAATGATCATATAGCAACACGAAGTAGAAGAATAACAGAGTTTAACAAAATATAAAAACTTTGCAATTTAAAATGCAAATAACTCGAAATTACCAACTCAACTTAAAAATTCTTCCTACACAAGACGCTGCGGTAGTGAGACGTAACAAAGCTTATCTCCACCAGAACCACTTACAATATATTCACCGATCGTAAGTAAGATTAAGTTGCCAACCAAACGCCTACTCACCAGAGCCACTATCGCTCATACAATACCTTCAGCTAATATCGATTAGCTTCAGCAAGCTATATGCACAACGCTTTAATCTACTTAACACACAAACGAATCATATTGGACAGAAACAAAATTATCTTCGATCTAAAGTTGCCACCTTTAAGAAAATAACACTGCCACAAGGCTAGCGTTGCCACCTAACACTATTTTCACCTATTACGGTGGTGGATTAGATTTTCATATTAGACTTTCATATTTGCATATATTCCCAGTACAACATTAAGGTCCCCACTAAGGCATTCAATCCCGGGATCCCGAATCCCGAAATCCCAGGATCCCGGAAGTTTTCTCAATCCCGGAAACCCGGGATTTTGAGTCCGGAATCCCGGGATTCAAAAATGCATTTTTTATGCATTGTTTAAGATATTTTTGACGTTTTTCCACAAAAATATTTTCGTGCATTTACTTTCAATCTAATTGGTAAATTTAAAAACAAAATTATCTTCGATCTAAAGTTGCCACCTTTAAGAAAATAACACTGCCACAAGGCTAGCGTTGCCACCTAACACTATTTTCACCTATTACGGTGGTGGATTAGATTTTCAAATTAGACTTTCATATTTGCATATATTCCCAGTACAACATTAAGGTCCCCACTAAGGCATTCAATCCCGGGATCCCGAATCCCGAAATCCCAGGATCCCGGAAGTTTTCTCAATCCCGGAAACCCGGGATTTTGAGTCCGGAATCCCGGAATTCAAAAATGCATTTTTTATGCATTGTTTAAGATATTTTTGACGTTTTTTCACAAAAATACTTTCGTGCATTTACTTTCAATCTAATTGGTAAATTTAAAAAACCCACTTTTGTAGATTTAGTGCTACAAACACACAAAAATTTACAAGATTTTTGTCAATAACAAACAATTGTTATCGATCTAAATAAAATTTTTTCAATTTAAATAATTTTTTTTTTTCAAAAAAGATGTATGTTAAAATTATTTTGTTGACCGTATATTGAAAACTTTACGAATTGGATAAATGGTTTTGTGTGTGTTTTACTTTTGAATGGACACCAATTTTAATAGTTTTAAACAACTATTGGTGTATCCGTTCCCGCTATAATACTAAAACTACTGAAAGTAAGTTTTTCGTGTTTAGCATGAAATGGAGCTGGCAGAATTTTATGATTATATTCGGATTCAGCGTGGCAAAAAAATAATTTGTTCGATCAATCTAATTTAAAAAGAATTACTTTTTGTTTGACTATATTTATTTAAATATTACTGGTTTTGTTTAATGTAATATTTATCAAATATGTTTTCTTTGTCGAATTAAACTTAAAATATTGTTGCAACAATTTTTTCTTCAATTTTATATTAACTATTGTATTTAATTGGAAAATCCCGAACAAATCCCGGGATCCCGGGATTGTGATTTCAAATCCCGAAATCCCGGGATTTTCAAAAACACTTCGGAATTGAATGCCTTAGTCCCCACACACCAACGCGAAAACCGCAGCCGCCGCAAAACTTACCAAAAATGGTTTCTTGCAAAGGCGACATTCGAATAAAAAATATTTGTTTGAGGTGAGAAATTTCATAAAAACAAATAAAAATTTATATCATTTATGAATTTTGTTAGCAAGAACGAACTGTCGCATTTTCAAGAAACAGACTAGGCAAATATTTGCCCAAATACACTCAGATATTTTTAAAATCACTTGAAATCGTATGTGATTTTATTTTATTTTACTGAGTGTATTTTCCCATTATTTGGTTGTTCCCTGCAAAAAAAACACAACTCAAAAAACCATCACGATTAAAAATTTGAATATTTTATATGATTTTCAGCACTTGGAAGGTTTTTAAAAAAGGTTAAAATTAGAGACCGACCAAAATGGTTTTTTTGTTTAGGCCGAAATTATTTTATATTTAAATGTAATAAAGTAGTACATAATTAAGCGTATCAGTAGGCTGAAATCGATCATTTTAAGTGTAGATCATGAATTGGAGGCAAACTATCAAATGTGTGTAAATCAATTGGAGGGGCAGGATCAGGGTTCGGACTTTAGTACGATCGCAGTATATCTACTACGATTTTGAAAAATTCTTCAAATCTACTCCGTCACTCCGATCGAGCTAAGATCTACTACGATTTTTTTTCAGACCAAAATAACTCGACGACACTGATTTATTGCATGTCACCTTTTTGCCTTTCTTTTCGCCGAGGAAAAGAGACAATAAGGGTATTCATTTAAAGTGGGAAACCCCTCGAAAACGCGCAGTTGCTTAAAAGAACTGTCAAATTTCATATATTTTGACTGCTCATTTGCACAACTGAATCGTAGTTGAAATACCCCCACACAGTAGGAAGAAGTACCTCGATCATAAAAAAATGTGGTCTCAAGACCCTATTTTGACCCAATTATAGGTGGTTTTGGAGCCCGGACCATGTCCAAAATCCATTTCTAAAAATTTCCAATTAAATCCACCAAAAAAAAAAAATTGGTCTCAAGACCCCATTTAGACCCTTATATATGTGGCTTCGGAACCTCAGACCATGTCCAAAATCCATTTCTAAAAATTTCCAATTAAATCCACCAAAAAAAAAATTGGTCTCAAGACCCCATTTAGACCTTATATATGTGGCTTCGGAACCTCGGACCATGTCAAAAATACGTTTCTAAACATTTCCAATCGAGTACAACAATAAAAAAGACTTGAAAAATTTTTACCTTTTTTTTCGGTGTATGGGAGCCACACCCAATTTTTGTCCGATTTGGCTGATTCTCGAACTTGATCTCAGTATTCACGAGAAAAACATGTACCCAAAGTTTCAAGTCGATATCTCCAAAACTGCGACCGCTATCGTGCGGACGGACAGACAGACGAACATCGCTAAATCGACTCAGGAGGTGATACTGATCAAGAATATATATACTTTTCCATACCGGACACGCATCCTTATGGGCGTTACAAACGTTGTGACAAAGTTAGTATACCCTGCCACAGTGAGTGTGGGGGTATAAAAACGAAGCAAACGAAATTTCCATTCCGGCTATGCAGAAATTCCGAATATGCAGAAATGCGAAAAAAAAGAGTTGATTTTATGTTAGAATGTCCTTTATATTGCTTTGAAAAAAATTTCTATCGGCCGCACAATCACTCACAACATTTTTTTTTACATTTTCATTTAATTGCATTTACAAAATTCAAAAACTAAATTGTCAAATAATAATTCGCTCTACACAAAATGAAAAATATGTTATTTCTCCAAAACGGAATTCCGCCGCATCTGCATACCGGGTCTTAAGCTTCGTTTCCAACTAAAGGAACGACTCAAGAACAATTTTGCAAAGCTCATTAGGGCGATTCATTTAAAGTGGGAGACCCCTCCGAAACGATTCAGTTGTGCAGATGAGCAGTCAAAATATATGAAATTAGACAGTTCTTTTAAGCAACTGCGCGTTTCGAGGGGTTTCCCACTTAAAATGAATATATTATGATGTAAAATTTTTTTAGAGCAGAATTTTTGACATGACAAAAGTCAAAACTATGAATCTACTCCGCAAAAAAAGATTCTACTACGCTTTTTTGTTTCATTTACTCCGGAATTGAAGTAGCTTAGTCCGAACCCTGGGCAGGATTCTCACTTTTTGCTACGAGTAGTAGTACGAGTAGATTTTATTTTTTTGCGTACAGTAGTAGAAATTCTACGAGAGTAGTAGAAATTTCTGTCAGGGTAGTAGATTTGAAGAAAGAGTAGAAATTGTAGAAATTGTACAATAGTAGTAGAAATTTCTGTCGGGGTAGTAGATTTCTAGAAAGAGTGGCCGTTTTGCATTGTATGAAACTCACAAACAACTTTGAGGAGTAGATTTCTTACAATGGTAGTAGAAAATATCTTGAGTGAAGTAGAAAAATCTAATACCGTAGTAGAGGAATAGAAATCATCCGAAAGGAGTAGATCTATCAAGAAAATAAATTTCAAAGTTTTTAATTTTTCTTTTTTCAATACAAAATTTGGGACAAGTCACTTCTGATTCTGCGAAACTATGATCAATACTTAAATTTGCGTTACATACCGCTTTTATCCACTCGCCCCTTCAATTCTAAGTAGCGATTAAACTTACATTTTCAAATACGCTTATTTTTGTTTTTTACAAAATTTTAATGTTGTTCGATTTATCCGGCATGTGGGATGAATGGCATTACTGCATTGATATTGATTGAAAACTGCTTGACAAGAGTTGCAATTATTTACTTAAATAACACTGATCGACAGTAGTTTTGATAATTGGTAAAACTAGGTTGTTCCTTATGTATTTTGCAACGCTAAATCCGAAAATTATAATGAAATTTTGGCACACTCACCATTTTACCCTAAACGCCCCCAAAAGTACATATCGAAAACGATATTTTATTTTTCGCCCAAATCCGAAAAACTGAAACCGAATTTCTGTCGGTCTCACATCAACAAGTAAAGATATGAATTCTGGCTTTTGGCAGCATGTTCATTCCATTTTATATTTGATTTTGGTAGTTGCAAAAAATCCTTAAAATATGCCCTGCTGTAAACGTTAGATAATTTAGCTGGAAATCGTATTTTTAATATGTTTGGTTTTTTATTGTTACCCTGGGGTAGGGTATACCCAAGTCGACTTCGATCGACTGAAACTTACTGTCTTGTTTTTTAATTTTTAAAGTTCAGGAACGATAAAAATTCAGCCAATAACAAATACTTTAATTTCAAAAAAAGTTATACATCTCTTTTAAATAACAAATCAACTAAGTGAGCATTTTAGCCAAAATTGGTTCAAAAATGTTTTATACATATTGGCAGAAACAGAAGCCTTTTTGGTATTATTTCGTCTACATAAAATATATCGGTGGCATTAGGAACAATTTACCATAAGCTAACGACGCATTTACTTTCAATCTAATGATTGGCAACGCAGGCAATTATCGATGGTGCAATTGGATGAAAAAATGTACAGTTGTACCTACTTTTTCATCCCTGTTCTGTACAAAAAGTACATTTTAAGAAACTGTACTGTACTGTTTTGAGTATTCGTAATAAAACAGTACTTTCTAAAAAAACAACACATGTACTGTTTTAAAAAGTACGTCAAACCGAAGATAATTCTCTTACTTGTTTTTCTGTTCTGCTAGAAAGATGCCGATTTCTAAAATTTACTTACAATTGAACTCATTTTAATTACCAAATATTTCTATTCTTGTACGGAATACAACAATTTTCGCGATCGACTTCCAATAGGGCTCAAAAGTTCCATAAGCGAAAAAACTGTACTAATCGTCTTACCCCCACCAATAAACTACAATTTTTTTTTATTTTCCTCAATACAAAAATTTAAGTTTTCTTTAAAACCTTTTCGCTTTGAAGCTGAGTTCTGAAATTCTGATAGCAACTTTAATGCGACGAGGGTTAGATTAATCTTCAATATATATTTTAATGAGCGTATTTTTTCTACAAGTAGCTTATCGTCAAACAAAATTTAACTGAACTTTAATATTAATAATGCTATCGTTTCGATTGAAGTTTCCTTTTACCCCTCACACTCTCCAATCCCACTTTTAAAGATAAGAAGTAGTTGAAAATTGATGTATGAGCGCGCATTATCACTCATTGGTCCATGCAAGTTAGAAATTTACATACATATATATTCTAATAAATTGCAGATGTTATTCGACTGTCGAAACCACAACAAGCGAATCCCTTATATCAAGATAAGAAACGTACAATGCTGAACAAGGCATAACATAGTTTGAAGTCAAATATATAAGAAACCACTGTGAAATAACACTTTGAAACAATATAAGAAGATGCCACTGTTTGGCAAGAAAGATTCCGGCAAAAAATCAAAGAAAGATATCAAAGAATTAAATAAACAAATTTCTATTGAAGATAAATACAATTTGCACGAATTACTTGGAACGTAAGTTGAATCAACTTAAATTTAAATATGATCGCTCATTCGCTGCAGCAACAACACAACTTAAAAGAAAATATTGTTGGGAAATCACGAATTGAAAATTAAAGTTTAAATGTTTTAGGTGTATTTCATCACACAGTATGTGTACAAAACAAGGTTTAAATCAGAAATGATAGATATGAGTATGTCCTTTTGACAACATATAGAGTAATATCTGAGGATCGAAACGCGAACATTGAATTGTATTGTTATTGCATTAAATGAGCGCTTATTTACTTTAGAGTGGATCTTATTCTTTTTTACATTGAACAAGTGCACCCTTTCAGTTGGTTCCTTCATAAAAAAAGATCAAACTGAAGAAATTGAACAAATCGCCGCAAAATGGATTTAAAAAAAATAAAAATGCTCTTGCAACTAGAAAAGGACGGGAAAAACATAACTATTCATTTCCGTCAGTCGCTTCCCGGTACGTTTTTGATGGGATTCGAAGTTTTATTTTGAAGCGTCTCTTTCAACCAGTTATAGATTTCGCATATCGAGCTTACGCTTCTAAAGTTGTCATTACAAATAGGGTAACACCAACAAAAATTGTGTGTTTCTGTCCTAACTCCAGATTTTGGGGGTGTAATCAAAATTCCTGGTATGCAGTTGTAATTTTTTTGAGTACACCTACAACATGTAATATGTGGCGCCCCAAGTTCTTGGAGTTTTTTTGTTTTTGTAACGTAGTGTAATTAGTGGGTTTTCTCGTATTTTGCAATATTTGTTTCTAAAAAAGACAGTGTGATCTTTTCCCGTAAAGAAACCATTTGCGGAAATGCAATTGTTCAGTATCGAAAAAACAAGTTCCCATATCAATATGAACCACTCTAATACATATCTACATATCTGAATCTATAAATTAAATTTATTTATCATTTGAAAATCATATACTTTTTTAATACAGTGGTGCCTTTTCTGAAGTACGTTTAGCTGAAAGCAAAGAAATTCCTGGCCAGCATTTTGCTGTAAAAATCATCGATAAGAAAGCACTGAAAGGCAAAGAAGAATCTTTAGAAAATGAGATTCGTGTACTTAGAAGGTAAGTGTTTCGGCTATATCCTTTACATCGGTACTATCTAAAAAGAATACAACGCTAAAAATTTTAATAAAGGTTGTTATGCTGTTGTTTTTTTTTCAATACCCCCCTTTTTTTTGACTTTATAAAATTAAATGGGTAGGAAGAAATATATTAGTCGGGGGCGAGTTTGAACAAAGCGCTTTACACCATTTATATTATATACATATATACATATCGTTCCTTCTCTCACGTGCTAATGTATCTGGCAAATTGTCAACATTGAGATAATTTACTTATTGTACTACATTGTTGCTTTTTCTTCTAAAATCTTAGACTTGGATGATTTTATTGTATTATCTTTACTTATATAAAAGTGTTCGTGAGTATGCATGTATGCATGTAAAGAAATACTTCACCGATTTTAATTAAACAAATATCAAAACGCAGGTAATTGGCCTCAACATAGGCTGTATGCTATTTCAAAAGCTTTGGGCTTTTGATGTGGGCGTGGCAAATATTGTTATAAATGGCTATAATTCATGCAGTGTTTAACCGATTTCACTAAAATTTTATATCTGGTTTTGGGTGATAAATAGATGCATGTTGATTCTGAAAATTGTCGGTCCGTCTACTTCTTTTTAAAGCTCTGTAACTAGGGTACTATTCACTAGCGATTTTGCAAAAAAATTGAGTACTCCCAAAAAAAAAATCTTGTTAAATTAGCCAAAATTCAACCAATTTTGTGGGTAACATTTATCAAAATGATCGGTCGTCGTATTCGTATACGTTAACTTTATTTCGTAATTTACCCACCATTCTATCGTAAATTTTCAAAATTATCATATCGAAATTATACCTTCTGAAATATTCACTACTCCAAAGTCAATTTTGTCATTTAGATATACCAACTAGAGAGTGGACTATCTTCGGCTTTACCGAAGTTGAAATAACCCCACACAGTAGGAAGAAGTACCTCGAACATATAAAAATGTGGTCTCAAGACCCTATTTTGAGCCAATTATAGGTGGTTTTGGAGCCCGGACCATGTCCAAAATCCATTTCTAAAAATTTCCAATTAAATCCACAAAAAAAAAAAATTGGTCTCAAGACCCCATTTAGACCCTTATATATGTGGCTTCGGAACCTCGGACCATGTCAAAAATACGTTTCTAAACATTTCCAATCGAATACAACAATAAACTAGAGAGTGGACTATCTTCGGCTATACCGAAGTTGAAATACCCCCACACAGTAGGAAGAAGTACCTCGAACATATAAAAATGTGGTCTCCAGACCCTATTTTGAGCCAATTATAGGTGGTTTTGGAGCCCGGACCTTCATGTTATTTTAACATGAATCTCTGATTATTGCATCATGAATATATCCCATACATTTTTATACCCCCACACTCACTGTGGCAGGGTATACTAACTTTGACACAACGTTTGTAACGCCCATAAGGGGGCGTGTCCGGTATGGAAAAGTATATATATTCTTGATCAGCATCACCGCCGGAGTCAATTTAGCCATGTCCGTCTGTCTGTCCGTCTGTCCGTCCGCACGATAGCGGTCGCAGTTTTGGAGATATCGACTTGAAACTTTGGGTACATGTTTTTCTCGTGAATACTGAGATCAAGTTCGAGAATCAGCCAAATCGGACAAAAACTGGGCGTGGCTCCCATACACCGAAAAAAAATTTTAAAATTTTTCAAGTCTTTTCTATTGCTGCATTCGTTTGGAAATGTTTAGAAACGTATTTTTGACATGGTCCGAGGTTCCAAAACCACATATATAAGGGTCAAAATGGGGTCTTGAGACCAATTTTTTTTTTTGGTCGATTTGATTGGAATTTTTTAGAAACGGATTTTGGACATGGTCCGTTCTTTAAAACTATTTATAGGTGGCTCAAAATGGGATCTTGAGACCACATAATTTTATGTTCGAGGTACTACTTCCTACTGTGTGGGGGTATTTCAGCTTCGGTATAGCCGAAGATAGTCCACTCTCTAGTTTAAATTATTGTTTTTCTGTGTGCCATATAATCCATGGTGTGGAAAAAAAATTAATATATTTCTGAAGGTGTACAAGGTGCTACAGTTGTATGGAACAAGGGTTAGGTTGGGATAAAGTGTTGGAGATTTGCCTCACGTAGACCGTCTTTCCTGGTTATCCAGTTCTTCCTTCGTGGTTATCGAATACGAAAGTGTTGGGTGCTCCTAGCAGGCCAATAGCTTGATACACATTATCCACCATAGAAACAAATGAGGGTTTATTGCCCCAAGGTTTTTGACATAATTTAACATAATTTTATCACATCTTAGAACCCCAGGGGAAGGTATTCACAATACCTTGATAATTTAAAACTTGTATTTATTGAACAGTATCAAACCAAAATGCAAAGAAATATAGCAATATACAATGCTTATATCGTTAAAAAAAAATGTTCCCAAAATAGATGAACACTTGTGAAACTCGGAGAAAATTTTGCTAAACCCGGAGCCCGGAGATTAAATTCCAAACCAGGAGTCTCCGGGTCAAAAAGACCCTGTTGGCAAGCCTGGGCTAATCTAACCAAAAACAAGTGAGTAAGTTTCAGTCGGGCAAGCAGACTTATATATACCCTACACCTACTGGGCCATATTCGATCCGGCATCTTGAATTTTAAAAATGCGACATCAAATTCGAAATCAGCGACCCCAAAAACCCCCCTATACAAAAATTCATACTGTTTTCATGAAATCTTAAAATTTCGGTAAAAACACCATTTTCACGAATATGGGAGGTAGACGTGGCAGTCGACCGATTTCGCCCATTTGCAATACCTACTCCTTCTAGGGCCTAAAAAGAATTAATCCAAAATTTGGGATCAATAGCTTTCTTCTAGCTCCTGCAATCGTGTTTACAAGAAAAGAGGACGGACAGACTGGGAGGTAGGCGTGGCAGTCGACCGATTCCGCCAATTTTCAATACCAACTCCTTCTACGGCCTAAAAAGGATAAATCCAAAATTTGGGATCCCTAGCTTTCTGCAATCGTGTTTACAAGAAAAGAGGACGGAAGGGCTAAATCAACTCAGGAAGTGACGCTGATCAAGAATATATATAGTTTTCCATACCGGACAAACATCAGACGAAAGTGAATATACCAATACCTCATGAGGTGTTGGGTATAAAAAACGTGGTAATTGAACTAGTTTTTATTTTATACTGAAAACACGAACAACTAATATTTTTGTTGTTGAACAAAAAAATTGTAACACCCTATTTCGGTTCGCAAATCAACTAAATTGCATTGACATAGTTTGTGCTTGCAAAACATTATTGTATGTTGCTTTCCACTCTCTTCTGCGTATAGATCGCTGACATGGCAGAGCATGATTCAAGAATTCAGAGGTTAGAGCACTCTTAGATACTGAGAGGTACTTTGACAAGTGCTGTGTTTTTTGACAATTCTAATTTTATCACATACTTTGGAAAAATTTTCTTTGTTTATATTTATACCCCCACACTCACTGTGGCAGGGTATACTAACTTTGTCACAACGTTTGTAACGCCCATAAGGAGGCGTGTCCGGTATGGAAAAGTATATATATTCTTGATCAGCATCACGCCGGAGTCAATTTAGCCATGCCCGTCTGTCTGTCCGTCCGCACTATAGCGGTCGCAGTTTTGGAGATATCGACTTGAAACTTTGGGTACATGTTTTTCTCGTGAATACTGAGATCAAGTTCGAGAATCAGCCAAATCGGATAAAAACTGGGCGTGGCTCCCATACACCGAAAAAAAGATAACAATTTTTCAAGTCTTTTTTCTTGTTGTTTTCTATTGGAAATGTTTAGAAACGTATTTTTGGCATGGTCCGAGGTTCCGAAGCCACATATATAAGGGTCTAAATGGGGTCTTGAGACCAATTTTTTTTTTTTGGTGGATTTAATTGGAAATTTTTAGAAATGGATTTTGGACATGGTCCGGGCACCAAAACCACCTATAATTTGCTCAAAATAGGGTCTTGAGACCACATTTTTTTATGTTCGAGGTACTTCTTCCTACTGTGTGGGGGTATTTCAGCTTCGGTATAGCCGAAGATAGTCCACTCTCTAGTTTTTGTATATTTCGATTTGTTTATATTTGTGTTCCTTGGCATTCTAATATTCACTTTTGGTTTATGTCTTTTGGTCTTGTTTACGCTCTCAAAGCAACAAGTGCTGCATAAAGTATGAATAATTTATATTTGATACTTGGCTTCGAAGTACTCGTCAAGTTCTTGCTGTCATTAGTATGCGATACTATTAGTAGTATTTTAGGGAAGTTTGTATGAAAATTGTTGGGTCGTAATAATAAAAACGTCTTAGAGCAATTGCTACGTGCATTTATTTTACGGTGCCACTTTGGCACCTCTTCCAAAATTGGTAGTTTTTTTGTCCCGAGTTGATTTTGGTAGTTTTTATTTCATTTTTGTAGTTTTTTAACTGAACATGCACAGACAAATTTTTGGTTGGTAAATCTAACCAAAAAAAATTGTTAATTTACCAACCCATACAGAAGTTCGGAGAACACGAAATCGGAAACAATTTCCATCGGTTAATCTAAACGCGAAAGCATGATGTCTGCATAGAACATGTTCTATTTTTAGATTGAACAGACTGTGCAGAGTATACTACATTTAGACGCACCAATACATGTACGCGAAAGCATGATGTGTTCTATTTTTAGATATATGTTATATTTAACAGATAGTACAGAGTATATTACATTTAGACGCCCGTTGAATAATGTTAGAGCTAGCTCAAACTGCTAAGGGCTTAGCGCGCTGCAGAAACTCCCAAGATGTCCGGGTTCGAATCCCGGGATAAGTGAGTAAAGCAAGTTGAAGTTGTTAAGTAAATAAATGGTTATTACAAACAAAAAGAAACAGTAAGAAAATAAAAATATGTAAAATAAAATAAACAAATAAAATATAAATTTTTTTTTGTTTTTGTAATAAATGCAAAAAATAACAATTTTTTTTGGTAAACTAACAATTTTTTTACGTTTTTATTTACTTCCTTTGTTGGTTGGATCGTTTTTAACCAACCTTTTCGGTTAGATTTACCAACTTTTATTTTTCTGTGTGCTCAATCCTCAAAATATCCAACCTTGAAACGATAAATTGTATTGAGGATATTACCTACAACCTGTTCTGTTTCCCAAAAGTGTTATAACTGTCATTTTCTCAGGACTCCACCAATTTGGAACTTTTTATTTTCAAATGAATTCGGTGGACTTCACCCAAAGAAATATCAAATTCTGTGGGATTGAACAGCAGGAAAGTTAAATTGAGCAGCAATGAATCCAAATTAACTGATAATATTTGCAGTACTGATTCAGGGAACAATATAGTTAACAGATAAGTTCAAATTTTCAGCGATACAGCACTCGACCAGAGTTATTGGCCGAGTGTAGCGGTAGAAATTTTAAATTTTGATTTGCTATTGAACATTTAACTTTTTGTATTGCAAAGTTCGCATATGTACACCAAAGACAACCAAATTTTCTCTGATCGAAGATAATAAAAATACCTTTACAAGTCGACATATATATAAGTGGAGTCAAAAACCGGAATGTGTCAAAAATGGTTATTTATCAGAGAATTTTTTATACAAAATTGAATGATAACAGTGCGTTACAAAAAAAAAAAATGTCAGAACTTGGGGCGCCACCTATTACACGTTGTAGGTCCGTCCAAAAAAATGAAAACTGCTTACCAGGAATTTTGATTACACCCCCAAAATCTGAAGTTAGAAGAGAAAAACCAATTTTTGCCGGTGTTGCCCTATTTTTAATGATAACTTTAGAAGCGTAGAATATACGTAGAATAGATTGTAATCGCCCTGGACAAGGCTTGAACCTGCGCCCTTATGGTTGATAGTCCGACATCTTATCCATCGCGCCAATAAATGAATATGTAACTGAAATCTGTTGAACAGGTTATGTTCTCTACTACCAAAGTAACCAGAGTTGCCATTTAAAGGAACTCTCCTTGTTTACCGGGAAATATCCCATCAAAAGGAGAAATGGGCAAGGAATTCATGAAAATGTGATAAATTGGATTTTATATTTATAAACTTTAATAAATACGTACATAAGTAAAAGACGGGGAAAGTGGTTTAGTTGTAGTTGAACAAAACGGAGACGAATTTACCAAAAACCTGGCAATACTGTTTGTTTTGGAAGAACAGAAAACCTATCTCCTATCTGTTAAACTATCTGCGGTTCATAACATAATTTTGATGATATTTAAATTTGTTAACATTTGGACTAGTTGGTTGAAAGGCCATGTTACTACCCGTGATGCTTGGGTTCAAATCTCGCTGACTGCTAAATTTTTTATATCCTACACCTCATGAGGTATGGGTATACCACGTGTCCGGTATGGAAAAGTATATATATTCTTGATCAGCGTCACTTCCTGAGTCGATTTAGCAATATCCGTCTGACCGTCTGTCCGTCGTCTTTTCTCGTAAACACGATTGCAGGAGCTAGAAGAAAGCTTGGGATCCCAAATTTTGGATTTATCCTTTTTAGGCCCTAGAAGTAGTTGGTATTGAAAATGGGCGGAATCGGTCGACTGCCACGCCTAGCTCCCATATAAGTGAAAATCGTGTTTTTACCGTAATTTTAAGATTTCATCAAAACAGTATGAAATTTTGTATAGTGGGGTTTTCGGGGTCGCTGATTTCGAATTTGACGTCGCATTTTCGAAATTCAAGATGGCGGATCCAATATGGCCCAGTAGGTGTAGGGTATATATAAAACGAATTGCCCGACTGAAACTTACTCACTTGTGATTTATTCAATAGGGTTCTGAATTGACAGCTTTTTTTAACAGTTCGAGAAGTTGAAAAAAGTTTAATTCTACAGCAAAAACTATTAAATCAAACAAAATTTAAAACAACAGTTATTCTGTTAAAAACAGTGAACGACTGTCATTTCTACTGCTATCTTTTTTGTCGGTGTACTGTTCCCATTATTTAACAGAGTCTATATACATATTTTGTAATAAAAGTATACTTTGGATTTTTTGAAAAAACGCCCTAAAACTTAAAAGAACAACAGTATTGTCAATTTCAAAACGACTAACGAAAGAGCAAGACAATTGAAATTGAAAACATTTATTTTGAAAATGAAAACATAAATGTAAAAGCACAATCATCATATCGCTCATTCCCTGCAATAAAGAACAACTGAAAATTCGGGCTTTTGGAGTTATAAATGCCACTAGGACCCTCAGATATTTATCTACATGCTGCCAAAAGACAGAATTCATATCTTTAATTTTGTATGTGTTTTAACCTTTTTTCAAAACATTCCAAGTGCTGAAATTCATATAAAATACTAAAATTTTAAATTTCAAATCGCGATTATAATAAAATTATCTGCACGAAAAAAATTTCGTGATGAAATCGATCTCGGATTTCAAACGAAACTCTAATGATTTGCTACGTCTCCACCACATTGGTTTCGAATCTGATGTCTCAATCTACATAAATGAGGCATTAACACAGCTGAATCACGCCATTCTGAAAAAGCTGTCACCTTTAAGAAACACAAAAAAACTACACTCTGCCTTCACACGCCGTTGGATAGTCCATATAAAACGCTATAGTGAAGATGCTCTTGTGTGTATGTTCTCCACCCAACAACTCGATCAGCTGGCTTCTGGGTTTGTTAATGGGAAAGAGAATCGAAACAACCACGGTAATGATAGTTCTTGCTCTTCCCTGCATCAAAATGAAGTGCAAAACTAAACTAATTTTATTAATTTCAAATTTCCTATTTGTATATGCTTTATGTTATAAGGTATTTTTATATTTGTACACAAATTTTGTTTATTTCGAGTCTATTTACGTTGCGAAGAAAATTACAGGTTATCAGGTCGCTCCTAGCAGACACAAATAACAAATATTTATATTCCAAAGATAATTGTCATAATTTGATCCGAGCACTGAGTAAACAGCAAAATGGTCTGAAACTATGCCACGTGAATGCACAAAGCCTAAGTGAATTCAGATACATATTCGAATATTCTAAGGTGGATGTTGTTTGTGTGTCTGAAACATGGTTTCTCCCTGGCATGCATGATAAAATTGTTGAACTAAAGGGTTATAAAATTTTCAGAGCGGATAGAGAGAGTCACGCGGGCGGAGTAGCTTTGTATGTGAGAAACAATATTTCTTGTAAACTTTGTTTCGGACAGTCCTATTGAATATGTATTTTTTGAGTTCTTGAGCAGTGCAGACAGAGCACTAGTTGGAAGTGTATATAGACCAAATCGTAACTTTAATATTGAGTCCCTCGTAGATACCATTAGAAACCTATCACTTAGTTACCCCAATATAATCATAGCCGGAGACTTTAACAGCAATATTATTACCGAAAGTCATTTAATAATCAATAAAATTATATCAATTGGACTGTATTCTGTGAATCGATATACAGCCACTCATTTCACAAAGACTTGCAATACGCTGTTAGATCTGTTCCTAGTAAACAATGAACAACGTATCCTGTTATACGACCAAACCTCTGCGCCAGTTTTTTCGAAACATGACATAATATTTTTAATATATAATTTCTCGTTTATGGCTAAGCACCAAAAAATTCTATATCGTGATTTCAAAAATATCAACTATATTTCACTAAATAGTGAATTGCACGCAATAAACTGGGAGGCTATTTATTACATTGCATCGGTTGATGCACAAATTTCATTCCTTCAACATCACTTAAGCCAATTATTTGAAAAGTTTGTCCCTAGTAAAGAATATAAGGTAAAAAATTCACAACGACCTTGGTTTAATACTAAAATTCAAAATAAGATTGCGGAGAGAAATCATGCATATAACAAATTATAAAAGGTACAAAACACCCGAGCTGTATGTAATTTTCAAACGTTTGAGAGCAAATGTAGTTGATATGGTAAAGAACGCTAAAACTTTGTACTATGAATCCAAATTTAGATCGAATTTAGGCACCCGGGAAACCTGGAGAAAAATCCGTGACATTGGTATCGGAAAGTCGACTATTATTGATGACGCCATCGACGTCGATGTCAATGAACTAAACGCTAAATTTGTGAACCACCAGAAATTCAAACAAATAATAAATGTCATAGCTTCGGTACCGGTGTTAATCTTGAGTCTTCATTTGGTTTTACTTGTATTGAACAATCTGATGTCGTTGAAGCCTTTTTATCCGTAAAATCAAACGCTGTTGGTTTTGATCGCTTAAATCCGATATTTGTTAAAGCTCTACTTCCAACACTGCTTCCTTTTATTACTCACACATTTAACTCTATACTTACCACCTCAGTATTTCCAAATTCCTGGAAGGTATCCAAAATAATACCTCTCCCAAAACCTAACCTTTTTTGTCGAAGGTCTTTGCGAGAATTATGCAAATTCAAATGTGTAATTATCTTTATAGCAACGCACTCATCACCGAGAGGCAATCTGGTTTCAGGCCTAAAAGAAGCTGCGCAACTGCGCTGATCGACGTATGTGAAAACATTAGACCAGCGTTAGACTCAAATCAAATTACCTTGCTGACGCTGCTGGATCATTCCAAAGCATTCGACTCAGTTAATCATGAAACTTTGTGTCTCAAACTAGAACATTTATTAAATTTTTCGAGTTCTGCAACATGTTTAATAAAATCATATCTTTCTGGCCGTACTCAAGCTGTATGTTCCGGTTATCTTGTATCCAGTTTTCTACGTGTTCTGAGAGGATTTCCACAAGGATCCATCCTAGGTCCCTTGTTATTTTTATTATATATAAATGATTTGCCTCCGATTTTAAAATTTTGTAAAGTTCACATTTACGCTGATGATGTCCAATTGTATACAAGCTGCAAGATGGACTCTATAGTCGCAGGAGTTGAAAAATTAAACTCTGATTTACACTCAATACATGATTGGGCGCAAACGAATGACCTATGCCTACACCCAGAAAAATCTAAATGTTTGTCAATTTACAAAAAACTTTTTGATACGTCTACGGTACCTAAAATTATACTCAACGATTCTGAGCTCTCTGAAGTCGATACAGCAAAAAATCTTGGTGTGACTTTTAAGAGAACATTAACATGGAATGATCACATTTATAGAACTATCGGAAAAGTTTATGGTATGTTGCGTTCCCTATGGACCACACAACATTTTACTCCTCAAAAAATAAGGCTGCTCTAGCTAAAACATATCTCATACCTACACTTCTCTACGGCTGTGAGCTTTATGCGAACTGTGACTGCTCATGTAAACAGCCACTCATTTCACAAAGACTTGCAATACGCTGTTAGATCTGTTCCTTGTAAACAATGAACAACGTATCCTGTTATACGACCAAACCTCTGCGCCAGTTGTTTCGAAACATGACATAATATTTTTAATATATAATTTCTCGTTTATGGCTAAGCACCAAAAAATTCTATATCGTGATTTCAAAAATATCAACTATATTTCACTAAATAGTGAATTGCACGCAATAAACTGGGAGGCTATTTATTACATTGCATCGGTTGATGCACAAATTTCATTCCTTCAACATCACTTAAGCCAATTATTTGAAAAGTTTGTCCCTAGTAAAGAATATAAGGTAAAAAATTCACAACGACCTTGGTTTAATACTAAAATTCAAAATAAGATTGCGGAGAGAAATCATGCATATAACAAATTATAAAAGGTACAAAACACCCGAGCTGTATGTAATTTTCAAACGTTTGAGAGCAAATGTAGTTGATATGGTAAAGAACGCTAAAACTTTGTACTATGAATCCAAATTTAGATCGAATTTAGGCACCCGGGAAACCTGGAGAAAAATCCGTGACATTGGTATCGGAAAGTCGACTATTATTGATGACGCCATCGACGTCGATGTCAATGAACTAAACGCTAAATTTGTGAACCACCAGAAATTCAAACAAATAATAAATGTCATAGCTTCGGTACCGGTGTTAATCTTGAGTCTTCATTTGGTTTTACTTGTATTGAACAATCTGATGTCGTTGAAGCCTTTTTATCCGTAAAATCAAACGCTGTTGGTTTTGATCGCTTAA
Organism: Heteromyza rotundicornis; assembly: GCA_951394025.1. NCBI lineage: Eukaryota > Metazoa > Arthropoda > Insecta > Diptera > Heleomyzidae > Heteromyza > Heteromyza rotundicornis. The sequence goes on along the minus strand of OX596014.1, from coordinate 4,010,045 downwards.
ATCCGATATTTGTTAAAGCTCTACTTCCAACACTGCTTCCTTTTATTACTCACACATTTAACTCTATACTTACCACCTCAGTATTTCCAAATTCCTGGAAGGTATCCAAAATAATACCTCTCCCAAAACCTAACCTTTTTTGTCGAAGGTCTTTGCGAGAATTATGCAAATTCAAATGTGTAATTATCTTTATAGCAACGCACTCATCACCGAGAGGCAATCTGGTTTCAGGCCTAAAAGAAGCTGCGCAACTGCGCTGATCGACGTATGTGAAAACATTAGACCAGCGTTAGACTCAAATCAAATTACCTTGCTGACGCTGCTGGATCATTCCAAAGCATTCGACTCAGTTAATCATGAAACTTTGTGTCTCAAACTAGAACATTTATTAAATTTTTCGAGTTCTGCAACATGTTTAATAAAATCATATCTTTCTGGCCGTACTCAAGCTGTATGTTCCGGTTATCTTGTATCCAGTTTTCTACGTGTTCTGAGAGGATTTCCACAAGGATCCATCCTAGGTCCCTTGTTATTTTTATTATATATAAATGATTTGCCTCCGATTTTAAAATTTTGTAAAGTTCACATTTACGCTGATGATGTCCAATTGTATACAAGCTGCAAGATGGACTCTATAGTCGCAGGAGTTGAAAAATTAAACTCTGATTTACACTCAATACATGATTGGGCGCAAACGAATGACCTATGCCTACACCCAGAAAAATCTAAATGTTTGTCAATTTACAAAAAACTTTTTGATACGTCTACGGTACCTAAAATTATACTCAACGATTCTGAGCTCTCTGAAGTCGATACAGCAAAAAATCTTGGTGTGACTTTTAAGAGAACATTAACATGGAATGATCACATTTATAGAACTATCGGAAAAGCTTTATGCGAACTGTGACTGCTCATGTAAATCAAAATTTAATGTATTATACAATAATATTGCTAGATATATATTTAATCTGAGATCGTATCTCTCATGTCGCTGTGAAAATTTTCGCCATAACCTTCGACAATCTGCTAGCTTTCCGTACCATTTTACAGTTACATAAAATAATATTCACTAAGGAACCGAACTACTTGTATAATCGTCTGCAATTCACTAGGTCAAAACGTGCTAATCAGATCATTCCGCCTAGACATCAACTCTTAACCTCTGATCGTCAATTTTATGTATTCGGAATTCATCTTTGGAATTCACTACCGCTAAATCTTAAAATAATATCCAACGCACATAAATTCAAAAATTCCCTATATTACACCTCGGTGACCAGCAATATACTAAATTTGTATTATTATCGTCTTATTATGTTTTATGTTACTGTAAACTTTAAATTCTTGTTTGCCATATTAGCTTATATATTTTTATTATGTATGTATTTATTTTTAGTATTATTTTAAATTCTTTTCTTTCCAAAGTTTCAAGTCGATATCTCCAAAACTGTGACCGCTATCGTGCGGACGGACAGACGGACGGACGGACAGACGGACAGACAGACGGACATGGCTAAATTGACTCCGGCGGTGATGCTGATCAAGAATATATATACTTTTCCATACCGGACACGCCTCCTTATGGGAGTTACAAACGTTGTGACAAAGTTAGTATACCCTGCCACAGTGAGTGTGGGGGTATAAAAATAATAATATTTTCCCAACAATATGATTTTTGAGTTATGTCTTTATTGCAGGGAATGAACGATATGGCCATTTTTCCAAAACGGATACCTTTTTAGTTTGAAATGAAGATTAATAAGCAAAGACAACAACTCAAAATTGGGACATGGGACTTTTCGATCCAGCTTCTTTTCAGGAATCCAAAAATGTCAAAAGCGTAGTACGCTATCAATAGTTCTTCTGCATTCAAGTCCCTTCTGTGTGGTCGGTCTTTGTCCGGTTCCGAGGGATTATCACCCTCAAGTAGGGTTACCAGATTATCTTGAGTAAGAAAGAGTACATAGTTGCAGGGAGTCCCAAACTCCTCGGTTTTACACCACATATTTTTATAAAACATAAAAAATTAGAAAAAAGTTTCTTCAAAATAGTTCTAGAGTAGAAAAAAACAATTTTTTTTTAAATTACAAAAAAAATGTTTTTAGTAAGGCAGGTAATTTGGTAATTCGGGTAATTTGGAACGCTGTTGTTGGAATTTTGGAAAACTGTAAAAATCGACTCGATCGCACATGTTTGTACCGGTGCGACACAATTTTGTGAACAAAATATTTAAAAAGTTTAAATTCAGCTATTGTGTTAATTTCGATAAAAGTGGTGTTATTTAAGATATCGGAAATATTTATTTATTTATTTATTGTGAAATATTTTACAAATAAATTTATAAAATATTATAAAGTGCAGGGCAGGTAGGCCATGTTGCACCAATAGTATTCAGGTTTCGTAAAAGATATTATGTTAAAAGAGCGAATCCTTAACAGACACAAACGAATCTTTCCTGCTACAGTCCAAAAGGGTTTCCAGTTGTTGATTATATTTTGATAGAGGGCATTCCAGCAATACGTGTTGGACAGACATAGTTGTTGTACAATGACTACATTGCATTGGATCCGTTCTTGTGTATAAGTGTTTTGTGCTGAATAACGTTTTACCGAGTCGCATTCTAGCCATAGTAATGCAATCATATCGCGTAAGGTCTATGTTGTAATTTGGCCTTGTAAGGGTCGCGTTGTGATTTCTCAAAAAGGAGTTTGAGGATTCCCAGGCTTTCTGAGATTCTAGTTTTTGGGCTGCATAAAAACAGCAAGTAATCATTGAGTCCAAACAATGGATTTCAAAAATAAGTGGAAGCATATGTGCTTCTTTGGCAGCAGCATCGGCTTCTTCATTTCCAGGTATTCCTGAATGTCCCGGAATCCACATGATTTTGATATCGTTGTTGATGCTTTTAGAACGCTAAGACTGTCGGAGCATATCAATGTTTTCTCTTTCTTTTGAACAGCATATTTGATAGCGAAGTGAATCGCAACAAGCTCAGCAACAAAAATTCCCGAATCCATAGGCAAAAGACTTTGTTGAACTTTTTCGAAATTATTAGAAGTTTGTCTGCAAACTGCGTAAGAAGTTGTGCCATCTTGAAAGGAACCATCCGTATAAAGAGTAATTTCAGGGGCAAAATCCAATGCCTTTTGAAGAAATAATTGTTTGAAGATGCAGGAATTTGTGTTATTCTTAGCGTAATGACACAACGAAGTATCGATGGAAACAGTTCGATCCAATGTGTTGATTTCTCAGGTATAGGTATTTTATGTTCAAGCAATCAATAAAATATACTGTTAACACTACATAAATCCCTTCCACAAGTACCTTCCACCGTACAAGTGATACTATCCCAAAAAATTTCGTGTAAACTTGCACTGTTTGATGTTATTGATTTTGAAGCAAGCTTTATGCATCTGTTGTTTTGTAATATTTGAAAATTTTTAAATCGAGCTTCGATCTTTAAGGCATCTAAAGGTGTTGATATAAGTATTCCACAAGTTCTGAAGCACTTATTAAGAGCAGTATCTAATTTCCTTATATTTGTTGTAGTAGTCCAGCCGTAAATAGTAATGCAGCGCTGTTAAAATAAACCAACTGTTAGAGATCTACATATTCCAATTGCAGTGTCTATGTGGGGACCTTTTTTTCTTGAACAAATGACTTTCAACAGATTATTTATTTTCATTAATTTATTAATAACAAAATTTGTATGCTCATTCCATAGTAAGGTTTTTGTAAAAGTCATACCGAGAATTCTCATTTTTTTCTTTGCTCCCTTAATCGCAATGTTGAACTCACACAGCTGTGTTTTCTGCAGACGTGAAGTATTTCAGCTTTCTTAGCAGGAATGATAGCTCCTCTTTTGAGTGCCCATTGATTTATGTTGTTGTCAAAAACTTGTAATTTGTGTGCAACCTCTCCTATCGATCCCGATGCAACTGCGAAGAGGTTATCAGCATAGATTCCTATGAAATCTAAGGATGTTGAATCTTGTATATTTTTCAAAAGAGAGTTTGCGTAAGCGTTGTACAAAAAAAACTGACAAAGGAGATCCTTGGGGAACACCATTATCCAGCAACAATTTTTTGGAAAAATGACCATCAATTCGTACCGTTATTTGTCGATTGGTAAGGAATGATAAAATAATTTTAAGCATTTTTTTTGGGATCCCCCATTCATGCAGTTCACGTATAACAAATGTTGACACAACTCGATCAAAAGCCTTCTCGGCAGACAAAACCAAACTGTGTCTTTTATTTCTCAAATTTTCTTTGAGTTTACTTTCTAGTAAATGACATAGTGTATGAACTCCATGGTTCGGTAAAAAGGCATGCTGTTCTTTACGAAGTTTGTCTGCTGAGCATTCAAGTAGCCGTTTCGCAACAATCTTTTCGAATGTTTTAGATAACACAGGAAGTAACGAAATTGGTCTACCCATTTAAGGAGTTAGGATTGGTACCTGGCTTAGGTATTGGCAACAAGATGGCATGTTTCCAGTCGTGTGGATATATCCCAGTGTCCAGTATGTTGTTATATAATTAACCAATTCTAGTTTTAGCTTAATTGAGGCATTTTTCAGCATAGAGTATGTAAGTTTATCTAGACACGGGCTAGTTCCTTTAGCAGACTGGAGAATCAGATCTAACTCGGATGTTGTTACTTCAAGGACAGTACTGGTTAAAGAAGGCTTAACGTCAGGTAACATATCAATATTTAACGCAATTTTCACATCAATTAAATCTGTGTCGAATGAGCTATTGTTGCCAATAGAGCACCAGAAATTTGCAAACTTGTCAGCTATCTCTCTGGGGTGAGTAACAACTACGCCTTGTAAAAAAATTGTAGGAAAATATTCCACTTTAGTACTTCTTATGTTGTTACCTTACTTCCAAAGTACTCTTATGTCCATCATAGGATTAAGAGAGTTCAGGAAACTCTGCCAAGTATTTCTTTTCGCTGCTTTACATTCTCTTTTGACTTTAGAACAAATCCTCCTATAATTTATTATGCTCGAAATATCTCTCATTCTTCTGAAAAGCTTCCATGCTAAATTTTTTTGATTTATTAATTTGGCAATGTCTGTATTAAACCATATTGGGCTGTTGCGATTTTGTGGCTTCCCGCTACAAGGCATAGACTCATTGGCTGATTTCCCGATAATTCTTCGAATTTGAGCAGCCTCTTTATTAATGTTGTTACTTTCGTTATATTCATCACAGACATTAATGGTGTTTGTGTTGTATCTAAGCCAATCTGCTTTTTGATCTACAAATCTTGCCACAACTTTGTTGCAAGACTATCAAATATTAAAATAGGAAAATGGTCACTCGCATCTGGTTGTGAAAGACGAGACCAAGTAAGTGTTGGTGCTAGGTCAAGAGTAGCCATTGAAACATCAACAGCGGTGAGCGTATTTCTGGTGCTCAACAAAGTGGGAGAACCATCGTTTAAAATTGTGAGTTGGCGATCATCTGTGAAATTTTCCCAAATTACACCACTGTGAGATGTTCTTTGTGAACCCCATAACGTATGTTGTGAATTCAGATCTCCAATAATTAAGTGATGACCCGAATTGTATTCCGGAATATCACCAACTAGCTCAGGTGTTAGATAAACATCGCATTCTTTATATACATTAGTTATGTGTAGATCAGAATTCCCCTTTATGGTTATAGTATGAAAAAGTAGGTTTCCTTGCGAAACACTATGTTGAGTTACATTTAGATTATTTTTGATTAGCATAGCTACGCCCGACTTAGCGTAACAATAGTCTTTGTTATGACTATAGATGTTGTACATGGGAAGGTGCAACAGGTGCAAGTTTTTATAAATGATATGTGTCTCCTGAATGGCAATAATATCGGGCTTATGTTTGGCAACTAAATTTTCGAGTACAAACTTATTATTTATATATCCCTGTATATTCCATTGCAATATTTTTATATCTAGTCGAATATCCATTAATATTGATTTTAAATGAAAAATAATTAAGTAAATAGGAAGTGTATTTTGATAGATTTAAGATTTTTTGTTCTGTTGGGATGGCATAATATTTTTCAAAGTGTTGGGTGTTATAATGACGTTTAAATATGGCATTTTATCATATAACTGTGAGCATGGTGTCATTACCGTGTCATTGTTGGCATTACTGCTAGATCTAGGTGGTGTTTGTTCAGCATTAAATGTTTCCATGACTTCGATATTTGATGCGATTTCGTTAGATTTAGAATTTGTTGGTGTAGATTTATTTTTGTCTTTTTTAGGTGAAGATTTTTGTATTATTGTTTTTGTTTCGTTTTTGTTTGTAGAGTTGATTTGGTGTATTTTTGTAATTGTGAGTGATTTAGTTTGCGAATTGTTTTGTTGAACTTTGGCTAGTGTACTAGCATTTGTTGGTATATCAATGAATGGGTTCGCCAAATCGCAGGTACGAGGCTCAGTACTGTTTTTTTGTTGTGCGGTAGATTGTATTGTTGTTTGTAAAGAGTCTTTGATGATTTCTGCCATTGTTTTTTCAGTTGCTTTTTTTCTGTACGGCTGGAGTTTATGACCTTCAAGATTACTGTTGTAAATTCTCCATATATCTCGTGGGGTGCACCTGTTATTGATTTTAATTTTATTGACAGCTTTGTGCTTCAAAAAGGTTGGACATGACGAATCAAATGAGGCATGCTCTTCATTATTACAATTTACACAGAATTTTCTTGTACATGACTCATGTGGTGACTGTAAAGCGCACTCTTTGCAGAGCTCCACATTGCGGCATCTATTTTTAGTATGACCGAGTTTCTGGCAGTTTACACATCGCATAGGATTCAGAATGTGTTCTTGAACACGAACCTTCTCCCATCCCAATTTGAGGCAATCTGAACGACGAATCAAATTAAAGGTGATAATTGCAGCACCGGTAGGTACTAGTACATCCTTATCTTTTTTCATGATTTTTTTAACACTCATCACTTTTTGATCTGCCAAGGAATCAACAAGATCTTGTTCTGAAATGTCCATAATTTTTCTAGAAAAGATACGTCCTTGTGTTGAGTTAAGATTGACATGTGAAGATATTTTAACGGGGACACAGTCGACAAAAGTTGCTTTTAAAAATCTTTCAGCAGTTTTGAGATCTTTTGTTTTAAGTAATAAGTCTCCTGATCGTAGTTCAGTAACTTCACTATAGTCTCGTGATATAAATTTTAGTCCCTTTTCAATCTGGAAAACGTTGTATGATGCTATAGGACGGACATTTTCTTCATTGGCAAGTCCAATGGAGGATATCACTAAGTAGCGAGTAATATGATCATCATTTTGTCCAGTCTCAGGGAGAGCAACGAAATCAGCGGCTCGGAGACGTTTTTTTTAGTGAAACCCAGGATCAGGATCAGGATCTAAGATACTGAACCTGTTTTTAAATAGGGGGTCCACCCCATTCATGGCAAAAGCAGTCGTTAGAACGCTTTAAAAAATTAAGGCAGCTTTTTTAAAGCGTTCTAACGATTGTTTTTTTTTTTTTATTGTTGAACAAAAATAGACGAAAATTGTTATTTTATTGCAACAGTAAGTTGTTAGTGTCGCAAAGAAAAATTGTTATTGTATCGTTCGAAAACAAGAACACCAAAATAGTCTGTACGAAAATCACGACGAAGAAACCGTTGCTTACGCGGCGATTGCCTGAACAAGACTGATATATCGGAACTTTAATAACATTAGGTAGGTTTTGGAATTTACTTTGCAGTGATATCAATTACTCTAACGAAAACAACAATAAAATATATGTTTTTTCAAAATCAATAATTTTTAGTGTATTTTTATTAGTGCCACATTACCCGCGTAGTCGGGTAATCTGGCACTTTTTGGACACTTACAAAATGACTTGTTTTTACATGAATGAAAATCGTCTATGGTGGAAAGGTAGCCAAACCTTTAAAATGGCGCCTTGGGTTTTCCCGATATTCCAACAGACAAAATCCGAAACTAGTTCCAAAATACCCGACACTCCCTTATTTACATAAATAGCTAAATATAATAATTTATGCCCAAAGTTTTTTTTTAATCTGAAATACTAAAGAAATCAATTTAAAATTTTGTAAAATCACCAAGTACATCGACGTATACGCCGATTCAAAATTAAATTTTACTACTTAGGTTTCCTTAGACGTTAATGAATTTAAATTTGAAACTCCAAAGGGTCTAGGTGACAAAAAAATTAAACGGATAAAAAGTATTCAAAATTGTTTTTGATATTTCGATTAAAAAAGTAATAGGTGTCATACTAAATTTTTTGTTTTAATCCCAGCATTTAAGAAATTTTTTAGCTTTTTGAATGCAATGGGCTTCACTAAGAAACATAATATTTGAAGATTTTCTTAATTCTGATGAATAATAAAAATTGGTAACCTTACTGAGCCGATACATTCAGTTGTTATATGGTAAAGTCACAGAAATAAGAAAAAGAGTACCATATAGTACTTTCGGGAAAAAATTGAGAGTAAAAAAGAAGAGGGCCTAAAAAAGAGTAGTGTACTCTTAAAAAGAGTACGTCTGGTAACCCTACCCTCAAGTATGCCTAACAGCGGCACGCTATCAACGGTACTTCTGCATTTATATCCAAACTGTGTGGCAGTAAAAATTTATGTATATATGTATCTATATTTCGGTGCTTTTTGGCACCATAAAATCTTGTTTTTTGATATATTTTCATTAAAATTCGAGTGTATGAATACTAGAGACCGACCGAAATTGGTTTTTTTAATTTCGGCCGAAACCGAAAAGGCCGAAATTTTTTATTTTTTTTTTCGGCCGAAACCGAAATGGCCGAATTTTCATTTTTTTAATTTCGGCCGAAACCGAAAAAATAAAATAAACAATTGTGAGTTTTAATGTAATAAAGTGGTACATAATTAAGCTTATCAGTAGGCTGAAATCGCTTAGTAGCTGCCAGTTCAGTGTATTATCTGTCAACTTAGTAGATTACTAAAGTTAAGTTGGAGCTTAATTTGACTATGAATATTGCCCGATCATTTTAAGTTCAGATCATGAATTAGATTAATTTAGAAGCAAACTATCAAATTTGTGGAAATCAAGAGTAGTAGAAATTACTGTCAGGGTAGTAGATTTCAAGAGAGGGGAGTAGATATGGGTTTATGCGTAGAGTACTAGAAATTCTACGAGTTGTAGAAATTTCTGTCGGGGAAGCAGAATTGTAGAAAGAATAGTACTTTTGCATTGTATGAAACTCACATAATATTTTGAGGAGTAGATTTCTTACCATAGTAGTAGGAAATATATTGAGGGAAGTAGAAAAATCTGCTACCGTAGTAAAGGAGTAGAAATTTATAAATCTACTCCGATAGGACATGTCTTCTTTGTCGCTTCTGATTCTTCGAAACTATGATCAATGCTTAAATTTGTGTTACATACCGCAAAAGTTTAAGCAACAAACAAGTCGTGTATGGATGTCTTTTTTTTAAGCTCCGTCAAATATAAATTAAAACAATCAATTTCTTGCTGCATTTGTAATTCGCGGACCGCGCAATAATTAATTAATATTTTTGTTGCTAATAGTTTACGCCGTGGCAAATTAAACTTGCAATTGAGTGCTGGCTTTTTTAAAAAAACAATTAAAAACAAATAAATAAATAATCACTTCAACTTTGTCTGTTCACTCAAAACCGGTTCTGTGGTGCCTAATCCGACATTGTCTCTTCTCGCTTTCGTCGTTTCTCCTGAGCAGATGACACCTCCAGCATCAAGAGTAACGCGTCAACAGCATCAGATGAATTCTCTCCGCTCCGAGTCCCTAACACCTAAGCTTGCGAGTGGAAAGGGAACAACAACAACAACAACAACATTTGGTGCTCAACTAAAAGAGATGGAAGATAGGCTCCTTCTACATACTAACAAATTGGCAGAGCGACTCTCGGGTGAAATATTGAGTGTGGAAAAAAGGCTTCTGAGAAAAATTGAAACTGAATTAAGCTACATTAAGAACAAATTCTGTGAGCTTGACAATAAAATTATCTCGCTTGAGAGTCAACTTAGTGTACTGGCTGAGCGTTGTGTTGAGCTTGATGTAATCAAAACTCAACTTAGAGAATATACGGGAAAAAACCACAATAAAACCACCACTATCAGTGAACAATCGGTTGATATCTCGTCAGACGCTGTGATCTTTGGAGTGCCCCACTTAGATAAAGAGAATCTGAAAAGCATTTTTAATCTTGTCTGTCTCTCAATTGACTTTTCGTCTCCTCAAATAAGGGACATATTTCGTGTTAAAGCTAGGCAAGCGAACCGTAACTCTTTAATTGTAATTAAATTCTACACTCCGTACGATCGGAATCGTGTCTTAAAAGCTTTTGGCGATTATCGAAGGAGAACCAGATCTGCGGTGAATCTTAGAGCGGCTGGTATTGACTCTGATAACAATATCTATATCCACGAGAGTCTTACTTCTGAGAGCCGTAAAATTATGCAAGCTGCAATCGCATGTAAACGTCAAAAATCTTTGTTTAATGCGTTTACTCTTCGTGGTGCTGTGTACATCCGACTGCATAAACAATCTGAAGCTCTCTGTGCCGGCAGTGAAGATGAGTTACTTAGTATCATCAACGGCGCTGCTCTTGCGGGTGACTCCGATTAAATTAATTTATCTTGATTTTGTTAAGGTTATTGGCCATTCCTTCTACTTCTACTTCTATTCCTATTCCTTTTCTATCCTATACTCTTCTATATCTGACTTATTCTTCTCTTTATTTCTTATCTCTTTAGTGTTTAAAGCTTATGGTTTACATGTTGGTCTAATTACTTATGCCTTCTCCAAATGATTTTATTAGCGCTAATGATAATCAAAAAGTGATGATTGAGGTTTTGTGTAAACAACATGCTGGTCTTAAAGTTGTCCACTTTAATGCCAGAAGTCTGAATGATTTTAAACTAGATTATGTGAAGTTTCTCTTTGAAGACTCCTCAGTTGATGTATTATGTGTATCTGAGACGTGGTTTAATGATGATGTTGATGATGCGTATTTCAATATAAAAAATTTTAAACTTTTTCGTTCTGATAGAATTGGCAGAAAGGGAGGGGGTGTTGCAATTTGTTGTAAGAATAATATTAATGTAAAATTTCTTTGTGAATCAACTGACTCTGATGTAGAGTTTCTGAATGTTGTTATATATGACAATACGACAAAAGTTTTTTTATCGTGTGTGTACAATCCTAATAGACATTTTAGTTTGGATCCATTTCTGTCTTCTCTGTCTAATTGTCTAATTGACTACCATCATTTTGTTATATGTGGTGATTTTAATATTAATCTTCTTTCAAAAGATTCCTCAGTCAGCAGTCTTTATGATAATTTGAATGAAATTGGATTGTCAATTGTAAACTCTGTGATGCCTACACGATTTGCTTCCAATGCCTGTCCCAGTTTGCTTGACTATTTTATTGTATCTGATAAGCATGCTGTTTTAATTTTTGACCAATTATCTTTTATTTCTGACCATGACCTAATTTTTTGTACTCTTAATATTTGTCTTAGTCCTGCTGCTACTGCCAACTGTTTTTCATATCGTGACTGTAAATCAATAAATTTTGACTCCCTGACTAATGACTTGACCCTCATTGACTGGACGGACTGCTGGTACCTTGGCTCAGCTGATGAAAAGTTAAATTTTTTCTTAAATAATATGTGCAATATTTTTGACGTTCATGTGCCACTTCGTACAGCACGAGTTATCAATAACTCTTGTCCATGGTTCACTAGTTTAGTAAAGCAAGCTATAAAAATGCGTAATAAAACCTATACGAGATGGAAAAGGAATCCTTCTGCTAAAAATTGGGAAGAACACAAGCTCGCGTGTAATGAAGCTACTTCCGCTGTCAGGTTGTCGAAAAAACAGTTCTATCAGTCGAAACTAAGTACAGCATTACCATCTAAGCAGTTGTGGAGAAATTTGAGAGAGATTGGTGTGCGCAGTAAGAGTTCGTCTGAGTGTAATATTGATCCTGATATATTAAATGATTACTTTATTGTTAATAATGAATCACAATTTAATTTGGAAGGTGTAGTTTCTCCAAATATCATTAATAAGTTTGAATTTTCCGCTGTATGTGAACTCGATGTTGCCAAATGTGTAATGAAAATTAAATCGAATGCTATTGGTGAAGATGGGGTAGCTATTAAGTTCATTAAGTTAATATTGCCCTATATACTGAATCCTCTTACACACATTATTAACCATTGTTTTACTAGCTCTTGCTACCCTAACATTTGGAAAGTGGCTACTATCGTTCCTGTAGCCAAAAAACCTTCGGCCTCTGTACCCAGTGATTTCCGTCCTATAAGTATTTTATCTTCCATCTCCAAAGTTTGTGAGTCCTTCATGGCGGAACAAATATCCAATTATGTTACTGCCAATAGTCTTTTGTCACCTCTCCAGTCTGGTTTCCGTCCTGGGCACAGTTGCTCTACTGCAGTAGTTAAAATATTGGATGATATTAGATTGTTTTATGATAAGGAATACTTGACTTTGATCTGCCTTTTAGACTTTTCTAAAGCTTTCGACAGTGTGAATCACTCTCTGCTTTGTTTGAAATTAACACAATTTTTTGGTTTTTCAATAACTGCGGTTAACCTGATAAAAAGCTATCTTGAAGGTAGATCTCAACGAGTCAGAGTTGGTAGTTGTTATTCACAATATAAAACTATAAGCAGTGGAGTGCCTCAGGGGTCTGTACTTGGCCCGCTTTTATTTATTTTGTTTTTAAATGATATTTTCAAAGTTTGTAGATTTGTTACTATGCATGCCTATGCTGATGATCTTCAACTCTACTTGTCTCGTCCTATTGGTCTTATTGAAGATTTGTGTGCCAGAGTAAATGAAGACTTAGAGTCTATTGGTATGTGGGCCATGTGCAATAAACTATTTTTAAATCCATCAAAATCATATGTCCTGCCTATAGCTAGAACTAATTATAATCTTCTTGAAGTTCCTCCGATATTGCTTAATGGCACTAAGTTGTTGGTTACTGACAAAGTAACGAACCTTGGGTTTAAAATTAATTCCTCACTTACTTGTGTTGATCACATCAACTCTGTAGTGAGTAAAGTTTACTATACCTTGAGAAATCTTCGTATGACTTCAGCATTTATGCCTATTGAATCTCGACGCAAGTTAGTGGTTCAGTTAATAGTCCCAATAATATCCTACTCGGAAGTGGTATACAGTAACCTGGACTCGCTTGCTATGCATAAGATAGAAGTTGCCTTTAACAACGCAACAAGGTATGTTTATGGGATTGGGAGGTATGATCATATATCATCTTTCAATACTCGTATTCTTGGTTGTAGTATTTCCGCATATCTTAAGTCTAGAAATTGCATATTTTTGCATAGGTTGATTCAGACAAGATCCCCTCTTTATCTGTATCATAAACTACAATTTAGTAAATCAACCCGTAGTTTGATTCTTACAACACCTAAATTTAATTACACTGCTTCTACGCGTTTGTTTTTCATTAGTGCTGTTCGTCTGTGGAATTCGTTACCTATTCACATTAGGGGCGTAACAAACATAGTAGACTTTAAGCTTTTAACACTCCAATACTTTTCTTAAAACAATTTAGTTTTCTTTTCTCTTCAGACTATACTTTCTTCTCGCCTTTCTACGTTATCTACTATATCTTTTTGACTATTTCTAAATATTTTTTATATCTGCTAATTTTACTTATATTTTATTGTTTTTTTATAAAGTAGTATGTAAAGTAATGTTGCATATCTGTTTCTTGAGTCCAAATGTTTCCTGTAATTGCTCTCCTGCTGGCCAGGGGTATAAAGTGGCTACTGGAAACGTGTGGATTCTGTGTGTGCAGTATTAGTGTTAGTTTCCCAATTTAATTTATTTTCTATTCACTGTTAATTTTAAGTCATTTATTTATTTATTCATCTATTTAATTAATTTAATTTTTCTTGCTCTTTTTTCTGTTGATTATTTATTTTAACTGTTGCATTTAAAAGATAATCCTTATATGCTAATAATAAATTCATAATAATAATAATAAAAAAAAGCGTTGTAATTAATTTTTTTCAGCAAAGTGCTGATTTTGCTTGAGTCGTTGTCAGTTCATGATGCAATTGATTTTGACATAATAAAAACCAGGCATTAGTCGTATTGCAGTAGTAAGAAAAGTAATCATTACAAAGTACCGGTTGAGCAAAACTTGCGTGGAATTCGGTTGAATTTAAAAATTTTTGTTTTTCGTAGTTATAGATTGGTTGGATATTCCAAATTTTCATACATCTAACACTTTATTACGTTTAGTACGTTTATCGAATCAAAAAGCAACCACCAGTGGCAACATGTTATAACTTCACTGTCCAAGCGAAGTTTTCAATAAGGCGGTAACTTTTTCGTTCGATAAGCGATAATATGGTGTGGGAATTGTTTTCGAAGTTTCTTTGAAGGTTTAAGCGCCATTTTTATTGTTTATACTCAAATTAAACAAAATAATTAAAGAAATAATTTCGTTACTTGTAGATGTTTGCTAAATCAAGTAACGGATTTCAAATTTGTTTATTGTCAGTTGAAGAGTTGTAAGTCTATTGGGTCCAGGTAACAAAAAAAACGGGTTAGCTATTACGCATTATTCTATTTCAGTAGCCCAATACTCCAGCGCAAATCGATTTGTCCTACCTGTTCCCGATACTAAAAATATAACAATGTTTGACTATAGGTGAAACATAATCCGGTGAAACATAATTATAGTTGTCTATAATATTATTTGCCTACTTTCATATGCAGCCAAGCACTGGACTTAGATCCTTCTTGATGTAGCAGGTGTGGCAAAACAAGGCACTTAGACCCTTCTTGGTGTATCAAATCAGGGCACTTAGAACCTGTCAAATTTTCAGAACTAAATTTATTCTATTGTTGTTGTTTTTTTTATGAGATACTTTTTCCTTTTCAATTTTCAAAACCAATATTTTATTTTATTTATTTTTAGTAATAAAATAATTACTAACCATGTAAACATTTGATTTATCAAAATTTTTCATTACATCTCAGTTTAATTTTTTTGGTACTTAGACCCAATAGACTTACAACCCTTCAATTTACTCTTGCATAAATTTCTGTATACTTAGAGCCAATTTCACAATACTTAATTGAAGTTTAAATGCCAAAAATCAGGCATTTAAATTCAAATTTACTATGGGAAAGCGTCTATTGTGAATGCAAAATAACTTAAAGTCAATGTGAAATTGGCGCTTGGAGCAATGTATTAGAGCAATGAGCGGCTTTGATTCGTTATTTTTTGATAAACGATTTCAATTAAAACGTTCAAACATTAGTGAACGTTTTAATGATAACAATAAATGCTTTTTACATTTTTTATATTATGCATTAAACGCAACAAATAAAAAAAATTGTAGCTTCATTTAGAAACGAAACGTTTCCATGTGTTGTTGAAATCTTTAAAATTATATTTTCAAAATGTGGCTCATAGTTTCATTAATTTGAAAGCCATTAAAATAAATTTACTAAATGATATTAATTTTGAAGACTCCTCAGTTTTTAAATTTTTGAATGTATACAAGAAAATTGCTTCTCCTTTGCATCACGTCAACTCACTGAATTCAATTCGACAGCGAGCAGGCATCAATGACAATGATTTTCATGCAAGACACTTCGCTGAAATTCCAACGTAGGCATTAATGACATTTTCATGTAGTGTCCAGAGTTTTTACCATATTTTTTTCTCCAAAATCTGTAATTTCCAAATTTTTTTTTTTTAATTGTTTTTAAATTTAGACCATTAATAAATATTATTTACATACAGTAACGCCCAGTTCTTAAATGCCTTTTATTGTTTCCGAAATTTTAACTTGGGTACCACTGAAAAAGTCTGGACACCATTCAAATGAGTACCTTTAGCGAGAAAATCATATTTAACCACTTTCCGTCTTTTTTCCTAGATGCACAAATTTGCGCTATTCAAAAACCAACCACTTTGCAAAACAAATTTTTGTTAAAAATTTATAAAATATTTGCCAGCAATTGAGATGCAACAATTTTTTAGTTTTCAAACCCCCAGTCTTGCACATTTCCTTGTCTGTTTCAAAAGAAAAAGGCGCTAGCCGAATTTTTTTCTTATTCGATTTCACAATGACAGAAAAAAATGTACATGTCAAGTCCAAAAATGTAGCTTCTCTTGCATGTATGTGTTACAAGATCTTTATCCTGCAAGAAATGGGTCTAGTTCCAAAATGGTTCCGAACTAGTTATGCAGTAGGGGGTACTGGTCGCACCCAAATCTCTTTCACATGTGGTGAAGTGGCGAATTTAACATTGCGTTGTCATTGGAGGAAGCTACCTGCTTCCACCTGCTTCCACCTCTGCATTACCTCCGGTCAGCTCGGAAGTAACCACAACGATCTAGCTCCTTCCTAGCGGTGGAAAATTGGCCCCTATACAATACTGGTGCCTGTTAAGAACCAGTTACTACGACTTAGCTACATATTAGCTTTGGGTAAATCTAAAAACTATTTTCGCAAAAAAAACCCAATCTTAATTTTTTTAAGTAGCACTTTATTATTATAAATAGTTTTGTATAAATGTATTTATGCTAATAATTTTTAATAACATCGGTCAATGAATGCATTCATTAGTCGTGTTTTGGTTGCAATCGAAATCTTGTCGAAACTTGTTTATTTTTTTATTCGTTTGCAAACAAAACACGACTACTGGTTTCGAAGGTATTACCTGAAAAGATAAAAATGAAAAATTGTAAAAATATAATGCTGTAAAAAGAAAATAGAAAGAAAAAAAAACAAAAATTTTAAATAAAAATTACATAATGAAAAATTTGAAATCTGCAAAAAAAAAGGAAGAAACGGTAAAAATTAAAAAAATATATAAACGAAAATCTGTAAAAATAAAAATATGGAATTATGTAAAAATAAATATAAAAACCATTCTCAACAAAATTAATTTTTTACCCTTTTACGCATTTCACTCTTTGACCATACTGTACGCACTAATTTTAATACTGGAATGCCAAAACCAAAATCGTTGCTTTTGTATTTATGTCGCGCATCGGCGTGCTTAAAAATATAGGTAGTTTTGAAAAAAATTTCTAGTAGCATTAAATCACTCACAATCACTATTTTTCACATTTTTGTTTATTTTTTCACATTTTTATTAAATTTTATTTAGAAAATTCAAAATTATTTCAAACATTTTCAATTATCAGAAAATATTTCACTTTAAACGAATGCCATTTCTCCAAAAGAATATTATTTTTTATATGCAAACCAGCTTTATGACAAAAAACACGCTTTCGAGATATTAACCATTTTGTTCCACCTTCTAATTCACTTCACAAATGGCAACTGATTAGAAAAACTGGTTTCCTCACAGATTACTCGGTTTTTGTTCGACAATCTTCTCTCAAAGATAAACGAAACAAAGCCAAGCGCAAATCACAGAGTTTGGTTTGAACACACTACCACTGCATTACCTGAGATTAGTTCGGAACCAATATACAGCTCTACAACTTCTTGATTTACCGATTGCAGCTATAAAATAACTATATACCCAATAGATCCAGTAAATTGGGGGTCAGTTTTTTCTTGCAGGGTAGTTACTCCAAATTTTGTATCGAGATAAGAATACATTTAAAGAAAAATCAGAGGATATTGAATTTATTTTGTAAAAATTTGTTAATTTTATAAAAATTCTGTTTTTATGAGAGAAAATCTTAAAATCTTACAGAGCTCAAAAAATCTGTAAAAAAAGACATATCTGTAAATATGGTAACACTGGTAGTGTCCCACTTTCTCATCCATGACACTCTGCATGACATTGTATCAATGCATTGTTGCTTCTTCGCTATGAATCGTGTCAGTGTTTTCTCATTTACTTTCATTTTAAAAACTCATCGATAATGTATGAAAAAATTTTCAACTGGGGAAGCAGCGAATGGAAATTGCATCAAATTGAATTTTAGCTTGTTGTTTTATTGCAACCTACTATATCTCTTGTACGTCATACTAATGCTTACTTATAGCTGGATCCGAAACAGCTGTACACTCTGTCAGACTAAGTTTGTGCTTGGTTGTTGTACTCCCTTTTCCAAATAGGTTTTTTTAAATGAGCGTAAACCCATAGCTTAATATGAAAAGCTTCATAAAAATCTAAAATTTGTACTCAATCTTTCAGGAATGTACAGTAAGGCGGGTTGGTCTCCATACAAAAAAATAATTGGAAAAGTCCACCCCTCATTTGAAAGCTTACATCAAAAGAGTTTCACCGCAAAAAAAAATGGCATTAGGCATGCCCAAAAAGCAGCCCAAATTGATTTTTCTTCATTTGTTGTCCGATCCATTTACCGACGAAGCCTCCTTCAGCTAGAAAATTCAGTTTCAAAAATTAAAACATCCTGATTTTTGAAATTCTCGGAGGGTAAGAAGTAAAAATTGGAATTCAGGATGTATCAACTTTTTTTCGTTTTTTTTTCATGTAGTTTTATTTATTTGGAAAGGTCTCCTACTCCGTTCGCCAGAAGGATTATTGGATGATGATAAAGTATATGAAATCCAAAAAAATCTCAATAATTCTACATAATTTTATGTAAGCTAATATGAAAACTTATTAATTTTCAAGAGCCACTATTAACAGCGCCTTAGTCATTAGATCCGGCTTCATTAGGCCGAACTTTACTGCCACTCATTTGCCATTTTCCCAACCTTATAAATAATAAAGACATTGATGAAGTGGAATCAGAGAACATAGACGAGTAGAGAAGCACCACTCGGGAAGTCAGACTCAAAAACATTTTCACGCAACATTTAACCAGAGGACCGCTAACAGAATGCATTTTACAGCGCTTAAGTTTTAACATTTTTCCCTTTGCTCGCTGTTACTTTTTCTGTTTTCTTGTGGTTATTGCGTTTTTTGTGATCTTGTGATTCTCTTGCTTTTTTGCATTCCTTGTGGTTCTTTTCTACTTGTCATTTTTTTGGTACCCCTCCGGTCAGTTGCCAAATTTCTGTGACGTGATGATGTCTTTGGTTGTTTTGAATATTTCTACATTTCTTTTGTGTATTGAAATTGATATGCATTTGGTTTCTTATTCTGTGTCATGCTAGCGAATTGATTTTGTTTTGATTATGCGTACAAACCGTTTTGGTTTTTTGGGCAATTTACAATTATTGTATTTCAACAATTTCATCACATTTGTATTTACATACAATATTTTATTTAATATTATTATTAAAGCAATGTATGTAAATATATTTATTTTCACACAGATTTACAATATAGTCATACATATTTGGCATTATTTCCATTTTGCAATAAGTTCATTAACCTATCAATTTCTTCCATTGTCGTATTTCTTTCTTTTTTTCGTTGTGTCCTCGCAACAACAAAGAGACCAAGAATATTTGATAAGCAAGGTCACTTGTATTTCTTTCGCTAGTTTTTGGCTATCATTCTCATTCACTCTGCTTCTTTATATTTTGATCATTTCTGCAATTTCATAATTGCTTCGGTGAATTGAGCGTTGTTGAAGTTTGCATGTTTGATATATTTATGAATTGATTTGATTAAATTTTTTTAATTTTTTAATAAATAAAATCGGCCATCTGCATTTTTGAAAAATAAAATATCCAATTTTTCATTAAATAAATCAATAAATGGTATTTGAATGTTTTATAGAAATTCATAAATATATCAAACATGCAAACTTCAACAACGCTCAATTCACCGAAGCAATTATGAAATTGCAGAAATGATCACAATATAAAGAAGCAGAGTGAATGAGAATGATAGCCAAAAACTAGGGAAAGAAATACA